>JADLZN010000889.1:115523-577237 GCA_018155175.1 Sinocyclocheilus anophthalmus | reverse complement strand
AGCTGAAGGAAATAGCAGAGAATGAACAAACAAGAAAGAGTTTGGTGCTCCAGGCTATACGCTTCTTGGGCAGCTAGAGCGATTGAAAGCAAGTGGACCGACTCAATGACTTCTTATTCCATTTCATAGACATGCTCCATTTAGGGGTACAACAGCATCTCACTGGGGCAGCAAAGGAACATATCTGTACCATATTTACCCCTAAAAGATTCATAATAGCATTTTAAGGGGACATATTACACTCTAAGGTACTAAACCAGTACTAAAACTTTTTTTTTCAGTGTACCATATACTGTAGGTATGCTGCTCCAGGATATCTGTTCTTCTTAGTTTTTCTTCTAATGAATGCTCAGAGGCACTGAACTCCAAGCCTTTTCCACCCTTGGTATCACTTTAATGTGATTTATGGCTGAAGACTGTAGGTTTGGACGATGAGATGTGACGGTACGCCACTGAAGTGGTCCCATGGTGAGATGCTGAATGGAAAAACGTGGTTAAGTATTAGCTAAAGTTGTCAACTAGCAGGATATAGCAGCTACCCTCTTGGGTAATGAGCACAATAATGTTATTTCTAACAGTGATGATAAAGCGTACCTTTGTTGCAAATGGCTTCGCAATTGGAGGGAAAATAAACTCTTTTAAATGAACATTCAAAATCAAGCTCATGGGATAAACTATTGAGGCATAGAAAGGTTATATTACAACCAAAAAAAAAAGCTTTTTAAACTCTTTGATTTAGCAGGACAGTGGCTATATAGTAATTCTATGCTAAAATATTAATCCCAACCGATTATGCGACAACTATAAGAAATACATTGGTTTGATCTTCCCCCAAAAATTGAGGCCACGAGGGATTCAAGGTAACACCACCTTGAACAGCAAGTGGTTTCAAGGTTTAAATGAAGCGTCTAGCACTGGCAGAGGATAATGTATCCATAAACCTCAAGGAAGTCACATTGGTGGAGTTGTGAAGGGAATAAAAATGTGCTAGACTCTCAAATGGAAACATCAAAGCACAGGCAGAAGAGATGTGGAGAACAGAAATGGATCATTGATGAGGGAAAAAGAGCTCGAAAAGGTATAAAATGGCAAGTGAACATCAACAAGCTAGAGTACAATTGGCACTAGTGATACTGAGAGGCCGTGAGGTCTGAGCGAAGTTACTAATACAGTACAGCAAATTTAAAAGTTAGATAGATAGATGATAGTGATAGCTAGGAGATAGATAGATAGATAGATAGATAGATAGATAGATAGATAGATAGATAGATAGATAGATAGATGATCTGGAGGCTCATTCATCATGATTAGTCCTATTACCTATTACCATTGGGTTTTGACGATTTTGTATTTGTCTTGACCAGGACGAGTGCATTCATCTCTGCCAGCGGCTATGCAGGATTTGGGTTCAGTCCAGCGTTCATTGTCATGTCCAAGATATTTTAGCAGGACATTGAGAGCGTGCTTAAAGTTAATGGGGGTTTGATTGTCCCTTTTAAAATTAACAGGGACACTAGACTGAAATGCAACGTTAAATGCTCTTTTCAGGCCCGCTGAACCTGTGCTTGCTGGGATTCGGGCTACAGCTTTTCAATGCAGTGCCAACACAAATTACACTATTGTTTTATTAAAGGCCAGTGATAATAGAATAGAACAGAACAGAACATAATAGAATAGAATAGAATAGAATGATCGAATAGAGTTAAAAAAATAATTCTATTAATAAATATATTTCAATTAAGTTATTACAAAGAAAAAGTAAATAAACATAAATTAATTACTTGTATATTTACATACTGTTGTATAATCTTACATATTTATTATTTCGAGAAGCAAAAGTATTAAGATATTATGATCTATTTTCAGAATATATTTATTATTTTCTTAGCTTAAAATGGCAAATTGTTTTCTAACGTATGTGCAACGCCACCACACTAGATTCGCCCGTGTCATGATTGCTAGAAGCCTGGCTGGACAGCGTCTCACGGTACATAAGAGACGCGCATCGCCAGAAACTCACATTTTGATTAGTTGACGTACACAACGGGTTTTCTGTTTTCACATTCCTTTTCGGCGCGAAGTCGTGTGTCACACCACCCGCGCATATTTAGGTTATAATAACATTAAAAATTTTAATCCAGATTTTGATTTTCAAAGATTCATTATAAAATAAAAACCAATCTCCAAACTGCAATAAATTCCAGAGCAATATAACAAAGGACTGAGGGTGACTTATCGAATATTGCAACTGTTGAAGAAAAGAGACTCACACACCCCTCTGAGCACTTTGGGTACACAAACGATATGTATAGCTACAAGGCTAATTGGACTGAAACACAGATCTACATGTATGCACCAGTCGCGTATCACAAAGAATGAACCATTCAAAATACGACGTATGGGACATTACAGTAGTAGACGAATGGCTATAAAGGAGGATTAATTAAAAGTAATGTACACCACCCGACATGTAGACCAAGACAGAACGAGAATTTGCGCCAGTTTAACTTATGAAACATACAGTGACAAGTGCCATTAAAGTGAAAATTTAGACACATTAAACCAAAGAAATGCTCAATAATGACATTTCCCTCCATTCAACTTCCAAAGAAAGCTAGCATTCATCATCTTGTGCCAGATTGCATTCATTTAGTTGACTAAGTGCTATCCCTGTATTAACAAAATCCAAAAATAGGCAGAAATAAACACATATACACTGACAGCTAAGCAAGATACGCGGTAATTATGAAACTCATCTTTTGTGATTTTATGAACCACGATATTGCAGTGGTTCTAAAGCTCTTAGGTGCTGATTAAAAGTAGCCCGTCTACACGTGATGGAGATTTTAAGATAATCACGAGAGCGCTGGACAAGTCAACATGTGATTTATCACTGCATGACGCCTAGAGTTGCACTGTTTAGGATCGACAACACAAAGTACAAAACAGATGGGGGAAAACTAGGATGCCGGGTGTATTAAAAGCACCGCCATTACTGTCTACAGTGCATGGAATGGTGCACTGTGATTGGCTGAGCGGATATATCGCATTCTGCAGAAAAAGGAGACTGCCCGGGTATGGATCATCAGGTTTGGAAGTCGAGAAAGGGAAGAAACACTGACAGAATAAATACGGGATATCGGATTTCCGTAAATTAAAAGGGACTTTTCAATACGACCAGGATACAATAGGATTTTGGCAGAAGAAACTCAAATTTTTGTTAAATGGCGTTATCGCGTTTTGAACCAAAATCTTCAAATGTGCTATAATGTACATAATTATATTGTTATTGAGAAGCACATTCTTAAATTCTTTTAGTTTCTAAAATAAATAAAATGCTATTTTAATATTTGTTTTTATGGGCGAGAAGACAAAATCTTGCGCATAGAGACTTCAGAAAATTTAGATTTTGACTAAGTTTCTTAGGATTATCTAATGGACAAAGTGTTTTCCTTTATTTATTAATATATTCAAATATAATTACAAAATGGTTAAGAAAGTAACCGTGATTTAAGAAAAGCCTCAGGAAAAAATAAATTATACTTTCAAATAAAATATATTAAGGATGTGTGTATTAGATAGATAGATAGATAGATAGATAGATAGATAGATATTTATTTATGGAACAAATACTGAAAGAAATAATTGAAAAGAAGTCAAATATATGTATAAACAACAATTAAAATATTTAAAAAATCTGATCCATTTGTTAACATACTCAAAATTTTTAGTGTACTCAAAATCTGGCATCTGCATGGTTGCCATAGTGATGACTTGTGCTAAGACACCTACAAAAGAAGCTGTCATTGTAGAAAGAGAAAATTTGGCACACGCTGTTCAAAACGACTCGCTCCTTTGCTCATTCACTATTCATTACAAAGAGAACGACACGTGTGTGTGCATAAAAGAGGGAATTCAGCTGAAGACGCTTTTTGTGAGTGTTTAACACTATAGCTTTAGCCGTACTTCACTGAAGTCACGTCCCGAACTCCGAAAACAAAACCCGACCTGATCTGACACACATTGGATTTTAATCAGATTTTAAACCACAATATTGATTCGGTTTGGATGAGGTTTGTATGAAATCAGGGGGGGGGGGGTTCAGCGGTTTTTGCTACAAACAATTAAACCGATATGGGTTTGGATTGTTTTGCTGCCTGCATGAACAAAACCTAATTATTTTGGTCGAAAGGAGGAAATAAATTCACAGTCAAATTTCCTCTCTGACAGACGGAACCAATATCTGATGATATTTCAGCTAAATGTCATATGACTGGAGAGTATGAGAGATTTTGTTGCGCCATTCCTCATATTCGATTCATATTTTATACCAAAAATCAGGTGATTCACACACTAGAGCGGGGATGATTATATATATCAAGATATATATATATATATAATATATATATTAGTATATTAGTCTCTTCGGTCATTACTAACCGCAAAACAGACCATACAGAGTATGGTTCTCTTCTCTCAAAATCCGCAGAGGCAGTGTCAAGCGTGCTCTCCAGCTTTAATCAGTATGGAGAGGGGAAGAGGGTGTGTGTGTGTGTGTGTGTGTGTGGTGTGTGTTGTGTGTGTGTGTGTGAGTGAGGAGAGAGAGAGAGAGAAAGAGAGCGAGAGGAGAGAGCGAAAAGAGCGGAGGAGAATATAGATGTAATTGGCTCTAAGCTGATATTCCAGCACTACCTCATCTCACCTGAGGGAAGCGATCTCTCTCTAAAGCTTTCCTAAATTAACCTTAATACACACTCACTAAAATCCTCCAATCCCCCAAGAGCCACACACAGCATCCGGAATCACTGTGTGAGAACACATTGTACACTTGCCACAAAAAAAGGAACAAATCCATTTATTTCACATCAATTAATGACTAAAGTAGCATATAAATACATTATTTGGGAGTCTATAAAATATAACAATTCTGCATAATAATAGAATGCAGAGAATATTATGCTTTTATCATTTCTATAGAGTAAAATGTATCTTAAAACGAATTTTTGGAAAGAAAAAAAAAGAAGAATGAAATTGAGTGAAAATGACAGCACTTCCAGAGAGAAAAATATAAATAAATAAAACAACTATATTTTATCATGAGGCCGGTCGCTTTACGTCAGGACATTATTGCACAGATGAGTAATTTATTAAAATGTCATGCCATTTACAATTTGGCCCCCTTTTTGGGGAACCTAACCCTAAAACAACTCTGAAATCCTTCTGTCAGCAAAACTGTGCAAAGATCATGTTTACCAGTATTACCATATACGGTGGAAGACAATAATATGCTAAGGCATTGTTTAACGCCTTCAGCGAAGATTAATTGAGCCACTTTAAAGATTATGCTGTGTGCTTCAGAGAAAGAGAACGCAGATGCTGACATTTTGAGTGCAGGGCATTTTAGGCAATTTAGAAATCCCGACAAGGATATGTCTGGGAAAAAGAGGATGAATGCTCACCCTAGCTGTATGCAAGTTTTTTTTTTTACCTTGAAATATCAAAATCATTTTTAAAGTCATTCTGATGGTACCACTGACTTCTAAAAAAGAGAATGGTTTCTGTTTTGTCCCACGAAATTCCGTCTCCAAATTCGCAAAAATACACAAAACTATACAGTTGCTTTAAATCAGTATTAGGCTTATTTATTCGATGAGCAAACGGGTTAGTCTAATAGTCAGCTGGTCATTACTGATATAATCAATGAGATATGACAGCTTCCCTATAACCATGTTAGTATATATGTCCATATGTCTCCAGTTACCTCTGAAAAAAACTGCCACCTTGAATCAGCAAAGCCAAAAATGAGACCAAGGTGAAAAGACACATCAGTATCACTAAAAATCACTAAAGGGAAATGTATAAGTGACTTGCCATGCAAGGTCATGAAATCTGGGACTTTTCAGACTCTCATTGCAGATGAAAGAATGAAATGAAGCAGGCTAAGTGTAGGATTTGCCTTCACTGCAGCATATCAGTGGGAGAAGTGACAGTGCGCTGCAGTGCTGGGAAGTGCTGAGAGCAGGGAAAAACCGCACCCTGTCCTGGTCCATGTGGTACAACCTCACCTCTAAACATTGATGTTTCTTTCTTAGTACATCTATCTATCTATCTAATGTTTGTTTGTTTATTTATTTATATAGCACCTTACAGGCCACACAGTAGTTCCAAAAAAACAATAACATAAAAACATCCATATACTAAAATGCCAGGGAGTACAAATATGATCTCAAACGATCCTTAAAAACATTTAAAGTTGAGGAAGATCTAACATCAAGTGGCAGATTGTTCCACAGTCTTGGACCAGCAACGGAGAAAGCACGATCACCCTTCAATTTGAGACGTGCACCGTGAGGGAGAGTTGAAAGAAACTTATTTGATGATCTTAGTATTATACTTGGACTGTGGGGCTTAATAAGCTCAACTAGATATTCTGGTGCCATTCCATGAAGAGCTTTAAAAACATATATTAAAATCTTATATTGTATCCTAAATTGTACTGGTAACATCCTAAAACAGACAATAAGGGAGTAACATGATCTGATTTCCTAGCATTCATTAACAACCTTGCAGCAGCATTTTGTACTAACTGCAAGCGAGCAACATGTTTATGACAAATCCCAACATAAAGAGCACTACAATAGTCTAGACGGGAAAAAATATAGGCATGGACAACTTTTTCCAGGTCCCTGGCTGGAAGAATTTGTTTCAATTTGGCTATTGCCCTTAGATAGAAGAAGCAATTACGAACCACCGTCTTTATTTGTCGATCAAATATGAGAGATGAGATGAAAAATGACTCCCAAGTTCTTTACTTGATCCTGCAGGTACACCTTCCATGGGCCCAAGTTATCATTTACCATCTGGCTACCAGCTGTGTGACCAAAAATAATAACTTCTGTTTTATTTTCATTCGTTTATCTTATCTATCTATTTATTTATCTAGATATCTATCTATCTATATATCATGAAAAAAGGTATATTTAATTTCTTCAAAATTGAGCATAGCTTTTTATTAAAGAGGCCTTTTTAATGGAAAAAAATAACTTTAGTTGAATTTGCATGAATTTGTACAACGGCACAAAGTTACTTTGCATAGGCCTACAATTGTCTGTCAAATGCATGAATGTCAGTGTTCTGCTCTGATATTTATGTGTTACATATAAATATATTTATAATTGGAATTTTGTGTTCTGTGACAGACATGTATAAACAACAAAAAAAGCCGTATCCCTATATTTAATAGAGACATATGTTCTATGTCAAGTATGTTGAGGTTTGCATTGCTTGCCTGCAGCTTATGTTCTTTCATATGAATCAGGTGTCACCAATATTCATACATAGGCCTATGTATGTATGAAACTACAGCAAGTGACAACTATAGCCATGGTCAAAAATGACCACTTGAAACCCCCGGTGGGGCTTTCAGGATTGAGTTACACTATATGCTGACATATTCACACACAGCTAAACGATGTCATGTGTGTTCTGTCAATTGTCCTGTCAGTCAGTGCTTTGTATGTCACATCGTTTTGGTGTCAGTATCAGGGTGCATGTTTCTATCTGAGCACTTTAAGTTTCGTTGAAATAAAACATTTGAACGTTGGCTAGATATTAGGCCTTGTCGCTGGGGAAAATGCAATTTAAATTTTTATTTAGAAATAGCTATTTATTCATTTGAAAAAATTCATTTATGACCGAATTAGTTCAATGAATAATTCAGTGATTCCCTCACAAAGACAGTGGCTATTACAATATAAAACATTGTAGAAATAGTACGAGTATGGTAGTGGTATGGTAGTGTCCAGTGCTGAATTCACTTGCTGAATTCACTGAATTCACTTGAATTCACAAGCCACTTGTTTCCTTAATGAATGTGAAGCAGTTTTTTCAACAAATAGGCTAGGTCGAGTGAATGATCCAATGACCCACAAGGCCAGTCCCTTGTTTCATTTATAAATGAATCAGCGTTTTGAAGGAATCCTTGAATAAATGAGAAATGAAGGCACTCATAATGATTATATGGATGTAAACTGCATAAAGATCCCCACCTACTGACAGTCTGTTCATTTTTCTCCAACAAATTGTAAATAAATAAATTGTTTGAGATATTTAGATCCACCTAATTTATTTAGGTCTCAGTATAAGACTAGATCTCATACAACTTAAATATATAAATAGAAATAGAAAGATTACTATATTATTTGCTATTTTTATAATTTTATAAATGTTTTTATTATTTTACAAATTAGTACTGACAACATGTATAGGGAGGGACACCTATATTTAAAAATGAGAAAATCCAATGAAATGTTACATTTGTTTTAAGAACATACTATTATTAATCATCCTGCGTTATAAGTGAAATTGGTTCTGTTTTAAAAACGCATGGCAGGTAAAAGTGTGGAGCATGTTTATTTTCCCATGGTTATTTTCTGTTCTAAGTGATGATGGGTTAACTGAGATCTCGAATGATCCTATAATGTGACGATAACAGAATTTAAAGGGGTCATATAACGTTGCTAAAAAAAGAACATTATTTAGTGTATTTGATGTAATGAAATGTGTTAATGCGGTTTAAAATAAAAAAAACCCATTATTTTCCACATACAGTACATTATTGTTCCTCCTCTATGCCCCGCCTTCTGAAACGTGGCGATTTTTACAAAGCTCATAGGTCTGAAAAACAAGGTATGCTCTGATTGGCCAGCTATCAAGTGCATTGTGATTGGCCAAATACCTCAAGTGTGACGGAAATGTTACGCCCCTTAACATACTGTGAGGCCGTCTACCAGCAGGACGAGACAAAACCAATAAAAAACCCATTACAAATGAGGCATTTGTTGCATCCAGTGGGGACATAATTACGGATTATAATTACTTTTTATTTTTATGCGTTGCGTTGCATCGCGCAGCAACACATAAATAACCATAAATAACGCCGCAACATAAAACCCTTTCTGCATTTGTGATCAGAGAAATGACTAACAACAAGTGCTACTCTACACTGCTTAAAACTCGTGTTTGAATTGTCAGTGGAAATTTTTTTAAATATAAAAAACGTACTTACAGTCGGTGAGTCAGAACAGCCGGCATTGCAGTATACTCTCCCAGGATCAGGAAACAGTCAAAAATGTGCTGCACACATCTGAATATACGGGTTGAAGTGTTCTGGAACAGTGTTAACAACTTAACCACTGATTTCTAGTCGTGTCCCTCTTTTGGAAGACCAAACAAAGTAGTTTCGCTTTCACAACGAAACACACGGCGGGCTAGAGTGAGCGGTGGTGGCGTCTAGGAGTGAGCAGGAGGGCCGGCTGAAGTGAGTAGTTGGAAGGGCGGGCGGCCTTGAAGAAACGGCGCGGCTGGCGGTTTGCAGAAGGAGCATCCGGCGGGGGCTTTTGCGGAACCCAATGTGACGACCGGGCTGGACTCCGATCGGCACGGGGTGACAGCCGATCGCGCATCCACAGCGCAACGTTCGATGTATTTCCCTCAGCGACCAGACGGATCAGCTTCCAGCATGACGACAGAGGAGAGCGCCCTTTGGGAAGGCAAACAAAGTAGTCGCACTTTTCACAACGAAAACACAGCGCCTCAGGACATGGCGGCGGCAACAACATATACAGCGAGAATAAAAGTATGCCTTTTTTCTGCGTGAAACATTTGGGCGGGTATGAACTTTCACATCATGACAATACATGTGGGGGAGGTTCAGAACAAGCATTTAGGTAGGCTGGTGACTATTAATTTTTAAAGAAGATCTCTTTGGTGTGAGACTGTAGTCTTGCAACTAAGATCTTTCTTTATACACATAGAGCTGTAACTCAAGAGAAAAGAAACAAGAAATCGCATATGACCCCGTAATGGAATTCCGAAGCGCGCAGTCATGACAAGATTGATAGCAGCAGCCTCTTCGCGTCTCTCTCTAGCTCTCCTCTCTATCTCTCTCTCTATACAGGGAAGAAGCTCTCTCTCTCTCTCTATACAGGGAAGACGCATCCTGTAATCAGGTCACACTTCACTGTAGTCTCAGCATCCGTCTCTCGCCCTTTAAAGTAGAGGAATCGAGACTTCAGACAAGCGGAATAATGGTGTGGATGAATGATCTGGGATGTCTTCTCGTCCCGTTGCTGACGCTTGTACGGTTTTCCGTGCAGGTGGACGTTAAGAGCGGGAAAGAAGCGGAGAAAACGGGGAATTTCATGGAAGATGAACAGTGGCTGTCCACCATTTCCCAGTACAGTCGCAAGATCAAGCACTGGAACCGCTTCAGAGATGTGAGTTATCTTTGAGACGATGAATGATGACATTACATGACTATCTGATTTAGCTCGTATCAATAGCGATTGCTAGGAAGTGTTAGGAATGGTTATGCTGGACAGTGTTATTCCTAAAACACCATTAGTGTTCTTAGAAATCAATCTTCCTTTTGAAAGCAGTTGCATGTAAGATAATTAATAGCTTTTGAGATAGAATAGGTTGAACTGTTGAGTTCATGCTGTAAACGTACTAGAATGCTTTAAATGTATACAAATATCTGTAAAAGACTTTAGAAAAAAATCTTTGGATGTATCTTTCAAAGGTGCTCAAATGCTCTGAAGATGCTCAGATCTTCAGTCAAACCCTAAATACAGCCTACTTGGTAACAATGTACCATCTGTTGTTTGTTTAACTGACAATAGGTTTGATTACAGAATAAAGCAGATTGCATTCTTGCCCAGCTGGTTGATGTGATGTAATAATAGGCAACTTTAATAATTGATTAGCATTTAACATGTATTCAGAGGGAGATTTATGGATCGATTTATCTCCCAAAGGTCATGTTGTAGCATGTGTCCTTGTACAGGTATGTTATTTGATCCTTTATTCAATGGTATTTCTTTAGGAATATGCATAAAATCATCCCAGGCATTGTAAGGAAAAATATCCTTTGTGGGTCAAACAACAATAATTATAATGAATATGCAACACAATCAAAATTATGTATGGTGAGGATTAACATTAAGACTTGATGTTTATTTATAGTTTGCAGGTGACCTACTGTTCTTCAAAAATAAAAAGGTCCTTGGTTGTTTTCTGTTGAGTTTTGCTGCTCCAAATGAAACATTAAACCATCCAATAGAAACTGTGATTTATCTCCATCGGTGTTTGGCCGGTAGCTATTTTTACCCTTCAAGAACTGGATTAAGTCTATAACTCCTTAAATGATTACGGTGAAAAAACACATCTAAGAGAACCCTGAATTTATCAAAATGTGGGAATGAAAAGATTAAGTGTGAATTAGACCGGGATTATAAATAAATGGACACAGCATTTCTACATCAGTGGCTTACATTCAAACTCGGCCCTGCAGCAGACTCGATATTCTCCGATCAATGGCTATTGATCACACCATATGAATAGCAGAGGAGCGATGCTTGCCCAACACATGCGGGTGTTTTTATGGAAGAAAAGGAAACCAAAACAGCTTTGAGAAAAAAAAGTCACTGCCTCTGACTCAACCATCTTAATTAAAATACAGGTTGTTCTTGCTGCTGTTTCTTGAACTGTATTTGAGGTGACACACTTCAGTAGCACTGAATAGCACTGGCCCATGACATGCTGTCTGTTTTGTTTGGGTTGTCATGTCATTGCACAGATGGGAAGTCCCTTATTTTGAATGATTAATGCAAAATAGTATTTTTTTTAAAAAGTTTTTCTTTTAACATGCAACATGTGCAGGATATGACGGAAGTAGGACCCCTTGAACAAGAAGATACACCAAAAAAGTAAACAGGGCTCCCAACAAAACTAATGAAATGCTAGAATTTTAATTATAACTAGCTGCCTTAGACATGATTTAATTTTACTGCCAAAGGAGTAACTTTTTAGCTTGATATATGCCCATCCACACACCTCATGGATTCACATAATTTGCATCATATTTGGATATTGATTTTAATGCACTCACACAGACTATCCCAACTCTGGCTACTGTCAAAACAAAACAAAAATCATTAGAATCAATATTAAAATGCATTTGTAAGTGGTTTCATATCACGGTAAACCAATGTATTTATTATTCTGAGATTGCAAGGACTATGAGACATCAACAGACCCTCTGACACAGTTCAGTACCTTTTTAACAGTCACCTGTTATCTTTGATCAGAGACAGAGATAGAACTGATGTAGACTCTGAAAATTAATCTCTCTCTGAACACGGTTTATTTAATCTTTAAAGTGTTGCTTGTGACAAAGGCAAATAATCCAAATTGATGCTGGCTTTTAAAGTCCTCTGAGGTTCTCAGAGCAGAATAATGATATAACTCAAGCGAACACTGATGAAAGCAGCAGAACATGAAAGGCTCATGAGCACACGCTGATGCATATATGGAAGCGTGTAATTTGACATTAATATTTTATATTCATTGTGCATTCGATTCTTGGTTGATTCTAACATTTTTATTTTTTAGATACAGTATGAGACCATTGTAATGAGACTGATGTGGAAGTTTACTTGAGAACCCTTCAGGAGGTGTCCTCTCTCTTCTGAGCTCTGATTACTTTTTATTTCATTAAAAATAGAAATATTTAAATAAAATGTATATATATATATAAATGTAGCTCTTTCAAATGATGTAAATGCAGGCCATTTGTGACCCTGGACCACAAAACAGTCTTTTTAAAATGAGATTATCTGAAGCTGAACGCTGTCCCATTGTTGTTTATGTATGTTAGGATAGTACAATATTTGGGAGATACAATATTTGAAAATCTTGACTTGAGGGTGCAAAGAAATTCTAACAATGAGAAAATAGACTGTAAAGTTGTTCAAATGAAGTGATTAGCACTGCTGTACTAATCAAAACTTTAGTTGGATATAGTTATGGGAGGAATTTACAAATATTTTCAGGACCATGATCTTTGACTTAATATCCTAATGTTTTGTCATAACGAAACAATAGCTCATTTGACCCATACCCCGCGATTAAGAATGGCTTTTGTGGTCCAGGGTCACATTTGTTTTTTTATTTATTTATTTTATGATTACTTGAAATATCACAGCAGCCTAAATGCTTCAAAAAATGTATGTGAACTACCAACCTGCTGTCAGCCCTTCTGTAATTCAAGAGTCCTGTTATGGTATGTAGATAGATTTTTTTACCTTGTTTTGTCAAATCTATGATATGATATGAGATATGATACCTAAAAATGGAAAGTTGACACAAAGATCTTTCAGACAGTCTGTCTACCCTTCCTACAGATGAAATACATCTAAAAATGAACTTCTTTAAAGTGAAGACATTGGTCTGAAAACGTTTTGCCTTTTGAGAATAGTCAGGGCATGTCAAAGCTATACAGCTCATCATAATTTAGTCCCATCTGGGAATCTTAGTGAAGTATGTCAGAGTCTCATTTTAACATATTAAGTGAGGTCCATATAAAAGTCATTCTAAATAAAAGTTTTGGTTGATTGATTTTATAATGCTTTTTTGAGACTTCAAAAAAAGTGTCATATTCTTCAATTTACATTGAATTTTGATTTGTATTTATTTATCAACTGACTGAATCAGAACCATTTTTGGCATGCTCTCTTATCTATTTCCATACAAGTGGAAAATTAAATCTTATTTCATGGTCAGTATTTAAGACCAAATATACAGCAAGAATGTAATAGACTGGGTCGTTTAAAATGACAAATCCCCTTTGGACACAATTATATTCACGATTGCCTTTGCAACATTAATTTTGAAGTGAGCTAGATATCAGATTTTTCCAACATTATAGTCTACATATAAACGAGATATAAAAAATAATTCAAGGAAGTAAAAAAAAGATGAAATGGATCAATTTAGTAATTTAGTGCACATTTGCTCGCTTGGACTTTCTTCCTATTAAACTTCTTGGGTGATATGTTCATGTTCATTATATGTAAATGCATTTAGAAATACTCAGGGTAAACGACTAATTTCACCCCACACCTTAACCGGCTATTAAAGAGAGAAACCAGGATTGAATCCATTATCTATGTTACTGCAAGTAAATAAACAGCAGCTCTGGCCAATTCTCCAGTGGCTGGCAAACGCTCTCTTTCTCTCCCCCACTTCTCGATGTAGAAGAAGCTCATTAAAAATCAGTGCTTTCCCTTAGCTCCGGAACGCTGTGTTGGCTTGCACCTGTTATTCCTCCACTACATTTTTAATGAGGCAAAAATGTTTCAAGCCTGCACTGAAAATGGTCTTCCATTTAACCATTCATTGGCATTGAATTTAAAATGCACATTTTGTTTTTCAGGGTGGGTGGAGGAAGCCTGTTCCCTGTGATTGCTTTAGATGTGTCTTTTTCTTAATTTATGAAATTTTCACCGTGGCTTAAATATTGAATAGTCTCTTTTTTGGACAGAACACTGTCAAAGGCTTTGTTTGGCACAGCTAAGCAAGTATGTGTTCGTTGCTGATGAATGTAGTTTAAAATAACCTGGTGGTATGCAAATGCATCAATATTTGGCTGTCAAAAGAAGTGAGTGATCTCAACTGACATGCTGGATTGGATGTGCAGATGCACCGCAGAGAACTTCAGCGTTGGCCCGCCTCGGTCCATCAAGATTACAGTTGCATGCTCGTGGAGGTGGGAATGTCCTCGCAACTGCCAGAGCAGCATAGCATATGGTCCATAATTACGGATAATGCAGTTTAAGATGATACACCCAAATACCCCATTAAAATCTCAGCCATCAGCATTTAGTGCACTCAAATGCTAAACATTATGCTTTTTTTTAACACAGTCGATGCATTTTTATGCACATCTGTTTGTCACTCTCAGCCACATTTGATAGACTCAACAGGACGGATTGTTTGGAGAAGGAGGTCATGGGCCTGTGGGGCAAGGGAAATTGAGTGCGGTGGGATGGCTGTTGACAAAATCGAGTGAGAGCATTGCAGCACCACGTCTTGGCTATAGACCAAGAGTGTAGGTGGGCTTTAATTGAGTGGAGAGAAACTGGCCTTTCATCATTCTGCTCCTGGGGTCTGGGGCTTTCTTGCTGATTTGGACTTTTTATCTGGAGAGTGCAGGTGTGGTGCATGGCATACCCAGGCTAATTTTTGTAGGCTTTGGTCCAGTTCCAGACGTGAAATTGGTCTTACAACTCTTTTAACATGTCCTTCCTTTACCAATATGTGAAATACTTACTTTTCTGGCACTCTCTTGACTTGTTTCCTGCAGCCCCTGGGAGTCTGGGTACCAAACACTGTGTTCTCTGAAGATCAAGTTGACCTACTAAAACCGCCAAATAAAAAGGTTCTTGTTCTGGGCATCCAATTACAAATACAAGTATGACAGTGTTATTTTTGCCCCCAAGACTGCTCATCCTTGATGAAGGTGGCCAATTTAAGTGACTTGTTCCAAACCCCATTAAAGTACATTTTGCTTCTTGCATTAATTGAGGCTGAATTAAGTGCTCTGTAAAGGTATGGGAGGTGACATGAACTGTCAAGCCTGTCACCTCCCTTTATCCCCCCAGCATTGAGTCCTTCACGTCTTCCCTTCACAAGCAGAGAATGCCTTATTGACTGCTTCTAGTGTCAGATTTGCTCATTTAAAGGTAGCACTTGTCTGCGCTGTATTGTTCTCTCTCACTTTCACTTTCAGAGCTGTCAGTTGGTCCCTTAGAATCGGTGGGAGTGTTATTGACGCCGAAGAGGTTGCAATATTGAACCTTTTCTGGGTGTGTTCGAGATCATTTGATGCTCCAAATCCCATTAAGAAAAGTATAAAGTTTATCTTAATATGTTTTATGCCATTTCTGCACCGCTAGCGTTTCCCATCTGCCATTGGTCTGGCTACCATAAAGTGGCAGATGCAATAACTGCAGCTTGTGCTTATAATAAACAGAACATTATTGTCCACTGGCGTGGACACCAATATAGCTATCATCGTAGTTATCTTTCCAGTTACCGTTTTTGCTGTGAATGTGCCTTTGCTCAATATTAACAGTATTAACACTTGAGCACTTTATTTTTTTCCAACCTGGGGCACAAGTTAACAAACTATGATTTATCATTATAAGTTAATTGCTTGAGTTACTGAAATCATTAATATTACAATGTGATCTCATTGTCCATCTGTGTGTTGTCCATTATAGCACATTACAGTGCAGTGTACCTGCTAGGCATCTGTGCTAGATGGATCACTTTATCTGTTTACAGTGAGTCAAGCTTCAAGTCAAGCAATCTCAATTTGTTACATTTCTCACGCATCAAAGTGCACGTGGTAACCTCTTATGTCTGTAAGAGATAACTCTAAAAGTCACCACAAGGCTTTCATCCTCAGCTATGTTTTCACTTAAAGGCATGAGTCAGTGACAAACACTCCCTGGGCATTCTCACTGAAAGTCAGCACTCTCTTTGGAGTTCTGTCCTGGAGGAGCTGCCTGCCACTCTTGGCTCTACAAAAACAGATTGGCATGCCAGAGTTTTTTTCTACATGAGGAAAGCCAGGATATGTTCACAGTCAAGGGAGTGGGCTGTTAGCAGCACTTTTGATGTGCCTGTGTGCGGTTAATCTGAAAAGCCCAGTCGGAAAAGGCCCAAAGCATAAATCAAGTGGGAGGCTTGTGCTTGCCTGTCAGCTATAGCCGTGGTGTGACAGTGAAAACATAGTTGGGAAGGTTCCGATATATAATACAGTATCTGTTTTTCCTCTTGATTTCTTGGCTTGTGGAACACGGCCGATTAGATTCAGAGTCAGATTCGGAGAATGGATGTGTGCCTGGGGTGTTTATGAACTGTGAGGAGCCTGTATGATTGCCGGCAACACGGTGGAGTGATGAATGCGTAGGTGTGAGGCCATTGTGAGGTCATTACCACCAGGGTCCATCCGGCTTTAATCAATTATGGAAGGCTGCTTCACTGTGCGCCTCCAACAAGGAATAATTTTGAGCATGCAAACCTTGTCAGAGCGAATCTCTAGTATGTGTGGAAACAGAAAAGGCAAAATAGTCACAGCCAAACTTGAATCCCCTCAAGTTTACAAGGCATGACATGAAATTAAAGAGGCAATGAGGTGGGAGGCTGTAAGCTGAAAGCCGTGTGTCAGGCCAAAAAGTCGACAAGGGCTGGCTTCAAAATGAAAATATTTTGGAGTAAAACATTTTTTTTTTTTACAAATTACAGAATTACATGATGAACACTGTTGTTCAGTAGCGCTTCAGTATTGTTCATTAGTGCAGAACATCTTCCTTTAGTTCTTAACAACTCTGTTGTGTGCTAAAAGTAAAGGATGTTTTAGTAGATATGATGATGTAGTGTGTTTTTTCTAGTTGCATTTAGTATAAACTTTAATTTAATGCTCTTATTCTAGTGATCCTGATTTTATGTGTGGCATACAGTTATACATCACTGTTTTGTAAGAATAATTCTGCCTGTTTGGGGAAAATGTTTTTAGACTAAATTATACAACAAATCTCTGCAGTGTTGTGTATATCTTTATTTACATGTTGTCAATTATTAACACCCAGTTAATAAATAGACTGATGCATGTCTCATGAACCTGAATCACACATCACGGTTCTGATTTATTTAGAACAACAAATCCAACAATTACTCTCAGTTCTCTGAATGATTCACTTTCTGAGTGAGTCTGATTCAAACTTAACAGCGGGTTCAAGGCTGAATCTTTTATGACTGACTCAAGAATCAGATCAGTAATTTTTCATGAATCGGACATCATGTAGTTCAAACACACTTGATGTGGAAAATGCTTATTGTGGTATAATGTAGTAAAGCAGAGATATTAAAAGATTAAAAATATAATTTATTGATTATGCATACTATATTCAGTCAATCAGATGAGCCAATCATTTCACCAAAATGTTGTATACTGAATTTAATTGTATACTGTTGTATACTGAATTTAATATCACTGTCTTAGTACAAACCTAGTAAAAAAATAACTGGTAGGCAGTGGAGGAAAGTCTTGTTTTGCCTTCTAGGTGGAAGGATATGACGTTACATGAAACCTGTGAATTGACTGGTAAATACACGTAATTTTTTTCTGATTGCCATATTTGGTCAGTTTAGAAATTTAAATTAACTTCTGATGTTATTTGACAGTTTTGAATCTGTCACTATTAATAAACCCATACTTTTAGTGATTTTAATTCCCTGACATCTTTCTGCTGTGTCACTGTAGCAGATGTTTTCGTAGCAGCAGCAACACAGGAGCACAATGGTATGTTCCTGCATTTTTTCTCTGCATTGTGATGTAACTGTTAAGTTTGAGTGAAAAAAAGACAGATCCAGTTCACCCACCAACTGCTGCTTGAACACACATGCACGCATGCACGTATGTGTGTATCACTTTTAATCTTCCAGGTGCCAGTCAAATGCTTGTATGTCATGTAAACATACACAGCTGTTTGAGGGCCTCCAAATCAAAGCTGAATTTACAGAGTGCATGTTCAGACATGCCCGATTACATTGCAGAGATATGAGGGATAAAAGAGTTGTCAGTCAGCACAGGAGGGATTGATGCATTCTGTGGTGTTTTTGATGAGACCTCTGAGGGATAGTCTTGGCAGCCTTCACTCAAGGCAGGCCAAAGATGAGCTGACTCCGGATACAGGAGACGCTCATCTGTGGATGACTGCTTCCTAGACTGTGGTCTCAAGTGCTGCTGACTCTTGAAATGTCTTTATGCTCTCAAAGAAAACAAATTGTCGGGATTCCGCATCCGCATGTGATCAAATTTTGGACTGACATATTGTAGAGTGGTAAATATGATGATTCTTAATATTAATATGTCCTTCATTAAAATAAGTACGTAATTTCTGAACCACCTGCGGCACCTTATAGTAAAAAAAAAAATCGTTTCCTCTGGATGCTCTCTTCTTCTTCTATTAGTTAGTTAAATAGATAGCCCTGCCCCAAACTTCCGCCGGTTGAGCCACTGTTGCTTACTACATATAGAGTGTAACATTCGGGTTCCGGAAGTAAAAATCCTCTTCTCCAAAGGGGAATTGAGTTTTATGTTATATAAACCCATAAATAAAGACCTACTGTGAGCTACGAGATTGTTATGCTTTTGTTGAAGCCATCAGCCCACATTATTTCAACTTATTTTTGAAATAATCATTGTAACTACAATACCCATGATTTTGCAAACAAATCTTCACCCATAAGAACATGAGAACGTAATAACATATTGTTTCTTTATAAAACTTAATATTAACATATTGTGATTGTAAATAAACATATTGTTACTATATTAAGCATATTAAAATCAATAGTTTTTTATTTCTGCATAATTTTTAATTTAATCATGTTATTCGCAGTGGTTCATGGGATTGTAATTCTTTCCCCCAATAAAGCCGTTAAATACACAGCTTTGTACCTTTGTCTTTTTGTCAGAAATTAAAGTTTGTATAGTTTATAGCTTGTTGATTTGATTTGTGGCTTATAAGTCTTGAACTATCGGAAAAATACTTTTGGAACAAATGCCACTGAAAAAGTGGCTGGGCACTGTTGTTCTCTATTAAGCTTGAAGAAATCAAAGGGGTCATATGATGCGATTTCAAGTTTTCCTTTCTCTTTGGAGTGTTACAAGCTGTTCATGAATAGATAAGATCCCTAAAGTATAGAGATATTCTTTATAAAAGTTAAGACTGGTCCTCACCCTCCTAAAACACCTCTTTCAAACACGCCCCCACATGTCTACGTCACGATGTGGGAAGATTTGCGCAAGATCACGCAAAGAAAGAAGGCCAGTGTTGCCAAGTCCCCGGTTTTCCCGTGGAATTGGGCTACTTTAACACTGTTGCCGCAGGTTGTTGTTCATGTCCGCGGGTTGAAGCGACTCCAATAACATGATATTTATCCCCTGGAATGCGAATTTTAGCAGGGGAACCCTGCCAAAAAACATGTATTTTACTCACCGGAATGCGATTTTTACCCCCTCGAAACGCGATTGGGCTAGTTTTGGGCTAGTTTTGAGTAGCTATTGGGCAGGTTTTCTTGTGAAAACCTGGCAACCCTGAAGAAGGCGTAACTTTATTGTTGCTGCCACTGCCGCCGCCATGTTGTGAAGACGCTGTGTGTTTCGTTGTGAAAGCGAAACTCTTTTGTTTGGCCTTCCAAAAATGGAAAATGGAACTAGAAATCAGTGGTTAAGTTGTATTTACAACACTGTTCCAGAACAGTTCGACCTAAATATTCAGATGTGTGCAGCGCATTTTATGGAGGACTGTTTCCTGATCCTGTGAGAGTAGAATGCCGGCTGTTCTGACTCACAGACTGTAAGTATGTTTTCATATTAAAAGAATTTGCCACTGACGATTCAAACGGGAGTTTTGAGCAGTGTAGAGTAGCGCTTGTTGTTTGTAATTTCTCCGATCAAAAATGCAGACATGATTTTATGTTTACGCGGCAACGCAACGCAACGCGTAAAAAGAAAGTATAAATCATTATAATCCATAATTAATTCCCCCCCATGGATCACAACCCCGTCATTTAATAAATGGGTTTTAATGTTTTTTTCTGGTCCCGTCTCCGGGACACGGGCATCACGTATGGTACGTTGCAGGGGTTTCCAGGTTTTCCAAGAAAACCCTCCCGCATCGCTCACCAAAAACTCGCCCAAAAACTTCCCACGAGTTTTGAGGGGGTAAAAATCACGTTCAGGAGGGTAAAATACACGTTTTTTTTTTTTTGGCGGGGTTCCCCTGCTAAAATTCGCATTCCAGGTGATAAATATCATGTTATTGGAGTCGCTTCAACCCGCAGACATGAAAAACAACCCGCGGCAACAGTGTTAAAGTAGCCCAACTTGGCAACACTGGTAAGGGGCTTAACATTTCCGTCACACGCTTGAGGTATTCAGCCAATCACAACGTACTGGATAGCTGGCCAATCAGAGCACACCTCACTTTTCAGACCGATGTCGATTGTAAAAATCGACTCATTTCAGAAAGGCGGGGCATAGAGGAGAAACAATAATGTACAGTACGTGGAAAATAATGTTTTTTGAACCTCAAACTGCATAAACACATTTCATTACACCAAAATAATGTTCTTTTTAGCAACATCATATGACCCCTTTAAGCTTTTTAAGCTTTTAAGAAATACTGATGATGATGTGTTGTGATGATGGTCATATAAAATTAGATGATGATATGTTGGGGCAATATTTTTGTGCGCTATAGTGATACTTTTCTGTTCTGACTCATTCTTGCATCTTTTCAGAGAGGGGGAACACATTGATGTGGCACAACATTTTTCACATACTTCACGCTTAGTGTACAGCTCTCTTCTCAAAAAAGTGCATATCGAAAGAATTAAGAGTTGTGTTTGCATGAGTGGCTGATTCAATTTGCATAAACTAAAGATAAAAAATATATTCAAGAGGTTTCACCACTCTGTCCATTCGATGTTTACTGATATGGACACCTTATTTCTCAGTACACCACACAGTATCTACTATGCTAAGACAGCAAAAACTGACTTAAATAATGCAGGTATCAGGAAATCAATAACAAGGTTGTCCAGCTCCAGGGATTGTTGCAGTTAAGCAATGCAGCACTGAATTTTGAGTCACTGGTCTTTGATTTGTTTTGACAAGGTTATATCATATCAGGAGCACATATTCATAGAGTAAAAGTTTTTAGCGTTTTTTTATTTTAATTCAGGTCTTAAATAGATTTAGCAGTACTGTATTTCATCAAGGTCTACAAAAGTGGTTGGTATATATTCGTGAAGTAGACCTATTAAGTTAAATATGTAACGAAAATGTCATTTTTTATTTGTCTACATTTCAGAAGTGATCTGTAGCGTATGTATAGCCACTTGACTTGTGACTTAAACATTTGCTGCAGAAAAATATTAATTTATTGCGCTGTTGTAGCTGACAAAGCCAAATTCAGTCAATATGCAATTCCACCTCGTTTATACATACAACTGCAAAGATAAATGACTGCTGATGACACTAATAAGCTTGTAAACTTTACAAAAAAGGTTGTTATTATTATTATTAGTCAGAGTGCTGAAATATTTCAAGTGTTATGAGCACCAAGTGTATTCAAGAGGTTTCACCACTCTATCCATCTTAAAGCAACTGCCTCTTTTATAAGGACACATGAGGGAATATCAAGGATATATTAAAAGTTTTACCCAGGAGGCGAATAGATGGTTTTTAGCAGTTGGAGCCTGTCTTTTTTTTCTAAATAGTTGCTTCTCAGAGATGCATTGCTCTCCTCTAACTGTCTCCTTCTTTTTTGTCTTTGATTCATCCTTCTCACATTTCACCAGGAAGTGGAGGTCAGTAGTGCTGTATCATGACTTTGCTTGTGTTTGATGTCTCTTTTAAAATGCTTAATCTAATATTCGCTATCAAAGCGGTAACCCACTTTTTATGTAGTCTATGTTGCTTATGTATCTTTGTTTGACATTTCATTTAAGCGTTCATCTTTTTTTTGCCTTGTTTATCTTTCAAAATTTTTCTTCTTAAGTTCCATCCCTCCTTTTTCCATTAGTGCTTTTCCACAGCTTTTCACAATTAAAATATCTTAGTATTGTAATTTTAGGTTTGGTTAATGATAGATGCACAGTGATAGAAGTATTATTCTTGACTAAATGCTAAAAGTGTATTCTGTGCAGCACATTTGACTGTTTTTACCTCTTTGTTTTTGTCAGGACGACTACATCAGATCATGGGATGAAAGTCAAGGCTCGAATGAAAGTAAGTCATCTTTAATATTACTAATAGTATCACATTATAACATTTATTGAAGTGATCTTTTAGCCATTATATTTAAGTGCCCATATCGCATGATGTGCCAAACAATGACCTAGTTTATTTTCAAATGGAGCTAGATTTTACATTAGGTTAAATATTCAGACTAGATTTTCAGAACTAGTGCCAATTTTAAGTTTTGTTTCTGTGTAAATTAAGTTTGCTGTTGTCATGATACTCGACATGCATTTTATTTTCTGTCTGTTGCACACAAGAATCAACAGTGTAATATATTCAGAGTGTAATCACAATTCAGTATGCAGTATTTAGTAATAAAGAGTACTAAGTATGCAAATATTGCAATGATTTGAATAGATTTAAACATTTTCAGCAAGTCAGTGGGAGATTTTTTCAAACTTTATTAGTTAATATAATTAATAAAACAAATAATCATTTAAAGTTTGAAACCAGACATTTAATCTGAACTAATTACTGAAATAATTCGGTCAAAAATGTAAAATGTAGTGTTTTAAAACAAACCCCTAACAGTGGCATGCAAGCACTGTAATTATTATTCAATGGTGCAGTTAGGCTTGACCGTGGTCTGTGTATGTTTGTCACAGCAGACAGCCCTTCTTTTCTTCTTGGCTGCCAAACACTAATTGCTTACACAAGAGATGAGGTAATCTCCTCATTTTGCTATAATAAAGAGACGGCCCGGGCACATTAGAACATTATGTCTTGATTTTTCAGTTGAAGTGAAGTCCTAAGAATGGAGGAGTCCATTAGCAAATATCTCAGGATGTAATTAATGGATAATTGCTAGTTCCACTGAAGGCCCAGTAAGAGCCCCAGAGGCTTGATTTAGCACTGACTGACACTGGCTTTGTTCCTTCAAAGCACAAATCCATTTAAGCTTCATATGTCCAAGAACAGAGGTCCATGAACCCGATGGTCCATTTTGCCGAGTTGGCAATAAAGCTCCTTGCACAGCCGTCACTATTCCCACCACAAATCTTTTGTTTGAAACTCATTAATGGAAGTCATTCTCTTTGACAGTTAGGGAATTATTATCAGATCCATTTGTCAAAGGTGTTACAGAGCAGGAATTCACACATATAATGCTAAATGTGATATTTAAGAGTTTGTATTTGTGCTATTAATAATTTGAACACTTTAGTATTAAAACCAAACCCAACCAAATGTATTATCTGTTAAGGTTACTGACATTTCCTTTAACCCTAAAACACAACACAATGCAATGCGTAGTTCAAAATATTTGTAAAACACCTGTGAAAAATAAATATAGAAAATTTCTTCATATTAACACAATACATTGGGCCCTATTTTTATGGACTTTTCTTAGGGGAAGTCATGGCCTAATGGTTAGAGAGTCGGACTTGTAACCCAAAGGTTGAGCAAGGCACCGAACCCCCAACTGCTCCCCGGGCGCCGCAGCAAAAAATGGCTGCCCACTGCTCTGGGTGTGTGTTCACGGTGTGTGTGTGTTCACTACTCACTGCAGTGTGTGTGCACTTGGATTGGTTAAATGCAGAGCACAAATTCAGAGCATGGGTCACCATACTTGGCCACACTTCACTGTACTTTTCATTCACTCACTTCGCTTAGGAGCCATTCACACAGAAGACTTTTTGCTTTGAAAAACGTGAAACCTGGAGAGAGGATTGGGGGGGAAAATGCAAGGCCTTTAGGTTTTTTTTTTTTTTTTTTGATGTTGAACTTTTAACTCGAGCGCCACATTTTTAGATGGTAGCACTGTGGAGAGGAAAAACAAATGTACACATAAGTATATGCACATACTTATTTTTAAAAATGTATTACATAGCACGCTCCGGTTACTAACGTAACCTCGGTTCCCTGAGATAAGGGAATGAGTGTTGCGTTTAACATGCTTTTGGGGAAACTCCTGTTTACTCTGTTACTGAAGCCTGATTTGTTCACGCCAGAAGGAGGGCGGTCTTAAGCGACAGGGGCTGCAAGTCTGGAGTGGCTCAAAGGGAGGGCCTCACAGGGACCTGAGATAAGTCCCAAGTCGGCACAGTATGAGGCAAATTCAATCTCCAGGCTCCCCTCAGAAACTTAACGATTAGGTCGTTTTTGCTCACTGATTGGCCAGCCACGATAGAATGATTTGCCGTGATGGCCGCCACATATACTTTGAGCATGGGGTGCACCCCTTATCCAGCAGCCCTTGCAGAAAGGTTAGCACGTAGGACACGTCACACAATGACGGGTTCTCGCTCTGTGCTGCACACCAGTCAGAAAAGACTGACCATTTAAGGACGTAAAGACATCTTGTAGATGGAGCTCTAGCCTCTAAAATTGTATTAGTTGCCATCGCAGGGAGCTGTAAAGGCTCCTGTTGAGGGGCCAAACATGAAGGCTCCACAGCTATGGCAGGGGATGCCAAATAATGCCCTCCGCTTGCGAGAGAAGGTCCTTCCTCAGTGGTATTGGCCAAGGGGCTGCCGACATAGGCGGAAATCCCAGGGGGACGGGGGGGACAGGACCCCCCCTATCTGAGGGTTGTCCCCCCTAAAATTATGATTAAAAACCACGCTGTGTATTGTAAATAACAATGTTTTATACTTTAAATAACTTTATAATAAGTAGTAAACAACCACACAGGGGCAAAAATGTGTTTTGTAGGTGGGTTAAGCGATTTCTGGTAGCCAATGTTGACGTTTGAAATCACCAAAACAAACACTCCCCTACCCCAAAAGGGTCTCGCCCCATTTTGATAGCTCCGCCCCATTTGGCTACAAGTTTGTTTTGGTACTCGGCCCAACTTTTTTGAAAAAATACATTCCCCACCTTGCCTCACAGTGCTTTGGTCCAAATGCCTGTTTTCCTCTTTTACATCACCTACGCACACCCAAGTCCGGTGAGAGAGAACAAAGTCAATAGTAAAATAGTATTTTATTCACTTAAACATCGGAAGAAGTTATTATTTTCTCTTTAATACATGATGCCAATGTATTTTGTCGATGAGACTGCTATGTTAACAAAAATAACGTTACCTGCTTGATGGAAAGGGTTGCCAGGATTTCACAACAAAACCCGCCCAATTGCTACTCAAAACTAGCCCAAAACTAGCCCAAACTAACCGCGTTTCGAGGGGGGTGCCCCGGTAAAAATCGCATTACGGGGGATAAAATACACGTTATTGGGGTCGCTTCAACCTGCGGACATGAAAACAACCCACGGCAACAGTGATAAAGTAGCCCAATTCCACAGAAAACACGCGGACTTGGCAACACTGTGACGGATAGTAATGTCTACAATGGACACAGCTTGCAGCGTGACCACACGCTTGAGTTTGCACCCGGGGGGAAGGCATACAGGCAAGTGCTGAGCCAATCGTGGGCCAGAGCATCTCGCTGTTTCGAAAAGTAGATTGGGCTGTGAAAGTTGTCTTCTGAGGCGAAGAGGTCCACTTCTGCCCTCCCGAAGACAGTCCAAATCATTTGAACCAATTGGGGATGTAGTCTCCATTCTCCTGGAGCTACCTTTTCCCTGGACAACATGTCTGCCACTTGGTTCAGTCTGCCTGGCACATAAACTGCTCTCTGTCCTCGTACAGAGCTCCCCAACCCAAGTTGGAGGCATCTGTTGTGACCCCTTTACTTTTGGCGGTCAGTCCCAATAGAACGCCTGATTGAAACAGACGAGGGGTTTTCCAAGGGGCCACAGCTCTAATGCAGCGGTGGGTTACCCTGAGATAAGAGCGTTCCAGGCACCAAGCGTGGGACAGGACATGGACTTTGAGCCAGTAATGGTAGGGCCGCATTTGAAGCAGACCCAGAGGAATCACAGAGGAAGCAGCCGACATAAGGCAGAGCATCCTCTGGAAAGCCCTGAGGGGACGTGAAGTCCCCAATTTGAGTGACGCCGCTGGTCGCTGAACAGTCAGGGAGCATTCCGGCGTAATCCATGCCCGCATCTGGGCCACATCGATAACTGTCCCCAGAAAGACTACTCGCTGGCTGTGAGAAAAAGAGCTCTTGGCTAAATTGATTCTCAACCCAAGGTGCTCCAGGTGGCTGAGCAGCAGCAACCTGTAAGCGATGAGTTGCCATTCTGACCTGGCTAAAACCAGCCAATCGTCGAGGTAGTGCAGATTGCAGATTCCCATCTGTCTCAGAGGGGAAAGAGCCGTGTCTATGCGCTTCGTAAAAGTGCGTGGGGCCAGAGACAATCCGAATGGCAGGACTGTGTATTGAAAGTGAAAGTGAAGTGACATGTGGCCAAGTATGGTGACCCAACCTAAAGCCCAGGCTCAGGTTTAGGCTGGGGCTGATGCGGCGCTGGCTTGGCAGGCTGCTGGGAGGATAGAGCCTTCTGGCGACTTGAAACAGCCGCCGCACAGGAGGAAGTGACGTATTGCCTGCGATGAATTCTGTGCTGCTGTAAACCGCTCTGCAGGTAAACCGTGGGCACTGTCCAGACAGGCGACAAACTCACTGTGCCCATCTGATGATCTTCGTCACTGAAGGAGAAAAATTCTGATGAAATGGCGCTCAGATGTATATAGCAATCACTTCCTCTCCTTTTTGCAGGTTGAAGCGCTATTGGTTCGTGCAGCTACACGAACATGAACAAATGAGGCTTCAGTAACAGAGTAAACAGGAGTTTTCCCGAAATCATCAACGATGCAATTGAAAGGGAACCTATTTACTTACCAAACTGAATGCATTTTGTCTCCTTTATGAGATAATTAATGAAGCAGTGATAAAGGAGATTTGTACCAGCCCTCGACACCCCAAGAAGCATGATGTTTCCACTTAAAAGCAGAACTTGGAACAGTTTACTGATCTTGTAGTGTCACTTGAATCACTTGTATTTCATAAAGAGCTGCAATTTCTAAAGAAGTTCTGAAGGAATTTTAAAAGTAAAAGGAAATCCATTTAAAATATAATAAAGAGTTTGTTCTGGCCAAGTTTTAAGAATGTTAAAATGCACCTTTGTTGTGGCATAACAGGAATTAGATTAGATAAATCTGCAGTGTAGAAGAAATGTTAAGTAATATCAGTTATTTACTTTATGTTGGTGTCTAGTTGGCCTTGTAAGATTTTATTTAGTCTGATATTTCAAGAGCATCTGCTCTCCATGTTTCGATTTTCAAGCATCAGACAGCTAACAGATACCAAAGCAGCTGAAATTCCCAAAGAGCCTTATTTACAGTGTCTTCTTGGAACGTAGCACTGGTCCTTACCTTTTTAATGTTAATTAATTTTTACAAGTTATCAACGCAGCGTTTGTCATGCAACTTCAGGACAAATTTATGATGTATCTGTTGTGACAGTAGTTTTTCTCAAAACACTAGTCATTATACTTGCTCATGTCTGTATAAAAACCTGCCTTGCCTAAAATAAAAAAATTAAATAAAAAATTGGGGTGTAGGTGGGCATTCTTGTGTGAGGTACTTGTAAAGTAAATTCAATGTATATACCGTGGGTACAAAAGTATTCAGACCCCCTTAAATTTTTCCACTCTTTGTTATTGCTGCCATTTGCTAAAATCATTTAGTTAATTTTTTTTCCTACAGTAGGTCACACAGTGCACCCATCTTTACAAAAAACCCACAAGATTGGTTTGACATTTTTGCAGATTTATTAAAAAAGTAAAACTGAAATATAACATGGTCCTAAAGTATTCAGACCCTTTGCTGTGACAATCATATATTTAACTCAGGTGCTGTCCACTTCTTCTGATCATCCTTGAGATGGTTCTACACATTCATTTGAGTCCAGCTGTGTTTGAGTATACTGATTGGACTTGATAAGGAAAGCCACACACCTGTCTATATAGACCTTACAGCTCACAGTGCATGTCAGAGCAAATTAGAATCATGAGGTCAAAAGGAACTGCTTGAAGAGCTCAGAGACAGAATTGTGGCAAGGCACTGATCTGGCCAAGGTTACAAAAAAATTCTGCTGCACTTAGGTTCCTAAGAGCACAGTGGCCTCCATAATCCTTAATGGAAGACGTTTGGGACGACCAGAACCATTCCTAGAGCTGGCCGTCTGGCCAAAATGAGCTATCGGGGGAGAAGAGCTTTGGTGAGAGAGGTAAAGAAGAATCCAAAGATCACTGTGGCTGTGCTCCAGAGATGCAGTTGGGAGATGGGAGTAAGTTGTAGAAAGTCAACCATCACTGTAGCCCTCCACCAGTTGGGGCTTTATGTCAGAGTGGCCCGACGGAAGCCTCTCCGCAGTGCAAGACACATGAAAACCCGCATGGAGTTTGCTAAAAAACACCTGAAGGACTCCAAGATGGTTAGAAATAAGATTCTCTGGTCTGATGATACCAAGATAGAACTTTTTGGCCTTAATTCTAAGCGTATGTGTGGAGAAAACCAGGCACTGTTCATCACCTGTCCAATACATTCCCAACAGTGAAGCATGGTGGTGGCAGCATACTGCTGTGGGGGTGGGTTTTCAGCTCAGGGCCAGGACACTGGTTGCAAATCAAGGAAAGATTGAATGCTCCAGTACAGGGATATCCTGTACGAAAACTTCTCCAGAGTGCTTCAGACTCAGACTGGGCCGAGGTTTACCTTCCCAACAAGACAATGACCCTAAGCACACAGCTAAAATAACGAAGGAGTGGCTTCATAACTCTGTGACTGTTCTTGAATGGCCCATTCAGAGCCCTGACTTAAACCCAATTGACATCTCTGGAGAGACCTAAAAATTCTGTCCACCAACGTTTACCATCCACCCTGACAGAACTGGAGAGGATCTGCAAGGAGGAATGCAGAGGATCCCCAAATCCAGGTGTGAAAAACTTGTTGCTTCTTTCCCAAAAAGACTCATGGCTGTATAAGATCAAAAGGGTGCTTCTACTAAATACTGAGCAAAGTGTCTGAATTCTTAGGACCATGTGATATTTCAGTTTTTTCTTTTTTAATAAATCTGCAAAAATGTCAACAATTCTGTGTTTTTTTTCTGTCAATATGGGTGCTGTGTGTACATTAATGAGGAAAAAAAAATTAACTTAAATGATTTTAGCAATGGCTGCAATATAACAAAGAGTGAAAAAATTAAGGGGGTCTGAATAATTTCCGTATCCACTGTATACTGTATAATTTAGATATAAAAAATAGATAGAGAGAGAGAGAGAGAGGAGAGAAGTCTCTTATGCTCACCAGGCTGCATTTATCTAATCAAAAATACAGAAACACAGTAACTTATTCTATACACTAACTTTTTTACATTTGAATCTATTTTATATATATGTGCTAAAATGTAATTTATTTATGTGATGGCAAAGATTCATTTTCAGCAGCCATTTCTCCAGTCTTGTCCAGTCGTGTTACATGATCCTTAAAAAAAATCATTCTAAAATGCTGATTTAGTGCTCATGAAACATCTCTTATTATTATCAATGTTGAAATAGCTGTGCTGCTTAATATTTTTATGGAAACTGCAATCTTTTTTTTTTTCAAGGCTTTTTGATGAATAGAAAGTTCAATAGAACAGAATATTTTATAAAATCTTTACTGGCACTTTTGATCAATTTAATGCATTGTCGCAAATTAAAACATCATTCCAAACAAATAAACAAACAAATAAATAGCCTTCATATTTAGGCCAACTCTAAACCTTTGAATGGTAGATTGTGTATTCCTTGTTTTAATCCAGATTTATACCCCAAGGCAAAACTTCCTCGACAGCACATATTCCTGCATATCTATGGCTAATCGTCTGTGTCAGATATATGATGTTAATCTCGTATGAGCTGCACACATCCCATAAGCTGAATGTGTATTAATAGGTCAACAAAGTGTTGCTGGTACGTGGACAGTTTTATCACAACCAGATGTTTTTTTTTCACATTCCCAGTGTGTGTACCTGTGAAAAGAACATCTCAGCAGTCTGTTGAGTCAGCCTGTACCTGAATTAATAGACCATCAACAGGATACAAAGCTTCAGTTCATTAAAAACAAATGGAGACATCTTTATTTAATCAGCGTGCATCTTTTATTTATCAGCATGATTGTATTTTCTCTTTCCTGTGTATACAGCATGTATCGCGTCCTTATCTCCGTGAACCTTTCCCTGCGAGTTGATCTGATACGCTCAGCGTTAAGTGGCTCTGGCTGCTGATATGTATTAGCTGCATTAGCTCAGCCACTGGCTGTGTTTGATTGAGTCAGTAGCTCCTTACTTCTACTCTGCGATTGTAATGATCACATTAAATGCTGCCCAGTGTGTAAACAAAGGATGAAAGAGATGATGTGACGTGGCTGGACAAGATTCCTCGGCTGTCTTAAGCCGGATTTGGCATCGCTTACACATGGAGACCTTCATAATGCATTATATAGGGACAACTCACTGCAGGGCCACTGCTCTGAAGATATGTTTACTGTTATATTGTGCGATGATTATGAATAGACTCAGAGAGAGAGAGAGTTCATTGTTTTTATTTGTTTTTTTTACTTGTATGAGCAGCTAATCAGTCCTCACTCTGGAGTTGGACTGTTGCTATAGCAACATCATTATTCTTGTGTTCTCTTTAATCTGCTTGAGAGTGTTGTGATGAAGTGAGGCTTACTGATCAACCTTGTGCCGTTGTGTATAGATTGCAATAATCTGTCAGTCTTGAAATATTGTTTTTCATGCAGTGAGTTTGTTTGTAATATTATATGTAGTATGGTGAGATAAGATATAAGGTGTAGTTATGATGACTTACTGAAGAACATAAAATAAAATTCCTTGTTTCTAAACTTCTCTAAGGCTGAAGCTGTAGCATAGAGAGCATTGCGGATAGACAGGCGCTAAATTTTACACTTTGCATTAACCTCCATTATGAATTAAAGGGTGCTTGTCATGCTTCTTTTGTTGTAAATAGGAGTTCCTTAAAGATTCATGATTCAGTTTTTTTGGGGGGGCCACACAAACAAAAAAAAAAACTTTTTTTTTTTTAAAAAAAAAAAAAAAAAAAAAAAAAAAAATACATAATAAATAAATATGTTTTAAAAAACAATGTCATAATTTTCCTGCTGCTTATTATTTCAGATTATTATTTGTACCGTTAGACACTAAAACCACTAATAGATTGTTACTTTAAATAATAATAATAATAATCTAATAATTACAAAACCTTTATTTCAGCTGTTGCAAAGGCAACCTTTATTTCATTGCCTCTACTAATTGTACTAATAACCAAAACTGAAAAAATTCTCAAATAGACAACAAACTTACTAAAATGAAAAGGAAAAGAAAATAAAAGATACAAAAAAACTATATGCTATCCAGTTGCTACAAAAACACTGATTCAGGATGTGGTGGCAGAATTTAATCAAATGGTCTAAAATATACACAATAATACTTAAATATTATAATGAATATTAAATGTATTATTGGAATTAAATACATTATTCATAATATTTACTGAAAGGTTGTAATATTGAAACCTCAGGGAGCATCTTAAATGAAAAAACAAAACAAAACTTAATGCATAGCAGATTATTGGAATACACCTCTCTTTATTGCAGATGTGGACACCACTAAAGATCCCTGCCAGAAAGTCAAATGCAGCCGAAATAAGGTGTGTGTCGCCCAGGGCTACCAACGTGCTGTGTGCGTCAACCGCAAAAAGCTGGATCACAGGTGAGTCCTTCAGCTACAAGACTCTGTCTTCATGCACATAACAATAATACATGACAGGACAGTGTTTGTTTTTTGAGGGTATGAATAAAAGAAGCTTGGTGCCATTCTAAGGCACTGTGCAGAATGTAACTGTCCAATCTAGCTTTTCATTATTTATATCATGATGAATCACATTTCTGAGACTTTAAGTTCCAGATGATTGGCTGAGTGCTTATGAGCAAAGATGGCTGTTTAGAAAGCAGTCTTAAAGACACAGCAGCAAAACGATAGGGTTGAAAATGGTCATAAAAATTATGGTCCTAAAATTATGATAGTTCTGTCATGACAACTCTTAGATTAGCATGATTAAGATTAGCATGTTAATATACATGGCATGTTAATGTGTTTGGTCTTGGGGGAATAGATCTGGTACACTGCTGCTGTAAGCAGCAGAGCAAGTACTTCTGCCAATACATCCACGACATACTGCTGTGAGCATGTAAGAAATACTGCTGCTGCGCATATAACATATATAAAATAACCCGCATATATAGCATACATGAAATTACCCCGTAGGCAGATCTATACAGGTGGAGCTGGGGAAGGTGGAGGGTTTGAACCGCACTGCAAACTTCTGTGGCGAACACTGGCCAAATATTTGAATGTCGAGCAGCAAACTCATTGGCTGCTGATGCAACAAAAACCATGTGAATAATGATGTGATTATATCAGATTGAGTTAGGACCTATTGGCCTGCGCCATCTTGCGTTTCATGACAGAACTTTGTATTTTGGTGCAAAAAACCTTGACTAACATTTTAACTGGACCCTAGAGAAAATTAAATAATTTAAATAGTTATGATCCCTTTTTTTCCACAAGTGTTAGAGAATGTTCACTCACTTGTGAAGAGAAAGCCATATTTTTATAGAGGTGAAATAAGAGCAATTTATTAAAGCAGGCATGTGTTGTCTGGTGGCACATTGTGAGGTACACAGATTTAGTCCCTGAACGTTTGTTCTATTTACAAATTGAACTTGTTCCTGAGGCCATCCCTTAGGGGCTGGTTCTCATTGTAGCACACAACTAACTACAGAGAGCATTCTTGTAACTTTAAATTAAAAAATGGACCAATGATGCACTGTTCCTGTTCATTTGAGTAACCAAGCATGCCTCAGTTTATATCTTAAATTGAATATTGATTTTATTTTGATGCCATGTTAATATTGGCTATTTTAGGTTGAAGCAGCAGGTCATTAGACAGCAGCAGGAGAGTAACTGTAAGCCTTGCCCAGTATCTTCCTCTGGTCCCGTTTGTGGCTCTGATGGACACAACTATGCCTCTCAGGTACTTCACGCTGCATTCAACTTCCTTTAATTGTATTAAAATAAGCTGAACTGCAGAGAAATTTATCATATGGATATGATCGATTTCTCTGCAGTTCAGCTTATTTTAATACAATTGGATTTGTTGCACTTTTGTGCTTGTTCCAACGTTTTAGTTTGGTTTTTTTGGGTCAATTTAGGTAACCAAAAAATGTGCTTCATATTCTCTAAATCAGTAATTCCCAGCCCGGGATTGGTTTTGCTTTGTTAAATCTTTAAAACAGAATTTAACTATTGTGGCTGACAGTACATTAAAATAATAAATCATGATTAATCATGTTTATTAACTGCATTTAGTTCCTTTACATCCAACATTTGTATAAATTGATGATGAATTTCTGTCACAGGTGATATTTCATACTTGTTGAGCTTCTGAATTCCACCACACAAGAAAAACCACATATATCTCTCTTTAATTTTGTTAAACGTCCCTTCTGGATTCATTTGTAAAGAAATTTTCTTGGAGAAAGTTTCCTCATAAATGCCCCCAGAACATTTTCCAGAGAGCACACAATAATTTGTGAAAGACAAACAAGATATGTCTCATTAAAGGGAAGGAAAACTACTTAGTAAGCCTGTCGTTTTAAGTGAATCATTGTAATAATGGGCACTTTAATATTGTCTATATATATTGAGAAATCATTATTATTTATTTAGTCATTTAGCAGACGCTTTTATCCAAAGCGACTTACAAATGAGGACAATAAAAGCAGTCAAATCTAACAAAAGAGCAACAATATATAAGTGCAAATGACAAGGCTCGGTTAGCCTAATGCAGTACACGTAGCAAGATGTGTATATATATACAGTGGGGAAAAAAATATTTAGTCAGCCACCAATTGTGCAAGTTCTCCCACTTAAAAAGATGAGAGAGGCCTGTAATTTGTATACCTCAACTATGAGAGACAAAAATGAGAAAAAAAAATCCAGAAAATCACATTGTAGGATTTTTAAAGAATTTATTTGCAAATTATCGTGGAAAATAAGTATTTGGTCAATAACAAAATTTCATCTCAATACTTTGTTATATACCCTTTGTTGGCAATGACGTTTTCTGTAAGTCTTCACACACTGTTGCTGGTATTTTGGCCCATTCCTCCATGCAGATCTCCTCTAGAGCAGTAATGTTTTGGGGCTGTCGCTGGGCAACACGGATTTTCAACTCCCTCCAAAGATTTTCTATGGGGTTGAGATCTGGAGACTGTCTAGGCCACTCCAGGACCTTGAAATGATTCTTACGACGCCACTCCTTCGTTGCCCGGGCGGTGTGTTTGGGATCATTGTCATGCTGAAAGACCCAGCCACGTTTCATCTTCAATGCCCTTGCTGATGGAATGAGGTTTTCACTCAAAATCTCACGATACATTGCCCCATTCATTCTTTCTTTTACACGGATCAGTCGTCCTGGTCCCCTTGCAGAAAAACAGCCCCAAAGCATGATGTTTCCACCCCCATGCTTCACTGTAGGTATGGTGGTCTTTGGATGCAACTCAGCATTCTTTCGCCTCCAAACACGACAAGTTGAGTTTTTACCAAAAATTTCTATTTTGGTTTCATCTGACCATATGACATCCTCCCAATCCTCTTCTGGATCATCCAAATGCTCTCTATCAAACTTCAGACGGGCCTGGACATGTTCTGGCTTAAGCAGGGGGACACGTCTGTCACTGCAGGATTTGAGTACCTGGCGGCGCAGTGTTTTACTGATGGTAGCCTTTGTTACTTTGGTCCCAGCTCTCTGCAGGTCATTCACTAGGTCCCCCCGTGTGGTTCTGGATTTTTGCTCACAGTTCTTGTGATCATTTTGACCTCACGGGGTGAGATCTTGCGTGGAGCCCCATATCGAGGGAGATTTTCAGTGGTCTTGTATGTCTTCCATTTCCTAATAATTGCTCCCACAGTTGTTTCTTCACACCAAGCTGCTTACCTATTGCAGATTCATTCTTCCCAGCCTGGTGCAGGTCTACATTTTTGTTTCTGGTGTCCTTTGACAGCGCTTTGGTCTTGGCCATGGTGGAGTTTTGGAGTGTGACTGTTTGAGGTTGTTGACAGGTGTCTTTTATACTGATAACAAGTTCAAACAGATGCCATTAATACAGGTAACGGGTGGAGGACAGAGGAGCCTCTTAAATAAGTTTGTTACAGGTCTGTGAGAGCCAGAAATTTTGCTTGTTTGTAGGTGACCAAATACGTATTTTACTGAGGAATTTACCAATTAATTCTTTAAAAAATCCTACAATGTGATTTTCTAATTTTGTCTCTCATAGTTGATGTATACCTATTATGAAAATTACAGGCCTCTCTCATCTTTTTAAGTGGAGAACTTGCACAATTGGTGGCTGACTAAATACTTTTTTGCCCCACTGTATAATATATATAGATTATACCGCACATATACACACACACACACCACACACACACACACACAAGACAACCAATGTTGTATAAAGAAAATCTGCAGGACCGAGCAGTTTTAGCAATGTGGTCTGAGAAATTCAGCTTATCATCAATCACAACTTCAAGGTTTCTAGCTGTTTTTGAATGAGTTATGTTTGATGAGCCTAACTGGATGTTGAAATCTTGATAAAGTGATGGGTTTGTTGAAACCACAAGCAATTCTGTCTTAGCCAAGTTGAGTTGAAGGTGATGGTCATTCATCCAGCAAGAACTGTCAGTTAGACATGCTGGATTCGAGCATTAGGATGGAATGAGAGGTAGAGTTTGAGTGTCATCAGCATAGCAGTGATCTGAAAAGCCATGTTTCTGAATGACAGAGCCTAGTGATGACATGTGGACATAGAAGAGAAGTGGTCCAAGAACTGAGACTTGAGGCACCCCAGTAGTTAGATGTTGTTACTTGGACACCTCACCTCTTCAAGATATCTTGAAGGATCTATCTGAGAGGTAAGACTCAATCCACTGGCGTGCGGTTCCTGAGATGCCATTTTCCAACAGGGTTGACAGGAGAGTCTGGTGGTTCACCGTATCAAAAGCAGCAGACAGATCCAGCAAAATAAGTGTAGAAGATGTGTAAGCCGCTCTTGCCAGTCTTAGGGCTTCACAACAGAAAGCAAGGCAGGCTCGGTCGAATGTCCACTTCTGAAGCAAGATTGGTTGCTGTCCAGGAGGTTGTCCTTTGTGAGAAAGGCAGAGACTTGGTTGAAAACAACTCGTTCAAGTGTTTTTGCAATGAAAAGGAAGAAGGGAAACCGATCGGTATTTCTCTGAAAGAGTTGGGTTAAGAGTGGGTTTCTTAAGAAGTGGGGTTATATGAGCCTGTTTATATGTTGAGGGAAAAACACCAGTGTGAAGGGATGTGTTAACAATGTGAGTGAGTGCCGGTACAACGGCAGGAGAAATGGCTTGAAGGAGATGAGATGGAATAGGATCAAGCGGACAAGTAGTAGGATGATTAGAAAGGATGAGTTTGGAGGCTTCTGCCTCAGAGAGGGAAGAGAAGGATGAAAACGAGTGTATGTTTGCTGGTAAGATGTGTTTGACAAACTGTGTGGAGAATTGTGCACTGAGGTTTGTTTTATTAATGAAGAATGTGGCAAAGTCGTCAGCTGTTAGAGTTGATGAAGGAGGGGGAGGAGGAGGACAAAGGAGGGAGGAAAATGTTTTAAAGAGCATGCGAGAGTTAGGCGAATTGTTAATTTTGTTGTTATAGTATGTCCTTTTAGCAGTGGAGACATTAGCAGAAAATGAAGAGAGGAGTGATTGATATACATTAAGGTCAGTAGGATTTTGTGATTTGTGCCATGCTCTTTCTGCAGCTCTGAGCTTAGAATGATGCTCATGGAGAACATCAGATTACCAAGGTGCAGAATAGGTGGTACGAGCTGGCCTGGAAGACAAGGGGCAGACAGTGTCTAAACAAGACGTAAGAGTGGAGCAGAAAGTATCAGTAGCACTGTTAACATCAAGAGATGATAACTTTTCATGGGAAGGAAGCAAAGTGAGAGTGGGTGTAGGTTACGTCGAAAAGTGACATTTGTAGGGGTATGTGTTGTGTCAGGAACCATGTTGAGGTTAAGAGTGAGGAGGAAGTGATCCGAGGTGTGCAGTGGAGTAACCAGCACATGATCAGTGGAGCAGTATGTATAATCTCAGTGTAATGCAAAATATTAGGAAACACTGATTTAGTCACAAATATTATTTCATATATCTGAATTAACACCAAGTCTGGTACAAATTATAACATAAAAATACATGGCTCATGGATTAATCATTAAAAGATCGCGATCTCGATTCAAACACACGCAATCTTATTGCTATGATGATGATTCCACTACGTATATTAAACATTTGAAATCACAATCACATCGGAATATTTAAACCTGCTTTCGCGCAGCCGCTGATCCAGAGAGAGCAGCGCTCATCATGTAAGCTTTATGTTTGAAACAGCTTCACAAACAGTCTACACAGTAGGTTACATTTCTGTGTTGCAAACATTAAATACTAATAACTAAAGTATTGGGATAAAAGTTTATAGTCCGGATATAGCTGATGTTGCAGCAGCTGCGTTCAAAATGAGAAACTGACCTTTGGAACTCATGTTACGCTTCAAATAAAGATTAGGCCTATATGTTACATTATGCCAGTAGGTAGCGACCAGTGACTGTTAAAATGCATTTGATGTCTAATTCATTCAATCAAGAGATTCGTTCAAAAACGATCGAATCAAGTTCATTCATTTATTTCAAATATTTTCTTTTACATATTTAGATTTTTAATAGGCTCATTCATAACATTTTAGACTCATTTATAACATTAAATAAAACATTTTGTAAGAAACCTAAGTGAATTAGCCTATATATTATTTTGTTTTTGTCTACTGTTTTGTTTTCAGAATCGTGGGAGAACCATGATCTCTATTCTAAAAATCAGTTATCCAGAGTCATAGCTTAATAAATAATATCTGGCATTTAACTAATAGCCTACTATTATTACTGTTTCTAATAGCCTATTAAAATGTAGACTAGGATGTAAAATGTACAATCTTACAGACTTTATGTAGTACAACAACAAGGGTTTGGTACATTTATAATGCATTATAATCAGGGCTGGGAAGGTTACTTTTAAAATGTATTTCACTACAGATTACAAAATACAAGCTTTAAAAAGTAATCAGTAATGTATTTCGTTAGATTACTCCGGTTTAGTAACTTAATCTAAATACTTTAGAATACTTTGAAATACTTAAGCTATGCAACACAAAGGAACATATTAACTTGATGTCTTGTTTTTATGCTTTCCAACTCTAAATAAAAGTGACATCTACCAGTCATAAGATTTGTGTTTTCTTTGCATTTTGTTTTTAACATCAGTTTTCCACAGCATTTCTATGAACAACAACAAAAAAATGTTACGTCATTTAAATCTACATATCAATATAAATTCAATTTGAACACAATGAATGGAATTCTGTGCTGTTTCATACTGCATTCCAAGCTACAAAACGAACCCAAATTCATAATAAAAGTAGCCAAAACAAATGGCACAGTTCTCCAAGTTATACAATAGATTTGTTTAATGAATGGACCAAACTTTAAGTGATGATAATCCTCTCTATGGAGAAGCGATCGGCACAAAAGTATCGCTGAGTCAAAATTGACAAGGCTCGTTTCCCAAAGCAACGGTCGGCGACAAGCATGTCATCAAATATAGTTTCATATTTACACCAACATTTCGCTAACGTGCTTTTTGGAACACAACCTCGATCTATCCTTTGTGAACCATTCACACTGGTTTCGTTAAACAAAAGAAATGATTCATTTAAAATATTGACTCAAAAGAATCATCTGTTCACGAATCGGATCATGAACTCACATTATAACTCACAAAGATAATCTATTCTTGAACATTTTGAATGAATAAAGACTTCAAGTTCATCTGTAAAGCACACAAAGCTATCGTTTGACTTTTATAAACTTTTATTTCATGCATGATTCATTTGGATCTGTTAACTGAATGCAAAGTGTGAATTCTAGGAGAATGTTTGTGTTGTGATGATGAGCATGTATGCACTCTCACTACGAGTTGCTAAATGAACAGGCTGCTGCACGCATTTTTTTTGTTTCAACGGAGAATCAGTTGCCTTATTGGTTATAATCCCCAAACTGTTTAGTTTACTTAAATATCAAATTAAGAAATTACATTAAAATTCAAAGTAATCAATTTGGTTATCTAAAATACTTTTCGGATGTAACTGTAGTTTGATTACCCCTTATTTAAAATGTAATTATAATGAAATACAGTTACTCATATTTTGTATTTTAAATACGTAACGCCGCTATATGTATTTCGTTACTCCCCAGCCATGATTATAATGCTGCTTCTCATCCAGTGTGCGAAGTTCTGCAAAAAACCACCCCCACCCCCCGGGCCCCCCCTTCTTTTGGTATGTCCCGTGATCCATGGTCCTGTCAACAAACCTGAAGAGAAAATCCATAATCCTTTCACTATCTTCTGCTTGCATGGTTTTGGACAATGAATGCATCATGACGTTGTTTTTTCTGTGTTTGTTATTCTGTGCCATTCAAAAAACATAATTTTCATATCTGTTATTTTCTGTGTGACTCGTGGGTCAATCTGCTTGCGCAGTATGTGTAATGGTCTCTAGTATACTTTGTAGTCTGGCCCTTGACATCCTTAAAAGTCAAAGAAGAATTGTCTGAAGAGATTCTGAGTACTTGGGGATGAAAGAACCGTTCTGTTGAATTATGAATTATCTCTATTATGTCTATTTCTGACCTTGTGAGGGAAGAAATTAAGGTTGACATCAGCTTCTTTTAATGGAGATGTCTTGTTTGAACCAGCGATTTTAACTCGTCTGTTGAAATAATTATGCTTTTCTGGGGTTACAATTCATGCCACTGAACTGAAGCATGTGACACTGGACACAAGTGTTATGGTGGTGCTGCTTATTCTTCCTGTGTTGTGTTGTGTGTGTGTTGCACCTGAATTTAGTGCAAACTGGAGCAGCAGGCTTGTCTCACAGGAAAGGAGTTGAAAGTAAGATGTGCTGGTCTCTGCCCCTGTACTGCCACCGTGGCTCCTGCTACAGATGTGGACAGCAAACAAGGTATTTACCTGTCACACACTTCCAAAAACTGCAATTTGGTCTAGCAAAGCTTGTTAAAGGTGCCATTGTGCCATTCCAGACCAATATGACTTTTTTTGTGGAACACAACATGTTATTTTTAAAAGGTTCAGTTGCTTTGGACCCCATTAAAGGAATAGTTCACCCAAAAATAAAAATTTTGTCTATCATACGCTATCCAGCCTGTACCTTCATACAGATTACATGGGAAATTTTATCATTACTCACTTGCCTCCACCAGTGGATCCTCTGCACTGAATGAGTGCTAAAACATGAAAACAGCTGATAAAAACATCACAATAATCCACCCAAGTAATCCACGCGTCTCCAAAAGCTGCATGTTTGTAAGAAACATATCCATTATTAAGGCGTCCATAGTCCATAATAACACTTCCTTCAGTGAAAAAGTCATGCCCTACAGGCCCTGTTGTGTCATGCACAGGCCCTGTTGGCCTCTCACATAAAAATCTACCAGCATATTTGTTTAGAGCTGTTTGGGTTGTTTTTGCTTGTAAATGGTGCTTGATCTGTGCATATTTCTCTCTTGATTTAGACAAGATGACTTTTTCATTGGAGAAAGCAGTGTTATGGATAGAGAGCTCATATTTTATCTGGAAAAAATGGTTTGAAGATAAAAACGTCTTTATGATGAATTTGTTTCTTACAAACACGCAGATTTTCGCTTTCGGTTTTCACAGGCAATAATTGATGGACTGGAGTCTTGTGGATTATTGCAATGTTTTTTATCAGCAGTTTGAACTCTCATTCTGATGGCACCCATTCACTGCAGAGGATCATTTGGTGAGCATATATCTCCAAATATGTTCCTTATGAAGGAACAAAGTCATCTATATTTTGGATGGCATGAGGGTGAGTAAATTTGGGGTAAACTATTAACTTATACAAATTGAACAAATTGAACAATTGAAATATTCTTCAATTTATCATTTGTGTTCCACAAAATAAATTAAGCCATAAAGGTCTGAGGTCTGAGTGATGACAGAATGTTCATTTTTAGATGAACTATCTCTTTAAGATACTCTTATAAAGAAGCACCTTCTGTATTGAATGAAGCACAATAGAAGGTCCTGCTTTTAAGTTTATAGGATCATATTTTGATGATGATAATAATGAATGGTCTTATTCTGAGATTGCTTCAGAGGCCATTTGTCTCTTTCACATCCCTTGAGCAGTCTGCAGCTCTCGCTCTAACAAAGGCTTTATTGATTTATCAGCAGACTATGCAGCTCTTTTTCTTTCTCTGCTGCTTGCTTTGTGAATTTCTGCTGACTTAGATTATGTCTGATTTGTGTCTGCAGTCTCCGCAGGCTTTTCTTGTCAAATTCAGAAGGGCAAAAGCAGGACGATTGGTTCTTCACTCTTTAATACCAACATCTGCCAACACTCCCATATCTCCTTTCACTGTCTCTGTCTCTCTTCTTTTCTGTCCATAGAGAGTTGCACAGGGCAGGACCTGGCAGATCTGGGAGATCGCCTGCGGGACTGGTTCCAACTGCTCCAAGGCAACGGCAAGCAGAACAGCACGGGGAATCCTGTAGCCAGTTCTGCATCAAGTGAGGCTCTAACATCTATTTAGCCAGTGCTTTTATATTCAGAAATTACAGCAGCTTACAATGACTCTAACCTCATTTATTTTGGTTGTATCATTTCAAGAAATGTCACAAATGCTGTTTTCTTTTTAGTATTTAAAAAATGGACCTATGATAATTTGCACTATCAAAACTGCTGTGTACAACTATTGATAAGGACCAGCAGATTCACAGCTATTATGTTTGAATTGTGTCCTATCCTGATGGCCAAAGAGCACCAGCAGCATTTTATCCATTCAAAAAGCAGTTTTGCTGAATTGTGAAATGCAACTGAATGCTTAAGCACTCCATTTACATCTACTTCAATATAAAATGTACATTTAATGGCATTTAATGCCTCATCAGTTCTCTAACTAGCTCTGCCTTTTTTGTTTGTTACATTTATATTGTTTGCTTCTAATATATATATAAAATGGTCTAAAAAACAGCTTCAGTCCATCAGAGCAATTTACTGTCTTATCAGCAACATTTGAACAGCAATTTTGCTTTTAAAAGGACATTGATAAAATTTTTACAGCTAATATGATGCAGTCAGTGGTTCTGGGAGAGATGTCTCTTAGAAACCAGTTTAAAAAGTTCAAAAATGCAGAAGTATTACAGTATATAAGTTAGCATTTCTCTTGTGTTAACATGTACCGTGTGATTGTTTGTGCACAGTTGTGGACCGAACTCTTGTTGCGACCTGTAAGGACTCTATTGGCTGGATGTTCTCTAAGCTGGACACGAACAGTGACCTGTATCTGGATCAAGCTGAGCTGTCTGCCATTAATCTGGACAAGTATGAAGTGTGCATACGGCCCTTCTTCAACTCCTGTGACTCCTACCATGATGGCAAAGTCTCCACAGCCGAGTGGTGCCTCTGCTTTTGGAGAGAAAGTGAGTTTTTAGTATCTCTACACAATTGAACCAGGCCTTTATGACTTCTTATAATAACATAAAGAAATATTCTATACCAAATATTCAGCACTCTACCACTGAAATATTTAGGATTTGCAATATTTTTACATTTTTTAAAAATAAGTCTCTTATGTAAAAATACATAAGAACAGTAATGTTGTGAAATATTATTAGAAGGTAAAATAACTTTTCTATTTGAATATATTTTACATTTTATTTCTATGATGGCAAGCTGCCATTACTCCAGTCTTCAGTATCACATGATCCTTCAGAAATCATTCTAATATGATGATTTGGTGCTCAAGAAACATTTATTATTATTATAATCAGTGTTGTGCTTACAAAAGAGCTGCATTTATTTGAAATATATTTTAATAGAGACAATAGATGCATTATTTATGTTGCATTATCAATCTCTACCTACGGTGACTTTTGATCCTTTAATGTGTCTTTTGTGAATAAAATCTTGCCTTTGTGCTACTGACTGCGCCAAACTTTTTACAGTAGTGTATGTCATCTTTAAAAAGTAGCATCATGATGAAAGGAACCAAAAACAAATTTAAGTACAGTGTTTTTCTTTTTTTTTTCAATTGTTGCCAACTCAAAGTACTTTTTCTAAAACTCTTAACACAGCAACCACACCTACATCACACAATGTAGCCAAATAGTACATTTCTGGCCAACCCGGCATTTTGTTAAATAAGTATCTCAACTCTACTTCAAAATGCTGAATACGTTTTTTCTACATCTACTAACTATATCAAAACACATCAAACCCGATTCAACCTCGAGTCATTTGCGGCTTCAAACATTAGCACAGTTTCTCTCCACCGAACATATAGTCAATCATTGCACAGTGTCTCTGTCCAAATCTAACATTTTATGGCTTCACACACTGCCATTACTTGTCATGTTTCAGATTCTACCTGCAATAATGATTCATAAATAATCTCCCTAGGTTTTGGTTTTTTGTAATGTTAAGCCCTTCAGTTTACCAAAAAAAAAAAACGACAATAAGGTACCCAAAAGATGAGTCTTTTGTATTTTCAACGTAAACCTATTTTACAGTTTGTACTGTCTGTAGTGCCATGTGATATCATTCGTTGGCACATCAACTCCAATCTCCAACATGATGAGTGTCATTACTTTATAGAATGTACAATAGAAAATAAATAGGGTCCCCTATGCAGAGATTCAATTGGAACCTTGATTTAAATTGCTTTCCAGTGGGTGGGGGTTGGATGCGGATGGTGCCCCCATGGTAGCTGATGCCAGTGATCAACAAAAATGCCAACATACATGCCCTTTGGTTACTATGCACTACTGTTCCTCCAAGTCCAAATAATCACGAAAAGTAAAACAGGTAACTGTTTACCAGTTTTCTATCGATCATCAATTTACGGAACTTCTCTTATCTGGAATGGCAAGTTACGTCTTGCAATTCAGAACAGTAATATCAATTGTGAGATGTGTTGGCTAAACCAAATTGCATCGCAAAAAAGTCATAATTCTACTAGATCCTATGTCACAATTACCCTTATCCTTTATATTCAAATGGCAGAAATAAGCTTTCATACTTTCCACATGTGGGAAAAAACAAACAAATAAACAAACATAAAAATGCACAGTCCAACACACATTCTCACTTCTCTCCCATACCTCTTCTCCCTTTTTTCTGATCCAAATACTTCTCTACCTCCTACAACTATTCCTCTCCCTCTCCCAGGCATTATTTGTTTCTCTCTCTGTAATTCTGTGTTGTTCTGCATCCACAAAACCAATTCAAAGAGGTATTTTTACTCTATGTTGTTGATGTAATGAAGAGCTTCACACCAGACTATTCATCTAACTGAGACTGGAAGCTATTTCTGAATATTTCAGTGATCTGTTACTTAAAATGCTTATCAGTTGTTACAATATTTTAAACAGAGAGATTTTTTCAATACCTTTGAGCTGCTGTTGTTGCAGAAGTAGAAGCTTTATACTATATTTAATGTTCGGAACATTAGGTCTTCATTTCTGACATGCTGTGTTTAAGCATTTGTAAATAAGACTAAAAGCATCCATGATTTTGGTTTTGGGTAAGCTTGTATGAAAAGAAGATATAAGCATTTTATAAACATGGTAATTGACTGCATATTGTGTGAAAACAACATGAATTGTGTTAATGGTATGGTCACAACAGATGGATGTTGTGCTAATTGTGTTTAGAGTTTTGAAAATGTGACTAGAGATTGAAAAAAAGGATGTTAGCTATTGAAAAAACTGTAAAACATACTGTTGATAAAAATATATGGGAAAAAAACAAAATATTATAAAAGCAATACATACAGTATATTTACAGAAAATCTAAAAATATGTTAGTTTCAAATCCTAATCAATAGTGTCAACCCTGACTAAAATTAGATGGCATTTTAGTAAAATTATGACATGGCAAAAATGTTGACTAAATTGACAGAATATTTTCATCCAAAGGTAAAAACTCAAAAAAGTAACACTGGAAAGAAGCAAATATTTTGACATTGAAAACATTACACATTTCAGATTTAAAATCAGCTCTAACCGGGATTGTTGCCTCAGCATTGCACATTTGTGCCCTGCACCCTGCTGGTCAGTGCCACGATCCACAGTTTACTCTGCTTGGTTATATCAGAGTGACAGAAGGGAGACACATGGCCGAACATCAGTGCCAGCACTAGTCCGTGTTTGAGCGTGTTGAACAATGCTTCAGTGAGTTGGGGCTTTCAAATCTGGTTTCCATTACAAAAGCCCAGAAGACGAAATTGCATGCAAAGACTCGACTGGTAGCAGAGCAAATTTATTTTACATCAGCACGCACTGGACGGGCGGTAAAGATAAAGAAAACACCAGTCGGTGGAGGCAGGGCTTTAAAAAAAATCCATCTGTGTGCAGAGAGTTCTGCAGACTCATGTCACTAACTCATTCAGTTTGCACTTGATTAAGTTTAATTGGTTTTCTAAATATAATCAAACATTAAATGGGGGAGGGGGGACCGTATGTTTGGCTTATTGTAATCCAAATCTTTCATTTCCTCTACAAACACCCCCTTTGGATGGAAAATGAGAGATGGGAGAGCTGGAGATGATGTAAATTGACCTTTAGCTGTTTGTGGCATGTGGTGAGAGTGATTTAGAGTATTCATTTTGATGAGATGCATAAGTCTGGAGGAATTGCTATTCATTGTGTGTTGCTAGGGTGACTGACAGTCTGTATGTGTGTGTGTGTGTGTCAGCGGGGGAGAGTGTAGGTCTGTTCTAGCCGCACTTGCATGTGGGCTTTTTATCCTGCACATGCTGTACTATTAATGATACTCATAAGTGTGTCCTTTTGTTTGAGGAGTCCTGTTTTGTGTGTGTGTGTGTGTGTGTTTACTTAAACAATGGAGCATGGCAAGTTTCTTGACTCAAACAGACATATGCTCCATTGTGCATTGCACTGGAGGGGGACAGAGCTGTATCTTAGCAGTATCTTAACACACACACATACACACACACACTAGACCAGCCTGGTTCTTGTTTGATGTGATTCTGCTCACAATATGTAGTTGGGCACTCTCATCTCTCTTGGGTAGGGCACAGTTGCTTTTGGCCTGTCCCACTTTGTCTCCCCTATTTCGTATTCCCCTGGTGGATACGGAAATGGCCATTGCAGAGGGAACACAAATATCATGTGCGTCAGTGGTTTGTTGACATCTGCATGCTCAGGCCTCACACTACTGGGACTAAAACCCGACAGGCAGTCAGACAGAAACCCGCTGCATTTTTTAGACTTGACCTGTCCGGCCCTCACATACAGCTGTGAAACATGATAGTGTCGAAGCATGGGGCGCAATATATCCAGGTATGTCATGCACTGATTTATTTATTAAAGGAAACATTCTGTCATCATTTACTAACCTTCATGTCATTCCCCAACCTGTTTGACTATTCTCCGCTCTGTGGAATACAAAAGAGCAATGTTTTAAAGAATATGTCCAACGCTTGCTCTTTTCCATACATAGAAGCACATGGTACTAGGGATGTCCAAGCTCAAAATGACCAATTAAGTGTCTGTTATCTTATGACTGTATGCACACACGGATGTACATGATTGTGGTTTTATGAGCTCCAGGTAGTTATAACTGCACCAGGCAGCCAGCTCTTTAACCTCATGTCTGTAAGCAGACTTGTCTCTGTCCTTGATGAGGCCGATGACCGTAGTGTCGTCCGCAAACTTTGAGCTTGACAGAGGGGTCTTTAGTGGTGCAGTCGTTGGTGTACAGGGAGAAGAGCAGTGGAGAGAGAACACAACCCTGAGGTGCACCATGTGCCGATGGTGAGAGTCCTGGATGTGAGTTTGCCTAGCCTCACTAGCTGCTGCTTGTCTGTCAGGAAGCTGGTGATCCACTAACAGATTGGGGTGGGCACGGAGAGCTGGGACAGTTTGGCTGAGAGAAGGTCATGCATGATGGTATTGAAGGCTGAACCGAAGTCCACAAATAAGATCCTTGCATAATTCCCAGGTCTGTCTAGGTGTTGCAGGATGTAATGCAGTCCCATGTTGACTGCATCATCCACAGACCTGTTTGCGCTGTACGCAAACTGAAGAGGATCCAGCAAGGGTCCAGTGATGTCCTTCAGGTGGGCCAGCAACAGTTTTTCAAAAGACTTCATGACCAAATACGTTAGAGCCACAGGTCTGTAGTCATTAAGTCCAGTGATTTTGTTTTTTTGGGGACCATGATGATGGTGGAGCGTTTGAAGCAGGCAGGGACTTTGCACATCTCCAGTGATCTGTTGAAGATCTGTGTAAAGATGGGAGCCAGTTGGTCAGCGCAGACCTTTAGACAGGCAGGTGAAACACCATCTGGGCCTGAAGCTTTCTTAGTCTTCGTCTTTCTGAAGACCCGGTTCACATCCTCTACACAGACATTAAGCGCAGGTTGAATGGTGGAAGAGGCAGAAAGGGTGGAGGGGTGAATGTGTGAAGTGCAGATCAGAGCGGATGGGGGGTGGTCGATCCTTTTCAAATCTGCTGTAAAATACATTTAGATCGTCAGCCAGTTGTTGATTCTCTACAGAATGTGGGGGTGGTGTCTTGTACTTAGTGATGTTCCTCAGACAAGTCCATACTGACGCTGGATCGTTTGCAGAAAGCTATTTTTTCAGCCTTTCAGAGTAGGTTTTTTTTGCTACTCTGATCTCTTTTGTCAGTCTGATTATTCAACTGTAACCATAACAAAATACTGTTATTAAACCATTTCAATTATAAATTATGTGTTAACTAGTCTTGATTCATCATTAACTTTGAAGTGCTACCTATTGCAATCCAATATAGTCACTCAATAGCAACGCTGTCCCACATATTTAGGTATTCTAACTGCGCTTATTTCCGTCGTTGTGTAAGTGGCAGTGGGTGGTAATAGACTAGAAGTGTACAGTTTTATACCATCGTACTGATAACGTTTTTTTCTTTAGTCATTCGGCAATCCTACAGTCTGAACCACTGTAGGGAAACTACCCTTACAGATTGTGCCGAAACCCGGGATCCCTTGCAGTGAGTTTTCTGAGATTTATTTTGGTCGGTCATCAGAATGAGGATTTTTCACAGTTGATCTTGTGAATGGATTAAAGCTGGCCTTCTGACCATTGAGTGGGTAAGTATGTTTTCATTGTCCATTTGTATGATATAGAAATTAGAAGGTTGTAAGTAGCTTCAATATTCCCATTACTGTACAATCCGACAACATTCAGATTATCTCCTCAGGGATGGAAGGGAAAATCTCTAACAACAGTGACATATTGTTTGCTTTATAGAGCAAAATAGTTGAGCATACCTTGCGCAAACTCAAGAAAGAATATATTGATACTAGATGTTCAGATGATGAAATGTTCAAATGGTGGGACATAATTGGCAAACATCAAAAGAAATCAAAACATGGTGAGATAATTGAGGCTTTAAACTTCATAAGCTGTACTCGGCTACGTGATTGGATAACACATCTATATTCAAGTATAGATGCTAATTGTAAAGAATTGCATTCTAAAAAAAAGTCAGAGGCAAAGATTCAGGATCTTCAATTGCAGCTATAACTTACTAGCTGAGCAGTTAATCCTAAGTGAGAAGTGTAAAAATCACAAGGACATAATTGCAGATCTCAAGGCTAAGCTTAAGGCTCAAGAGTCCATGTCTCCCAAAACGCTTAACAGCGATGGGGCTAAAAAGCATGTTCACTTCTTGGAAGAGGTGACTTGCTGTGATGATTTTAGAACTTTTAGTTCAGAGGAAGCATGTGCCACTGCACAAAAAACTGTGCCGATTTCAGTTCTTAAGGTGATGCAGCACCGTAATAGGTCATGGACCAGAACGCATGGTGTAAAGGAAGCATTAGAGAGTCATGAAAATCCTCAAACTTCAGGAGAACACAGCAAACAACCCTGTGGCAAAGAATGCAGGTTTTGTAATTCCTGTCACAAAATAGGCCACACAGAGGAAAAATGCTAGTCACTGGGAAGGGGTAGACCTCCACCTTATTTTCTGAAACATAGGAAATCACTTTCTAAGGGCAAAGATCAGTGGTCTACATGTAACAAGTCATCCTTGCATGTTATTCTTGTCTATTTCTTGTCAAATAGACAAGAAATGTACAGTTTCATACCATCGTGCTGATAACGTTTCTTTAGTCCTTTGGCAATCCTACAGCCTGAACCACTGTAGGGAAACCACCCTTACACACATATCCTCACAGAAACTGATATATGAAGTTCCGTCTCGTGAGCTGTCCCAGATCCGGGGCGTGGCTGCAGCTTTCAACCACGTGGCAAGCAGTGCAGTCGAAGCAGGCTTGTAAAGAGATTATTCCATCTCTTTACAGTCCTTTGTACAGGTTTAGCTGATTTGAGCTTCTACTACCTGTGATCTTATGTTAGATCAACTATGAGTGATCAGAGAGTCCCAAAGCTGCCCGTGGGACAGAGTGATATGCATCCTTTATTGTGGTGTAACAGTAATCCAGTATATTAGTGTCTCTGGTAGGACATGTAACATGCTGTCTGTATTTAGGCAGTTCACTGGTCTAAAATCCCCAAGAATTATTAAAAAGAGAGTCCGGGTACTGTTGCTCCATTTCAGTTATTTGTTCAGCCAGCTGTTGCAGCGTTGCGCTCACACACGTGTCCGGAGGAACGTACACATTCACGATAATGAATGAGGAAAACTCTTGTGGCGAGTAGAAAGGTTTACAGTTTATGAAAAGTGCCTCTAAGTTAGGAGAGCACATCTTCTTCATTGTTGTTATGTCTGAACACCAACCTTCATTTATGTAGAAGCATAGTCCACCACCTCTCGTTTTCCCCGTTAACTCCATGATGCGATCCGCTCTGAACAGCTGGAAACCCGGCAGATGAAGCGCGTTGTCCGGAATAGCTTCACTCAGCCAGGTTTCACTGAAGCACAGTGCAGTAGAGTTTGAAATCCTGTTTGCTTGCGGGTGTTGACACAAATTACAGTTCATATGTTTTGTTAGGAAGGGATCGGAGATTCGCTAGATGGATACTAGGAAGCGCTGTTCGGAAGCTGCGCTCGCGGAGCTTAACCAATGCGCCGGCTAGCTTCCCTCGTTTCAGCCTAAGCGCGTGTTTGAACAGGACCGCTGCCCCTCCGACTAGAACATCCAACAAAGTGTCTGAATAATCATAAACTGAATTTTTTTTTTGTGTGTGTTACCTTATGTCCAGTAGTTCGTCTCTAGTAAAACTGACAGTAAAGGAATGACTAAACACAGAACAAACTAACAAAAACAGCAAAAGAATGGGAGAGCTCCACACCATGGCAGCCATGCGCGGCACCATCTTGAAACAAAAAGACTATAGTGTAATAAGGTTAGAAAATATTGGTTAAAACGTTTTAATAAGATTACCAAAAAAACACCCTTATAAAGGTAAAAATGCCCCAGGAAATCAATTTAGGCAAATAGTGCCACTTAATTGAGAAATTTCTGTCACTGTTGTGAGCTACCGCACAGAATATCAGAGAAACAGAATAGATATTAACAGCACAATAATCTAGACTGATGAACATTAAACATTGCATTAACAATATTTTCATGCATGGTGAATAAAGAAAAATCAGTAGTTCTGTAGAGCAATCTGCTCTGAAAGAATCTCTGTCTAAAGAGGATACCTAAAAAAGAAATATTATTCTGAATTATTGGACATATTGGTTCCTACTTGATAGCTGTGGTCACCATTTGCTTTCATTAAATTAAGAGCAGCTTTGACATTATGCCAACTGTTTTTGTGTTCCTCAGAAGAAAGTCATTTTGGTTTTGTATAGCTCGAGGGTGAGTAAATGATTACAAAATCCAAGCAGGAGCGTTATTTTTTCTGTGGCATGTCCCGTTAGTCAAGGCTCAGTGCTTCAGCTGACTCTCAGCTGATCCCCATCTACCTATGGGAATACGACACCCATCTAAGCATTCATATATATGGTCCCTCAGTATTATCAGCAGTTTTCGCATTGCTCAATAGCTTATTACCCTCCTCCATCCCCAGCTCCTCCTCAGTCAGTCAGGATTCAGCCTTCTGATTCTCCTTGAATCAGACTAATTCTAAAATGTGTACATAAAATTATTGAACTTTAACAATATCTGCAATACATTTATGTTTGTTCTGTTCTGTTTACCCTGGGGGGTTATTGCTGCTCTCCCTGCTCTCATCCATGCTAGGCTGCATGGATGCGCAGGGAGTTCTTGCCCAGAACAGAACCATACCGCCAATCCAAACTGTATGCTAATTGTCAATCATCTTTGACGATAGTGGACCTTACAGAATTTTCATTTTTGTGAAAAACATTCCTCTAAATTATTGGAAGAATGTTGGACATTTCACCTCAGGGCATTAAAGAGAAAATGCCAATATAGAAATATTGTCTTAACAGGTGTTAATTTTGTTCAAAACATATTCAAAGCAAGTTCTATTACTCAAAATTTAATTTACTCTTTCTTTCATGATTAAATTGCCATAAAACTAGAGATTAGTCTTTCTATTGTGCCACTTTTAAAATACATGTGTGTTTGGGTGTGATAGTATGATTTGATTGTGCAGCTGCATGGAGAGCAGCCCTGGTGTAATGCCGCTTCATCTGGGAGTTGGTTGGGGAGCTTGTGTGAAGCGTTTGTCTGGAGGAGATTAGCGCCAACTCTTCCCTAAAGGCACTGATTGTTTTTCTTCCTCAGAGCCTCCCTGCCTGGCTGAGCTAGAGCGAATCCAAGTGCAAGAAGGAGCCAAGAAGAAATCAGGTAAGAATGAACGCTCCGCTTAGACTCACTGTACTATCTTGGGAAGAGCAAATTAAGGTGTGAAGGAGAAGAACAAAGGGAGAACCAGAGAAAGAGGTTATATAAAATGTATACAACTGGAAGAAAAGAGAATGGAAGAAGGTCAGTAAAAAGAAAAAGTGAGGCAGAAGGGAGGTAAGGTGTAAACTCTGAAAGACAAAGAGGGCGGCTCTAGCAGAAGTGACTCTAGAGGAGTTTTATTTAACAGATGACAAGCACAAGGCTGGGATTAGCCCCTAATCAGGTGTGCGGTTTAGAACGGCGCTCATGACTGCGGGCAGTGCTGCATGTTTGGCTGCAGCGCTCTCAGGACTCTCCAAGGACACGCTGCAGATGCTTTCCCAATCACACGAAGGGCCGCACCAAGCAGCGGCGCGCCCCAAAGCTGGAGAACAAATAGCAATGTATATAATACAAATAAAGAGTTGTGCAGTGGTTAATCGAAGATTAATCCCCATGTTTTACTCTGAGATCATTTTGTTATAAATGCAATACGGTAAAAAGCTCTCTTAAATGTTTGTTTTTTTTGTCAAAACAGGGATATAATATATAAACCTATAATACAAATCCCTTTTCGTTATATGATACATTACATATTAAGAGAGTTACACATTTGTGCATTCCAAATTAACATGATATTCCAGAGGAGCATAATTTCCACCTTTCTCAGCCATGATGAATGTGAGTTTTCATAAATAGAAAAGATGACAGTCATAAAAATGTGTAATGGAAAAACCTACCTAAAGAGCGACACCTGTGTTTAACCATAGAGTGCATAAATAGTTAAATCAATGAATTATTTTTATTTTTTTAAAACAGAAATATAATAATTTTCTGTCTTTTATTAGTTGCATATTTTGGGAGAACTGTACATCTGTCCATTGCATCTGTCCATATATATTGATATATATATACAGTATATACTGTATATATAGTTATTTTAAGTGCTATTTTTTGAGAGTTGCATTCCGAAGTACATGGTCATCACTTTTGCCAGCTATGTTTAATTTATGTTCTCATAAATAAAAAACACGCAAAGACATAAATAGGACAGTCAGGTTGAATTATGGGTAAGGGTCAATGGAATCACGTGTGGTGGTGGTTGGGATGTAACCACATTCTGAATGGTTAAAACTGGCTTTTAAAGATTTGTCCCCTAGTACACCAGTGCATGTGCATCAGAGGGTTAAAACCTGCATTTCATTGCTAAATAGATCATGATGATTATGTGGACATATAGGTGTTTATTACTCCATGCAGCTGGTTTTTATCACACATCATAATTCAAGACACTGCAGACAGAAACCCAGCCCTCAACCCTCGCCAAGGTTACATTTTATGCATTACAATGAGCAGTGTCACTTGAGTCTGTCACATGATTTACAGCAATATGCAAACTAGTTTTCAATGTCACCCGTGATGCAACACTCATTTTATATAGGACATGAAAATGAATGTAAAACATGCATTGTGTTTCTTAAAATGTGTGTGTCTGTGTGTTTCTCTCTCTACTTGTCATTTCAGATACATACATTCCCAGCTGTGATGAGGACGGCTTTTACAGGAGACTGCAGTGTGACAAGAGCAGAGGGGAGTGCTGGTGTGTGGACCAGCATGGAGGAGAGTTAATGGGCTCCAGAATCCATGGCAACCCCGACTGTGGTGAGCATGAGCTCAACACGCACACACACACACACACAGAGGACAATGCTCCTTCTGTAGCTACAGGGTTTAGGGCTTCGATCCACAAAAATCATCAGTCACCCATCTGACAGAAGACCAAGTGCTACATTCATTAGGCCAGGTTCATTTCCATTCCAAAAGAGCAGTTGTCTTGCCGAAATAAAGGTCCATAAGATTAATTACTACTGGCTGCGACGGACCTGCAGGTGATAAGAACAAATCCACTGACTGGACATGAAATAGCAATTAAAAAGCCCAACGTCAAAGTCACACCTGCTGTTTGTTTATTGTCCCCGTGCCGAGCGCGTATTATTTAGCCTTTGTCACACATAAATCGCTTGCGATTTTTAAACCATAAACAAATTTCCCTTTTCCAGACGAGGTGGTCACGTACTCGGGCGATTTTGGCAGCGGGCTCGGATGGGAAGATGAGGAGGAAAAGGAGGCGGAGGAGAACGGCGAGGAGGCTGAGGAGGAGGAAGGGGAGGTGGGGGAGGTAGATGACGGCGGATACATTTGGTAGAACGAAACACGATTCTCGCCTTGCCCGACGTAGCTTTCTGTGGCCCATTTCTACAGAGGCAGCTCTATCTTCTGACATTAAACGGTGGACTCTGGAGGGTCTGTCATCTTTATACTGCACTCCAAACAGCATTGACTTGGGGGGAGGGGGGTGGCTTGGTTAGTGTTAGCTGTAGTGAGATTAAGGTATTGGGAACGAGTTTTCAATTATTGAGCTTCTGAATACTTGTGAAACATATTTTTGTTGTAAGTGCAAGAGTTTTCTCCTGAATCAGTCTCTAGCATCTGCAAACACGAGCTCAGAATTAGGCACTTGATGTGATGCATTCTTATGCAAGTCTAATAAATACATACTATCATCACTATTCGTTCGGAAATGCCAAAATGATAACTGTTACGTCTAAAGCAAATTTTTTAAGTATGTATATAAAGATAGACAGGCTTCAGGGTCTAACCTGTTTCATTAGATCTTCTGTCGACCATCAGCAACTGCTTTCTTCGTGGAATCGAGACTGCTGCTAATGTTTTTGCTATTAGAGTTTATGTAAATTGTTTAAAATGTCCTCCAAATGATTTAGCGTATATAAACATAGATTACTATAAAGACAAAGAGACACAAAGTCCAAAAAACTCAGAGCTAAGTTAGCTTAGCTCAAATAGCTAAGACTGTTACCCTGTTATGTTCTGGCTGAAACAGTCTCTGCATCATTTATTTGCTACCTTGAAGTAGATATAGTCGTAAATGTCTTGAGATAAAGTAGCCTTTGTCAATGTATTTGAAGAACTATTTCTCCACGCACACAAACTACAACCGACTTTAGGCTACTTCCCAGAAATACACATTGCACTTCTACAAGATGATCCTTGTCCTAAAGGCACTGTTTTTTCCCCCGTCTTTTGTGTAATAATGCACCGAAACCAGAGATGGCAAAGCATTATATTTTCATATAAATTACGTCTCAATGCAGTAGCTTTCTCCCTCACCCAGACATCCAAATCATTGTTTTCTTTGAAATGGACAGTAATAAATCCTGAGATATGTGCGCTCTGGTTTCATATGTCTGTCATAATAGAATTTGCTTATACTCCACTAGGTCTGGCTGTAATACGGTACTTCTGATGCAACACAACTATTATAACAAGGCAGTGTATGGATGAACAGGAGAGGCAGGAATGAGCTTTCAAAAATGTGTTCCGACATATTCTCTCTCATATACCCAAAGGGACCAATCTGTCTTTGCAGATGTCTTCTAATCAGATCTTCCCATCATTTGCAGTGAAAGATGTGTTGGCTGTAATGTTCCTAGGTGTAAATCTGGTGCTGAAGGGATTTATATTCAAGGTCTGAATCTTAAAATCTACGACTAAAGGTAAAGTACATGAGTCTTGCAGTAAAAAATATCTAAAGCATCAGTTTTTATGGTTAAAATGCTGTAAAACATGTACGAGTTACAGACTCGGTCTGGTATGATAATTCACTCAGTCGTGATTTCGAAGCTACACACAGGCAAGAGAAAATGCATTTGATATGGTAACATCCCCAACATAAACACATTCATCAATGTACCGCGGCATCTACAGAAGAATATGAATCCTCCAAATGTCATTGAGATGAATCTTGACGATATTTAAATTAGTTGTGGATTATCATAGGCGATACACCTTGCTGGTGTGATGGAAAGATGGCCCGCTCATTTAAAGTCAATAGTGAATGTCCTGATGTCTTACTCAGCAGTGTACAGGAGTCTGCTAACAGTGATGTTATACCACTTGGACTAGTGTATGATTGTATTGTAGTGTACATGCCATTATTATTGTAAATACTTGGATTTCATCGCTGAGTTGCAGTATATTTGCATTTAGTTGCATGTTTCTTTGTCCAAGTGTGTCATCTTTCTTGCCTGAATATGATTAAAGGCACTGGGCCCGAAAGTGCTGTTCCTTTGTTCTCCTAATTACTCCCAAGACTCTGCGACATGCTAATTTTCATGTGACACTGGAGACATGAGAAAACAAATCTTTTCAACCCACTTTTAAACACATTTTTTGACAAGTGCAATTTATAATAACTACCAAAAATACCCAACAAAAGCTGGTTCTCAAGACGAACGAATAACCAGAGGGTTAAAAAAATACATATTTTAACTGTAATAGAAGGCATGATGTAAACATGTCTTTCAAATATTCACTTATTGTCATTAAGAGAAAAAATGTGCATGATGAAATTCTAATTCTCTGAAAACACACTATTTTAATACTGCATAGTTTCATCATTGGCACACATTTCATATATTAGTGATCCAGTGTAGCAACATGCTTGACATCAACCTAGTTAGAAACCAGTTTTCAGCCTTGGTTTCTTATCCCTGGTTTCTAACTATTTTACAAAACAAAAAATGTGATGAAAATATTTTTAGAACACTGCATTTTTTTGTTTTGGCACTCATTTCATTTATTAATGATGCACTGCAGCAAACTGCTAGGCATTAACATAAAATGGTTAGAAATCATTTGACTTTTTTTTACTTAAATTGACCAGTCATTATGTTCACTTGCATGTATCAGAATATTTAATCAGTTTAAGGGGTGCAGGTGGATTTTTAAATCAGTTAGTCAAGTTAAGTTATTGTACATGAAAAAGTCCACAAATAAGAAGCTCAGAAATATACACCATTTTATTGTCAATACAGAGCTATGTCATATCATTTTTCAATAACATTTTCACATCTTCAGCAACTTTACAATACACAAAGATTCATCTTAGAAGTTATATATTCATTCTAAAGCATCTTGTATATTTGGAAACAATCACAGGAATTCATGTGAATTCATATTCAGTTTTATTTTGGAGAATGATCAAAGCTTGCTCTGAATGCTTTGTAGTCTCCATATCTTCTTGACATCATCCTCTGCACTGTCTAAGGCCTTAAACACAGCAGCATCTCCAGTTTGAGCAAAACGTCTCAGCAGAGGCTCCAGAAGAGTCACTGGGATGCTGAAGTTCAGATGGGGATACGTCACTTTTGCGGCAAAGTCTCTCGTGTTACTGGTCACGATACCTAATATTAGAATATATAAGATTTTTAAAAATCATGTGAGAAAAAATCTGCCAATGAAAACCTGATTTAGTCAAACATTATCAGCAGAAAAGGGATGGAATACACTGATGCCCGACAGTAAGAGAGGAAAATATGCTTAATTGGTCAAGTGGTGCCCCCTTTTGGTTATTATTAGGTATTGTATATTTCAATCTCCAGTGAATACTGTATTTCTACAGACAACTTGGTTGATATGCTGATAAACAAAACCTTTTTCAATTAATTCCTAACTGTTTAAAAATAAATATGAATGATATTACCTAACAATTCTCCAGTGGCAGAACGAACCACAGCGCCACCACTGGCTCCAGACTGCACAGCACATGTAGTCTGCAGCATCACAGGCTGTGACTGATGGGTAATAACTCTGGATAAGATCCCTGAGGTCATCGAGGGGCCACAGCTGCTCCCTAAAGCTCCATAACCCACAACAAGCACATCCTCACCTAAACAAACACACAACATGAAAATGTCAGGTGCTGCACAGGGACAAAGTACACACAGTTACAAAATGATATGGTATATAAACTGAAATGGATCATTATATTTATAATACATTTAACTGATGAACATTATTTATATATAATATATTTGTTATGTATGGCACAAACAAGAATTTAATTCACAAATAATTAGTTCATCATGCTTTGGCAATTCATAGTTATGACAAAACGTCACAACTGAGATAGTAAGTCATAGGAGATAAGGTCAAAATTATGAGATACAAATTCATAATTATACGTTGAAACGCCAAGCCATAATTTATCCATTTAGAATTTTTGCCATAATTATGATGCCATCATTTTACTTTATCATTTGTTATAATTTACATCATAACTATGATTTGTCATAATTTCGACTTACATGGGATAATGACAAGTCATAATTATGTCATAATTATGACTTCTCATAATTTAGACTTTTTGTTCATTTCAATGTTTTATCTAATAATCATGACTTAATGTGTCATAATTGTGGTTTATTATCTGATCTATGATTTGCCACGTTTTTTTCTTACGTGGCAGAAATAAGTTCTTCCAAAGTTCTATTTTGTATGTAAAGAAAAGGGGTTTAATATGAAATATACTTATAGTGTCAAAAATCATGTTGATTGTTGTGTATGCAACAACCAAATACATCATGGATACAAAACCACCTGATATTTGGATATGAAGTTATCGCACATATAAACCAACACACACGGGAAGGAACAAATATTTGTCTTATGTTGGTGGCTTTAGACATCCACAAAAAAAATAAAAATCACACCAAAATCTCAGAACAAACATGGCTAAATATGAGTTTTAATACAACAGGTTTGCAGCACATTACCTGGGTGAAAGTATGTGGTAAACTGTGTATTTACTGAGTTTGCGAGGGGCTCCTGAAGCTCCACCACAGCGATATCATAGGGAGATGATGGTACTGATGAATACAGCACCTTACCACTTACTGTATGAAATCTGAGGTGGAAAGTTGAGATATTATTATAAATCCCATGGTGATTAAAAATATAACAATACCAATAACATGTAACAAGTTCAACAAAGATCAACAAACAAAATGTCAGTACCTTCCTCCAAAGTTGACTCTGACTGTAAGCACAGATTTTTCATTCACCACATGCCTGCAGGTCAGAACCAGATTCTGGTTTAGCAGCACACCAGAACCCCACAGCTGGCCGGTCTCAATCAGGGCAACTCCAGTGTAAAATTCAGAGCCTGTCCTTCGGTTTGCAGTTAATGGAGCTTGAAGAGAGCCAGTGATTAACTGTGATGACTCTTCTATCAGCGGCTCCTGGATGGCACCAGCCTGTAGCATGTTTTTCAAAATCAGGTGAACAGAGCACACAAGTGTCAGCCCAATCCATTCATCTGATTTCCAGCACAGTGGTGAAACAATCAAACCCACAAGGTAAGATCTGCCTCCTTTGCTAACAAACACACCGCCTCCTTCGGTGCCAGGCAAGCAGCGGGCATCAGTCAGGATCAGGACATGCTCAGCTCCTGCCAGATTACTAACTATACCTTTACTAATTGTGTTCATGAAGAGGTCTGGACAGAGACCACCGAATGGAGACCCACATGCGATGACATGACATCCCTTTTCAAGACTGCCACTCTTCACCCATGGAATAGTTTCCTTGCAGGTGCATGTGGATGAAGTGGGCACTTTTAAAAGTGCAAACCAACTTAAAAATCTGGAGTCTTCCAGAACTTCTGTATCCAAAGTACCACTATAAAAGCCCCAGTTATCAGCCCCCTTGAAGATTTTGTTAAATGCATCTTGAAACTCCACACAATTGATCATCATTAACAGATGAGCCTCTTGGCGGCTCGTATTGCGTCTGTCCGTTACACACGACTGGTTGGCGCAAAGGTGAATGTAATCTACATGCACTTTTAGCTCTTTAGTGAAACTTTCAGAATGCAATATTTTCGCGTCTTTCTTCATGGACTGTCTATCACTGATAGAGCGTGAAAACAGAATGCCACTACAGACTATAATCCCAGACTGGTAATTCAGAAACACTCCACTACAGCTCAATTCTTTATTCGGAGATCCAGACGTGAGGTTGAGCGGCTTCTCGGACACTGTGACAACACAACAAGCCTCTTCCGCAATCTTCATTTTCAAACGTTAGATCTATAGAGATATGTCTATATAACAGTATTAAATTGGTTCAACAAAATGGTCACAATTTTTATGCTAATAGTAGAAGTGTTCTTGCATATTGCAATGAGTTCAAGATAGAAATGTCAACGCGGCGCTGGAGGTCAAATTATAAATAAGAACACCATGCTAACAAACACAGTTTGTCAATAACAACTAGTTAGGGTCGCAACGAATACCTCTGACCGGCTAGATAATTTAATAATATCTATATGATTTTATCGCCGATTTGATCCATCTGCAGCGCTTCCTAGTATGATTTCATTGGCGTAAAAAGTAATCACGTGTAGTGTTGGGTCGTTCTTAAACGATTTGTTCATTTTGAACGAATCTTTAATGTGACTCGGGAAGAACGAGTCGTCTCGGGGAGTGATTCGTTCAGTCGCGCATGCGCAACATCCTATAGGTTCTGTACTGGAATTAGTCAAGTAGTTCACCTGTTTCGAGTCTTCGGGTTTTTCCGAGTCGTTCGTTCATCACGTGACAGCCCCATAAGTTTAACCTATAAAGTCTGAGCCAGAATAGTCTGAACTAATCATAGACTGAAGACCCAGGTAAACAATGAATTAATCTTTTCTGTTTCTTATAGCAGTTTTGTATTGTTTGTATTGTTTGTAGTGTGATCAACGTTTGCGTAAGTAGTAGACATATCAGGGAAGTAACACGTAACATTTTAAATGTATTTTGCTAAAATGAACGAAATGAATTGCTGAACGAGACGTCAAAGGTCCGAGTCGGTAAAATGATCCGAACTTCCCATCACTAATCACGTGGTCGATGAAGCGTTTATCCATGTTATAATTGGAAGTCCGACTCTTTCGAACAATTCGTTTCATAGAACCGGTTCAGTGGTTCTTTTACGTCGCCGTTACCACAGACATAAAAATATGATCGTTATGTCCGAAAGAGACGTTTCTCGCGTCAAATCATTCGTGAACGAGTCGTTCAGTTCACGAATGATAGACATTAACCGGTTCAACGGATTCATTGAAAAGATCCAACTCCAAAGAAAGTTTCGTTCACAAATCGGACGCCGTTTATACGTTGGACTGTGTTCTTGTGCAACATACTTGTTCATTCTAATGGTCACGTCACAAAGGTGAGGTTCATTTAGTATTGCCAAATAACCTTTTTTTCACTTCACAGGATGTCACAATTGTTTTCTTGCTTAAAATGTTTATTCAAATAGCTTTCTACGATTCATATAGGTACATGTCTTTATGATTTCTTTGAGATCAAAGTATAAACGGAAAATTCAAAATATTTTTTATTTTTGTTGCTTACTTCAGTGTATAAATGCTACAAGTGGTATGTACATAAGTAGCCATTTCAAAAGATAAGCAGCATTGAAAATCCCAATCCTTTCACATAAGCCTATTTACAAGGGTAAAAGTGACCTAGTAATATGACACATTTTTCTATTGCACAGGCATATTCTATGAATTTAAAAAGCCTATGTACTCTCATGCCATAACTGCAAATAAGTCACAGATGACAGTCAAAAAGTAGTCATTGCACAGGTAGTTTAGGTGTTGAAACAGGCTAATGTAGACACATCACTGGCACTGAGTGCTACATAAGCACACTCTTAAAAGTATCAAAATACAGCATACAACTCAAACACTTGTACTTTTAAATATTAGATATACATTTCATTTTAAATCTCAGGTACTTTTGATAAGCAAGCATGTATACACTGGCAATCCACACCAAATCACTTCAGAAGTTTTTCTTTTGAATTGGGAAATAGGCTACAGAACTAGAAAAAAGCACCAACATTAAGGCACTGAGGTAATGTAACATGAAAACAAAAACACTGATTCTGTATCATCTGATGATTTCACATCAGAATTTTCACAGCGCAAGTGATATTCCCCTGATTAAAAGTCCTTGATTCAAATGTTCAATGGTATGTTTACCTTTCTCATGGTATAAAATTGACACTGGATTGAAAAAAAGTGTTTTGTAACTGAATGCCATCTCTTAAAATAACCCAACTCAGTCAACTGTTAAAGCAAACTGTATTTCTATCCCTGCTTTTAGAAAAGGCATACAGCATAAACTACTGCTAAGGTAAACATGACTTACATAGGTAATTGCTACTGTAGCTTGAATTAATGCATATCTCAGATACTTCTCTATCACCACGCTGGATTTTATAGGCTCAAATAATATATATATAACACCCCTGGTTACTAGTTTCTTTACAAGATAAATAATCAATTAATAAATAGGATACACAGGTTTTTAATTAATAAACACATTAAATAAGTTAATCAATATACTCTGAAAGCCATCGAAAACCTTCTCCATATCCTTGTCTCTTCAACACACTGCACATAAAGACTTCCATTGGCCTCAGGTTGAGTTCTTTCAGTGATACATTCCCCTGTGAGAGATAAAAGGACATGTAATGCTCCAAATATTATTCATTGTATTACATAGTACATATACTGCACAACACAAAATGTCTTAAATATATTCCCTCAATGATCTACCTTTCCTGTGGTGTGTCCATAAAGACCAAACATTCCTCTCAGCACGTCTTCACTAATTGCTTCTGGACGGTCGATTTTATTCCCCAAAATAAGGATTGGCACATTGGAGATGGTTTCATCAGTTAAGAGGGCCTATGATTAAAGAGCAACGTGCCCTCATTATTACTCAAATGCATGGTTGTGTTTTGATTGGTGGAACTGGGAAGACATTTAAATTAGTGCACTGAAGTCAGTGCAGGTGATATTCCTCTGCTCTCTCAAACAAATGTACAAAACATTCACGATGTACTTTGAAATTACTAATATGTACTAATATTTAGGGGTAAATAAGATTCAAAGATGTACTTTTTAGCTTTTGTACCTTAGGGTACTGCCCAACTGACGACTTTGTATCATTTTTTTCTGAGAGTTTGGATGTGTTCATAGTTAAACATTCATTGATATATATCTTGTCATAAACAAAACCCTTGATTGTATTAAAAAAAGTAGACTTACATCCAACTCAATTTTGGCTTCTAGTAGACGTTCATGATCAGCACAGTCAACAAGATACACTATCCCATTTATTGCCGGAAGATAATTCCTCCAAACCCTTCTTGCTGAGAATTGAGAATAGAAAATTGATTGATACATACATTTGCATTGTGTACAAGGTTGTTATACAATTTGTTTCTAAACTTAGTTTGTAATTAAAAATTTTTTTTTTAAATTTTAATTCCAAATTTATGATCTATTTATTAATAAATGCTATATTTACCTTGAGCATGACCACCCAAGTCAAATGTTGTGAAAGTCATCCCGGCAATAGTCAGTTCTTCAGATGCTAGTAGATAGGATAAGATACGGTACATTGTGTACAATGGTTGCTCCAACATACATAGAATGCAATTAGTAAGAAAAAGCCATTATGTTCTTTTCACCTCATATTAAAACAGTAAAATATGTTTCACTTTACTTACTAGGGTGAAGTGTTGGAACATGTTGCCCAAGTCGATCATCTTTCAGCATGTGCAATAATGTTGTTTTTCCGGCATTGTCTAATCCGAGAAAAACTAATTTCCCAGACTTTTTATAGAGTCCTAAAATGAAATAAGATTGTGGGAGCACAAAAATCAGTTACATTATGATTTGCGTTCATCAGTATTTCAGTATCTGGCTGATACTTTACCTAATAATTGTAACACACTGCTGAATCCTCTGTACAGCCAATCAAATATGAAAGACATTTTTGTAGCCTTTTCCCTGAAATGAAATAGCAGCAGAATGAGAGAATTGTTCCAATGCAGTACAAGATCCAAGACTTTTCAATGGGCTCTGCTAACTCCAGAATAAGCTCTTTACCTAAATCTACTGTAAGCAGGTGAAAAACAGCTGGTACTACGTTACTAAATGACCCAAGTTTTAACGTTTTGTGTCCAAGAGTGCGCTTAAAAGAAACACAACCCCCCTCGTAGCTATAAACCAAGATCCCGCACACAACACGAGCAAGAAACTATTTCTAGTTGTGAGACCGTGTCACTTGACGCCATGGATCTAGCACACAGACATAGCTGTCACTCAAATGACGGCAACTCGCGTTCAACTTCAAATGCATTTTTATACATTAATAACGGTGTTATGTTTTAGTATTGTAAATTAAAATGAATACGTGTGCAACCAAATATTATTGTTCCCTAACTGTACCCTTAAATGTAAGCATAGCTGTATACACAGCCCAAATATTTAGCGCGCGTTTTCCAGAAACGCTTCAATACAGGAGGCTCTTTAAAACGCACTGAAAACAACAGCCAGATATGCTGAAGCTGAATGAGCAAAGTAGAGTATTGTAAAGGTAAAAAGGCTCAGTATGACGTTATATATAAACCCTAAAACCAAGCTTTTGGTGTTAAAAACGGTTTCTATTAAACATTAGTTAGTTACAGAATGTGTTTCAGTCGCGTCATTTGTAATGTTGCATCATTCATAAATAACACAGAAAACAATGCGTTGTAATAGCGACATATTCCTGTCGATACCTGGAAGGGTCCGCTTCTGTTGGAGACCAGTCAGTGCGGTCTGTCCTGCTGCTAAAAAACAGCCCGAATTTGACGTTTAACCGGAACTGCGTAGCTGCATAGGATGGTAGAATTGATAGTTGTGGGGTCTGACAGCGCTTACATTCTTACGTTTGGGATCGGTAAGATGTTTTAATGTTTTTGAAACATGTCGTATATTCTCACCAAGGGTGCATTAATCAAAAACACAGTAAAACAATAATATTGTGAAAAAAGCTTCTATTTTAATATATTTCACAATGTAATTTATTCAAATAAAAAGCGTAATTTTCAGCAGCCCTTCCATCCACGTCTTCATGCACATGTCCTTTAGAAATAAATATATACCTTAATAATAGATACGTATTAATTGAAACAAGCAAAAAAAAAGCTACTGACCCCAAATTTTTGATTGGTAGTGTAGGAAAACATGTTAAACAAAACTTTGCCAGCATTATTTCTTCCACACTTGTAGGACATTGTTTCATGAAACATAGATGTTAAGAAGAAAGGCATTTCCAATCACCATTCACTTTCACTGTATGGGGAAAAAAAACATGCAATGAAAGTAAATGAGGCTGCTAGCATAATCTGTTGTTGCACAGAATAAAGAAAGTCATGTGGGTTTGAAACAACATGAGTTGGAGTAATTGACAGAATATTTCATATACAGTGGGTACGGAAAGTATTAAATAAATTGTTCACTCTTTGTTATATTGAAGCCATTTGCTAAATCATTTCAGTTATTTTTTTTTCTTCATTAATGTACACACAGCACTCCATTTTGACAGAAAAACACAGAATTGTTGACATTTTTGCAGATTTATTAAAAAAGAAAAACTGAAATATCACATGGTCCTAAGTATTCGGACCCTTTGCTCAGTATTTAGTAGAAGCACCCTTTTGATCTAATACAGCCATGAGTCTTTTTGGGAAAGATGCAACAAGTTTTTCACACCTGGATTTGGGGTTCCTCTGCCATTCCTCCTTGCAGATCTCTCCAGTTCTGTCAGGTTGGATGAAACGTTGGTGGACAGCCATTTTTAGATCTCTCCAGGGGGGGTATGAGATGCTCAATTGGTTTAAGTCAGGGCTCTGGCTGGGCCATTTAAGAACAGTCACAGAGTTGTTGTGAACCACTCCTTCGTTATTTTAGCTGTGTGCTTAGGGTAATTGTCTTGTTGGAAGGTGTACCTTCGGCCCAGTCTGAGGTCCTGATCACTGTGGAGAAGGTTTTTGTCCAGGATATCCCTTTACTTGGCCGCATTCATCTTTCCCTTAATTGCAACCAGTCATACTGTGCCTGCAGCTGAAAAACACCCCCACATCATGATGCTACCACCACCATGCTTCGCTGTTGGGACTGTATTAGACAGGTGATGAGCAGTGCCTGGTTTTATCCACACACATACCGCTTAGAGTTAAGGCCAAAAAGTTCTGTCTTGGTTTCATCAGACCAGAGAATCTTATTTCTCCCCATCTCACAACTCCATGCGGGCTTTTATGTGTCTTGCACTGAGGAGAGGCTTCCATCGGGCCACTCTGCCATAAAGCCCGACTGGTGGAGGGCTGCAGTGAGGGTTGACTTTCTACAACTTTCTCCCATCTCCCTACTGCATCTCTGGAGCTCAGCCACAGTGATTTTGGGTTCTTCTTTACCTCTCTCACCAAGGCTCTCTCCCCCGATAGCTCGTTTGCCCGACGGCCAGCTCTAGGAAGGGTTCTGGTCTTCCCAAACGTCTTCCATTTAAGGATTTTGGAGGCCACTGTGCTCTTAGGAACCTTAAGTGCAGCAGAAATTTTTTTTTTAACCTTGGCCAGATCTGTGCCTTGCCTCAATTCTGTCTCTGAGCTCTTCAGGCTTTTCTTTGACCTCATGATTCTCATTTGCACTGTGAGCTGTAAGGTCTTATATGGACAGGTGTGTGGCTTTCCTAATCATGTCCAATCTGTATAATCAAACACAGCTGGACTCAAATGAAGGTGTAGAACCATCTCAAGGATGATCAGAAGAAATGGACAGCACCTGAGTTAAATATATGAGTGTCACAGCAAAGGTTCTGAATACTTAGGACCATGTGATATTTTCTTTTTTCTTTTTTAATAAATCTGCAAAAAATGTCAATAATTCTGTGTTTTTCTTTCAATATGGGGTGTTGTGTGTACATTTAATGAGGAAAAAATTAACTTAAATGATTTTCGCAAATGGCTGCAATATAAAAAAGAGAGAAAAATATAAGGGGGTCTGAATACTCTCCGTACCCACTGTATGTAAAGGCAATCTAATACAGAACAAAAGGTATTAACAAACAAGTATCTGATAGCAGTGTCACATGAGAAAAGCTTTATTAAAGCATTTGTTCTGAATATTACAGTACCTGAGTTTGTCCAGACTATTAGCTAACTTTAGTATCTGTTACACAGAATATTTAACCATTATCAAATACAACTTAACTTAGCAAGACATAGGTTAGCTCCCCTAAATGTTAATGTGAGAGTCAGTCCCCAGATAAGGTGTTAAGTGCCCACGTTTTCATAAAATACCATTATACTAGACAGATAATGACATACATATTCAAAAACATGATCAGACCGGTCCATTCACAGTGTTACGTTCTTCAGTTCTTTGCATAGTAGCACCATTTTTCAACTGAAAAAGACAGCACAAAACAAATAAAAAGTCATGGTCACATCATGGATACGGCAGCAGTAAAATAAATAAATAATGTATATATATAAAATATAAATTTACAAATATATATATATATATCTCGAATTTTTACGAGATCTGATGTTTCCTGCACGGTGTGGAAAAAAAAAGACAAAAACAAATCCAAACCTGAGCTTGGAACTGGACTAGCCTCTCCACATGGACATGACTGAAAATGAAAAGAAAAATTAGTTTGAGGTACCACACTAGTTAAGTCTTACTTGACATAAGACAACACTATTAATGCTAGACAACTGTATATACAATTGATAAAGCAGTGAATAAACTCCTATTAATCGAAAGCAAAAACAAAGTTCTTACTTCATCAACAACTGCTTTGGCTTCATCTGCCGAACAGCAGAATGGACTGTCTCCCTCTGAGACACACATGTTCTTGCTGCACAGTAAAAGAGAAAAAAGCAACATGACTTATGTTAAGGGGGGGGGGGAGCAAAGAAAATTCTCTTTATTTTATATTATGTTGATGTGTTTCAGCAGTAAACCATGTCTACAACTCTACATGTTGTCTAGTGGCTGTAAATGAAAATGCAAACAGTAAGAGCTGAAATAAAATACTATGCAAAATGAGCAAACAAATGCAGGCCGCTGAAGAAACACTCCCATACCAGTTTAGTTCTCCAGCATTGGTTTGTTGTGAGATCAGTGCCTTCCAGAAACCATGGGTGGCTTTGATTGTCTCAATGGCAAAGTCCTGGAATAAATGTAGAATATTTATATGACGAATATGACCAATCACAAATTAAAGCTTGTTTACAACAATTTTCTGAACAACATGCCTTGTTTTTGAACTCTCCGTTGAAAGCAAACTGGTTTTCCGGTTTCCCATCAGGTACCTTGTACCTCCTGAACCAGTCAACTGTGGCCTCAAGGTAGCCAGGCTTCAGTCGCCTCACGTCACTAATGTCTATATTTCACATCAGAAAAATTGCAACAACCACATATATTCATCTCTATTCGAAGTCAAGTGAAAAGCAACGAATGTTACTTACTGTTCAAGTCCTTTGCTTCAGGGTCATCAACATTGATTGCAATGACTTTCCAGTCAGTTTCACCTTCATCAATCATTGCTAAAACACCCAGAACTTTCACTCTGATAATATCTCCATGACAGGAAACCTGCAAAGATCAAGCATTGTGGGGTTTGTTTATCTAAACCAAATAGAATTGCACATATGACAGATTGCTTTACAAATTTCATAGAATATTTCAAAAGACAAACACTGATATCTATACCTTGTTTCCAATTTCACAGACATCGATCGGGTCATTGTCACCACAACACCCTGTGTCATTGTCTTTGTGCCCGGGGTCTTCCCAAGTCTGTCAGAAAAGATTTAAACAAAATCGTTGTAAAATCTAGGGGGTAAAAGACACAATGGAACTTGTAATTCACATCTACAAGAAAGGTTTTTGATTTCAGTTTGAATAATGCTAAACCGTCTCCACTAAGATCACTGGAAAGCAATTCGATTAAATGCATTTCTCCTGAAATGAAGGAAAATCTGTACAATCATATTGACAAGTCATACTAAATCATACTCACACAATTACTAAAAGAATCCATTTAAAGTTGTGTTCATGAAGATGGAATGCATATAAACTACCGTTTAAAAGTTTTGGGGTCAATAAAATTTTTTTTTTTAAAGAAATTAACACTTTTATTCAGCATGTATACATTAAATTGATCAAAAGTAACCATAAAGACATTATTAATGTTACAGAACATAAAACTGTTCTTATAAACTTTCTATTCATCAAAGAATGCTGCAGAAACACAATGTTTCACGGTTTTCACAAAAATATTAAGCAGCACAACGGTTTTCAACATTGATAATAATAAGAAATGATTCTTGAGCAGCAAATCAGCATATTAGAATGATTTCTGAAGGATCATGTGACTCTGAAAACTGGAGTAATGGCTGCTGAAAAATTCTGATTTGCCATCACAGGAATAAGTTATTTTTTTTATATATTAAAATAGAAGAACATTTTAATTGGAATATTTTCACAATATTCTTCTGTATGTTTGATCAAATAAATGCAACCTTGGTGAACAAAGGAGGAAAAAAAACTGACAAAACCTTTGAACAGTAGTGCATTATTAATGTTGTAACAAACAAATATTTAAACATTTAACTATGACTGCAGAAACTGAAGCCGTTTCTACCTTCAGTCAGTTTATTATGTTTAATGTGTGATCAGTGTTGATTGTGAAGGCTTACTTGAGGGATTGCTCCATAATTCCAAATATATCCTTTGTGGGGGAAAACATTGGCCACATAGCGCAAATTGCCCTTCTTCACGTCTTGCTTAATGGGGTTCAGTGGGTCTTTTGTAGCAATCTGAAAAGTAAACCATAATGTTGATTTATAGAATGACAGAATATTCATGCAGACACCAATTGGTTGACGAGTCATTATTTTGTGTGAATGTCAATACACAACCAACCACAAAATGTAGGTTACAAGTCTTCTACTTTCAACATCATTTGGTCTCTGTAACTACTGTAACCATTCATGTTTTAGGTATGTAAATATATAATCTTGCAAATAAACAGCCTGTTACTATCGTTTTATTCTGTTATACTGCAAGTGGTGTAGTTTTGCACTGTCGTCGGTCATACTGTACCTCCATTTTTGCATTTGTCCATCGTGGTACTTCAACAACCATGTGGAAAATGTTCTACAGAGAAAATAAAAATTATTTATTTTTATAAAAAAGGGAACATTTTAAGTAAGCCTAAATGTGACATTCCCATAATAATTTAACCTTCATATTACTAAAAAAAAATAATGTAAAGTGAATAAGTGATGAGAATGATTAATCAAAGTTTTACACAGGTAAGATATCAGAGCAGTCCAAAGTATTGAACGATTTAAGATGACACTATTGAAAGGGTAAAGATCGCTCCTCTTACAGACCAAGTCCCTTCACCCGATAAAGAGCTGATATACACTGTGCTGGATTGTGAAATGGCCATTCACTGCCAAAGGGGGCCCATAAGGGAGGGGGATCTACACTGAGACTAGGAGAAAAAAAAAACCTTAGAACATATTAAATGAACAATGTACCTGAGCTTCATCTGCATACATAGGTATGTCATGGAATGGTGAAATGTACTTTCCATCCGAGTTCTCTGTTTAAAAAAATAATAATAATTGAATTGCATAACATATATCCGTACAAATAAATATTTCAAAGGCAAATATTACTGATGTTATCTGATCAGTATGATGTTATCTGGCTGAGCACCTGATTTCCATATTGAGGCACAAATAAAAATAACTAAATAAACAATGCCACCATGTCCTCTGTTGTTTATCTTGAAATTGATACACCCCCCCCCTCTCCCCTCTCTAGTTTTATTATTTTTTAAAGTGAGAAAAATGAACATACATGAACATTATTACAAGTATTTCTATAAACGAGTATACCAGACTTTCAGAAATGTGGTTTGGTCAAGCTCAGGCATTTAAACTTTATTTAATTGTATGTTCTGAAGCATTTATTGACTTTTTGGAAGCAGAAATATCAAATAAACCAAAACATAACAGAATTCATCACACCACTATTCATGTTCAAAGAAAGCAACCGAGATATTCTGCACAACTTCTGACTAGGTGTTCCAAAGAAGAAGCAGCTTTATTGCATCAGTGATGACAGAATTTTTATGTTTCAGTGAATTATTGCTTTAAACTGCACAGGTTAATGATAATGATCATGCCTTGTGTGCATATAACTTGTCAATCGTGTTACTTGAGCAGGTAACTTCATGCTGCTGCTAAGGGTGAGATGTCTAATGCACAGGTGGCAACTACAATAAACAAAACACACCCAGTTTTGTGGAAAATTGTCCAATATATATGCTTTACTAACTTTATATTTTATTCACCTGAAATCATGTTAGACAATGTAGACAGTATAACAGAAAAAAATGGTATTTTATGATAATTTGTGAAAGCTATGCTATGCTATGAGCAGCCTTGTATTCACCCGTCCTTCAATTACACATTTTAACGAGCTTAGGTTATACCAACAATGCAAACAAATGTTGCACTGTTTGTTAATGATAACATATTACCCTTAGCTACAATTAATCAGACAATAAAATAAACTTTATGAACAGAATATCAGCTTAATTCGTAAAATCATTACATTTATGAATTTGATTAGGTTTTAGGTCATAAATAACGCGAGGAAAAGCGACACGTGGGACTTGCGGCCCAGCCCCTTTCATCTTAATTCAATGAACTGACCTGACCGTACAAACTTCTCATCACCAATCCTTGAAGAACAGAATTCATACTTACTGAAATAAAGCCTATAACTCAAAGTGTTAGGGTTTCCTCTTTCTTCAATGGAGAAACTCATATTGTGCGCCCTGTGTATTGATTCCGGTAGAATGTGTGTAAAAAGGACAGCAGCGACTGGCTTGAGGAAATCGCGCATGCGCAGAGACTGAACTGCGCAAAAGACCTACTGTGTGTGGATCTGATTTGTGAATCGGCAGATAGACAGTGACAGCGTTAGGTCTTGTAAAAAGAAATTTGAAATATCACACTTTTAATGCGGTTAATTTTTATGTGTGCAAAGGCAGTTTTGTATATTTGCATCTAAAACACTAAGCCTAAACCCCTAAGCTGTTTTGCTGCTCTTGGCTGGTTTAAGCTGGTTTTACAGCCTTGTCAAGTCTTACCTTTATTTTCTAACGAGTTCAACTGTAGCTGGTCAGCAAATATATATATATATTTCTTGAGCACCAAGTCATCATATTAGAATGATTTCTGTATTTCTGTACCGAATATTAAAATGAAAATAATGACGTTTCGCGACTCCCTGGACGTCATATCCTTCCAGCGCTCTTCGCTTCCTGCCTGGCGGAGGGAGGGGACGGTGCTGACGGCTGGGAGGACGAGCTGAACGTTAAGAAAGCCTTGGCAAAGAGATAAGAAACGAGGGAAAAGGGCCCGAGGTTTTTGCCTTCCATCGGGAAAACGTATTGCTCGACTCTGATTAGCACCCGAAGCAAGTACAATGTCGTCCAGTCGTCAGTTTAGTGAGAGCAGGGCCATCCCGACCAGGACGGTGCTGATCAACGACTCAACGCAGCTACCTCACGACTATTGCACCACTCCCGGAGGCACTTTATTCTCCACCACCCCGGGAGGTAATACCCCGCCTGAGACGTGTGCTGTACGTCCAGGCTTATATCTGCAGCCGTTTGCCTGTTGTTTACATGGAGACCGTCTAATGTTAGAGAGTGGCCTGTGTTGGCCAGGAAGCCGTAACCACATAAAAGGCTGTGTCTCAAAACCTAGTGTTTAGCCTGCTTAGACAGTATTTTAGGGGTCGTAGGAACGTTTAGTTAGTTTGCATGTAGACAGTCTAATAGCGCTCAAACTGTGGAGAAGTTTAAATCGACGTTGACCAAAATATGTTGCCTACTAGGAAGGCTGCTTACTAGGCTTTTGAGACACAGCCATGTAGTTCAAAACAAAAACAGCGCCGCCTGTGCGTCTCTCTGATCAAAATGATTGGTCCGCAGTGACTGATGGACAGAATAAGACCGAACAAAAGAATGCATTACATTAAACGTATACAGAGACCGGCACGTGCAGCAGTATACACCCTACCATTTGTGATCTTGATTGCTGTCAGTCATTGTTATTGTTGTGCTTTTGGTTTTCATTGGGGCATTATATTGTTTAAAGAATTTGATTATTGTTTGTTGTGACCACTGATACTAAATTGGTCACATTAATCATCTTTGTGATTTCAACAGCATTAAACATGTGTCATAGTAATGTCTGTTTCACATTTCTGAGACATATGGTCATCATTAAAGGGAAAATTCACTCAATTGTCATAATTTACTCATCCTCTTGTTTGTTTTCAATCCCATATGACCTGTAATCAGATTCCTTCAGGATTATGTCATTTTATGCAGGCTGGTAGTTATGTAATAAAACTGGCTCATAACAGTTTGTTTATAAGACAATGCAGGAACTCGAATAATCTATGATCGCAAGTTCCTGTTAGACCGGCGTAACTCACCCATCGCCCAGACTCCACCAGCACACCTGCCGGTTATTCCAGGAGTGACAAGCATAAACGTCCTGAATGAAAACAAGAGGAATGAGGCTAAAAACATCAACAACCATGATGCCAAGCCAGGGCAAGGTTGGTCTTTAAAACTGACTGAACTGGAACTGTTTCCACTGGAACCTCCCTGCTTTCTGCTCGATCATCTTATGTACACAAACAGTAATGGGTCTGGTTGGAGGGTTAGACTAGTGTTAGCTCACACTATTCTCTTTTAGTGGTCATGCATGATGCAAATTATGTATTTTTTTTGTGTGTTGCAGGTGAAGATGCTCAGTTTGAGATGGACATCTAAAGAAGAGGAACCAACTTGAAGATTAATTACCTGGTACCTGTGTGCCAGTGGCTTGGCTTGTAGAAACCAATGTTGTGAGCCCTCTCCTTTAGCTCTCTCTTGCTGCTGGGTGCTGCATAATCATGGGGATAAATGACAAAAGTTTGCCCAGTGGGGCTGCTGGATCCCTGAAAGTTAACCTGTGAGCCTGTTGAGCTCTTTTCGTTTAGTTTTCAGGGCTTCCATCAGCTGTACTTGCTTAAGTCACAGAGCAAGGGAAAAATTCTGTATTGTAAGTGCCCGGATATGTTACCAATTTACTGTAATAGACTCATAAACAAATCAGCCATCAGAAATGTACTGCTGATTGTTCACTGTACACTGTTCCAGTTGATACTCTTAATGCAGTCTACTTGGTTCACATGTAAACTGTGTTGGCACTCAGTCAGGAACTGCAGTTTCTTATGTACAGTCCTCACACAAGTAGTTTTTTTTTTGTGGGGGTGGTCCCATCCAAAAACACTTTACAGAATTTTTTTTTTTAGTTTTATTTAAAAGGGACAGCAGGATTATCACCACAGTTTTGATTAAAAAAAATGAAAGGATTCTGTATTCATTCCAGGTCTTTTATATCAGTTAAAACAGTTTTAGGTAAAACAGGTATTTGTTCAGCTCAGAAAAATTGTTTTATAGAATTGGCTAAAAACAGACCACGGACCTTAATTACTACTTTAGATAGGATCACGATGCCAAACAAATTTTCTAGTTTTATTTAGAACTACCCCAAAATTTGCATTTCAGTCCACAGCCTTCTAATTTACTTTCGCCCTTTTAGCAGGTTAAATTTAAGTTATGATATCTGATCGCAATTTTGAATGACCAAACGTTTACTTTTGGTCAGAGAGAATGTTTCTGTTCAGATTTGTCCTGTTAACAGTGTGATTTGTACCTACCTTTGCATGGCGAGACACTTGAAGCGTCAACATCAGCTCTGAATTCACACTCTCTGGTTAAAGGTAGACATTACCAAGTACTGTTGAACTGATCAAGGGTTTAAGATACTTTTTAAAACAATGACAAAAAGAGAGCTGGTCTCAGGAAGCACTTGCATTATGTACCTAATAAGTACACATCTTACGGCTCCTTTCATGGGAGAAATAGCACGGTGAATATTTAACATTAATATCAGCTGTGACATCCACTGTCACTTTCCGATTACTACAATCCTTATGAACCTTGATAATCAAATCAAAGGTAGGAAAGCACTGAAGTGTTGTTTTGGTCATTTTACTATTGTCTGTCTCACAGCCACACAATGTGAACGATTCTTTTAAAGATGGATAGTTTTGTAGTGACCAGACATTCATATTTTCATTCAGATCAAACATCTTGAAAACTTGAATTGAATCTTTCCAATGCTCTATGCATGTTCTTTTGGTCGGCTTTTTAGTCTTTAGTTCACAGATCATTTATATGTTATTGAGTTTTTTTGGGATGCCAAATCTTGTGGAAAATGAGAAGGTTTGATTAATATTGAAAGAATTAAGCAAAGAGATTATCCAAACAAAGTGACTTAAAGAGGATAAGACTTATTCTCATGACTTTAATAGTCTCTTTCTGTGCTCCAGTCATTCTCTGAAGCACAGTTTTTTCTCTCTCACAGTGATCTCTTGTGCTTAGCCTCTGTATACATGCCTTACTTTACTAAGCTGAGCAGCTGTGTCAAATACTGTTCCCTTTCATACCTTAAATAGTGGATCAGTTCCTTTCTGTTTGATTTCTTTCCAACTCTCAAGTTGAGGATAAGATCAAATATTGCTATGTTGTACTAGAAAACATTATATTTTTGGAAACATGTTTGTTATTATTTACTGTCTTACAGAGATAGAAAATTTTGCCAATAGAGCAGTGTAATATTTGTAATGGTAATGGATTGGTTCAAATAAATGCGGTTTAGGTTTGACTTTGATCGGTTGCAGTTAACTTTCTATGAAATATTCAACACTGGTGATATCCTTGACAATTAGATGCACATTTTCATTTCCGGTTTGATTCATAGACTTTTCTAAAAGTCATATTAAAGTAATAATGATTTACAGTAAAGGGAACTTGATATACTGTCCTTCTGTAATACATTTGTCTAATCCCAGCTTGTTTCAGCTCTGAAATATGGACGTTTAGTTATTATTTTTATTTTTTTTAAAGATCACTGCTTACTTTTTCTTCATACTTTCCCCAGGTCTCAGAAACTTTCAGAAATGCATTTAGCTCTTCAATGGGATTTAGGATGAAAGTTTGATCTAATGTGGCAGAAATTGGAAACTGTATTTTCTTTCTTCTCTGAGACCTTGTCCAATTTAATTTTTACTGGCCAATGCTAGTGGACACTGTTACTGCAAGATCAATAAAAGTTCCTTGATATCAACTTCTCTGTTTGTCTTATCTGCCAAATGCTTGTGCAGTTTGCATGAATGTCATGTAAACAATATGTTGAATTTGAAATACTAGGTTTTGCCGCTGGATGGAGTAGTAGGGTAAGTGTGCAGCTCTTAGTTTTATGAATGCAAAATAAAAAAAATAAAAAAGATTCTGGTCTTCTGCATGTTAGTTCCGGCTCTGGTTTTGTAAATGCTAAACATACTAAAGGGGGAGTTCTAGAAGCCCATATTACAGTACATGAATGCCTCATGAAGAGAGCTTAGTTGCTTGGAAACTCATGGCAACACAATGTGTCCACTTCACACCAGCAGTTCCAAGCAGAGGCTATTTTCAATGCAGTGAAAGACATTCGACACAGTGGCAGTGGTGAAAATTAAGAACTTGGCCGCCAGTGAGCAAAATTACCCTCTGCAATATGCAATAACTTGAGTTTGAGACATTGCGATTAACTATCATCACCATTACAAGAAAATCAAGCATTGCTAATCCAGAATATTATTAAAATCGTACTGTATAAATTGATCAGTGTCAGTTTATTTATACTCCGTCCCCCACATCGCAGGCTTTTCAACATTTCAGGCATGACAGCACCGTTGCTGGGAGATGGAGCTGTTACTGACTGCTGAAAAGATGAAAATCCACCCACCATCATCCTCCTCTTCCATAACATTTATTGCCAATGAAAGAGGCAGCTGAAAGAGGGAGGTGGCCATCTCTCCTCATCCATCTGCACTGCTCTATGTTGAGAGACTCGCTCTTATGGATTGACACCTGACTGCATGTCTTTGGACCTGTGAGGGACATTAATTGACAGGACTCAAGATGAGTGTGACTTGGTCTCGGTCGTCTTGTACGTTGCATTGCCTCTCTCAAGCCCTGACAGGTGTCTGAGAGAGCAGCTATCCAGGTGAGGTAACGTTTATGATATTTACTTTCACTATTACCTTGTCTTTGCTTCACGGTAGAAATATTTGCTCTATTAAGTGAACAATTATGTATTTCTGACTTGAATTTAGCTTGGCGTAGCTAAGTTTGATTCTCTTATTAGTCAGCATCCTGTGAAGTGCTGGTGGTGGGCATGTACTTATAGGCTACTAAGTGTACAAGAGCTGATCTACATGAACTCTCAGAACATTGTGAAACAAAATGGATAGAGAATGGGATATTGTTTTTTTTATAAAACAGTTTAATAAAGTTAAAGTAAGTTAGAGTATTGCTTTTTAGACACTATATTGCCAGTTTTTTTTTACTTCGAAACGAACAACGAAAGTAGGCATAGTTCCAAGCGAAGCCACATAATACTGTTTCTTTGAACGAATCGGTTGAGTGGATGATTCCATGCGTTCTCCCATCGCCACCTCCTGGCGTATCAATGTAATATGCAGAAAGAGTCACTGAATAATATATAAAATATTCTTTATTTGCAAATATTCTATAGTTCATTTTCTTAATGGCCAAATTAAGACATCATTTGACTGATACAGTTGCCGCGAAAGCCATCATTAAACAAATGAAAATCTCAGGCTGTGGCACAAAGAATTGAAAATATGGCAAAATTAGTGAATTAACTAATTTACAATAATTTGACATTTACTTAGGATTATACAATATTTTTTTAATTATTATAAGCAAAAGTTATTAATAAAAATCTTGATTTTTATTTATTTTTAATTTATTTTTTAGGGCCTGGTTTGACTCACATAGCATTTTTTAAGGGGTCTATTTGCATTTCAAGTTTTCCTATTCTCTTTGGAGTGACTGCCACGCCACCCTAAAACGGCTCGTTCTAACATGCCCCCACATGTCTACGTCACTATTTGGAAATATTAGCATAATGCTGCCCAATTGTGCACGTAAAGAAAGGTGGCGTGGTTTCAGGAACAGCAGTATTGTTTATGCAGCCATGTCAGGGAGACGCTGTTTTTCTAGGCGAAAGCAAAAGTACTTTTTTTTGGCCTTCCGAAAGTAGATGCATTTTAGGAATCTTTAAGATTACTTACAACATAACAGCAATGCATTTTATGGACGACCATTTCGTGAACCTAGGAGAGGAGGTAGTTCTGACTTTGCTATGACAATCTGGTGCTTTTCTGAATCAGCTACTGTTTTGTTATTGTTTAAGTATTTGCTTTGACTGTTCAAATCGAGTGTGCACAGTGTGGGTGTGTGTGTGTGTGTCTGTGTGTGGTGAGTGAAGAGAGAGCGAGAGAGAGAGAGCGAGACACATCACAGTTGAGTCAGCTGTCTTAACCGTAGCTTGTGTACTGCATCATTTCTGTGTCTGTTCCCCTTCGGGCTTGAACTGATGGTAAAACTAATGACATTATTTACTGTCTTTATATTTATTTTGAAAGATGAAGCTTGCGAGTCGCGATTATGGTAGGGGCGTTACATTTCCGAGAGTGCTTGTGGTGTTCGGCCAATCACAATGCGCTGGGTCAGCTGGCTAATCAGAGCAGACTGCGCTTGTCGGAAAGGAGGGACTTTGTAGAAAATTCGAAGCGTTTGAGAGAGGCGGTGCATAGAGTACCTACAATAATGTACAGTATTTTAAAAATAATGTGGTTTTTGAACATTAAAGCATGTCACATATTCTTTTACACCAATACACAAAATAAATGATCTTTAAAACAGCCTCAATGAACCCCTTTAAAACTGTGTTTGGCCGTGTATTAATTTACACTCCCACTTAATGTATTGTAACTTCACTGTTTCAGTATTGTCAGATTCTGAATGTGTTGATTGAAAGCTTAACATGCATGAACAAAACACTGCGGTCGTTTTTAAACTCCTCATTTCTCAGCCTGAACAAGGATGTGCCAATCACTGGTCACTCCCACTCACTGCATATCTGTGCAGCGTGGTACAAATCAATCCCGGGGCCTTTCCCATCCATATTTAGAGATTTTTTGTTGTTGTTTTTTGTTCTGTGACCGTGATACTCGGACTCAACTGGAATTTAAATCAAGCCCCTGAAAAGGGAAGTATTGCTCTTGGTGCCAGCGACTCAGTATCCCAAACTTTCAATAGACCAGCCAGTTATATAAACATAAGGCAGGAATGTCCTAATGACATTCACAGAGCTATCATATATTTCCCAGTGATATCTCTCTGGCACAAACCTGATCTTATGAAGGAGGAGGGGAAAAAACTGGATTTGTTTAATTAACTGCATTATCGCTGCAATGCATGGAGGAGATTCAATTGGCTTCATAATTCTGACTTCAAACACTTTCAGATTTCAATAGATTCAAAGGCATCAGAAATCTTTAATCTTGCACTTTCTCTCACTTTTGGCTTTCTGTATCATGGCCTTTGCATGGGCTGTCCCTGTGAATGTCTGGAGCCGCCCACACTGTCGTCTGGTTGCCAGATGTACTGTATTTCTTTGTGGCCCCCAGAAGTGTTAGAACGGCTATCCTGTCACTGTGAGAAGAGAACCAGAGAGGCACTGAGCGAGAAAGAGAAGAAAAAAGATTAGCACATCTGCAGTAGTGGTTGTTGAAGTAAACAAGGCTTATATGTTAGATTTCTGCTACAACAGGAAAACTGATTCGGTTGACAGGGATTTACACTTAAATGAGAGCCCTGAACCCCTTGCTGAAACTAATGATGCAAAAAACCAAAGGATGTGCCCACACGCCGGCACAGCTGTGAGACCGTAAAGCCATTCATGTGTAACAATCAAATATACATATATGCTATTCACATTCACATTTGATATTTCTTACATACTTGTAGGTCTGTAGAACACATTCAAATCTTCAATGATGTGTTTTATTAGGGGGTTTTGTTGTGCATTACATGTGTTGGGGTTCCATGAAATTGAATCTCTGTGGTATTGCAGCACAAAGTGCATCTGGCTCTTTAAAAAGTGCAAATGTTAGAAATAGCCCCATGTAAAATAACTAACATGTCTGCCTGTTTACTTTATATTAGTCACAGTATAAATCCTCATTCCAGCTCTGTGCAGATTATGGGTACGAGTGCCAGTGCAACTTCCCAGGCTGCTCCGTTTGCACCTACACACCAGGCCGATCACCAAGGGAACGTCATGGCTGAGCACAGACGCTCACTACAGTCGGTGAACATTCGCAACAGCAAAGCCAAATCCATCATCACAAACAAAGTGGCCCCTGTTGTCATCACGTAAGTGACAAGTGCAACATGATGCTTTTTAAAACTGTCCGTAAGGGCCCTCATATGCACAAAATGTCACGCCTGTGTGTTACTCTTTGAGAGAAAACTATTGTAGATACTGTCAACAACCTCAGTTTCACGTAAAGGGATAGTTCACCCAAAATGTTTACTCAACATCAAGTTGTCCAAACCGGCAACACAAAAAAAGATATTTTGGGAAATTTTTGGGGGGGGTAACCAAACATTTGACAGTACCTTTCTTCCATAGTATGAAAATAAAAAATACTATGGAAATCAACCTTTTGGTTGCTTTAAAATATCTTTTTTTGTGTTCAACAGAATAAAGAAACTCAAACAGGTTTATAAAGTGGAGGGTGAGTAACTGATGACAGTATTTTAATTTCCTTTCCATCCCGTTAAGGGACGAGACAATGTATTATCAGTTGTGGGTTTTTCATGTATGACATTTTGATAGATGTTATGAGTTTTGTCTCTATACAGAAATAACTGCAGGGAAGAGTTTCAGATTCATGACAAGATCCAATCTGCCAACTACTCAATGGGAAGGATATCTGACCTGTTGCCGGAGCACTACCTAGTGCTGGTATGTTTCACTTTTTGAGATTTAAACTAAATATTTAGAGCTTAATACTTGAAAAAGCCTGGAGATATAATGGAAAATGCAGTAATGAGCAGGAAATGTAGATCAATTATGGAAATTTCTTGTCATTTACGATGAAATAAGTTTTATGACTTGCTTTTATATTGTCCAGGGGGAGTTTTTTATGGTACAGGATGTATACAGTAGAGCTGATGTCTTAAATACTACAAAAAGCCACGGGTCCCCCAACTTCCGCAAGGTCAAGGGAAACTACCCCCTTTTTGGAATGGGCCAACCTAGCCTGAATGGTTTCAAACAGGTCTTCCAGAGATTGCAGATTGACGGCTGTGAGGTCAGTGAGTGCTTCTTGTCCTTGCCGAGTAGGATGAAAGGCAGTGAGGCACTTTCCATAAATACAGTTCACTTTGGGGTCCTATTACATTTTTTTCCTTTAAGAACTATTAGATTTGTTAGCTATTATGTAGCATAAAATTAATCTACACTCTTAAAAATAGGAACCATTTGCAGCAAGGCCATAGAAGAACCATTTTTGGTTCACCAAAGAACCTGTCAGTGAACAGTTAAGAACCATTTTTTTAAGTGTGGAGAACATTTTTATAATCTAAAGAAAGTTTTGTGCAATGGATTGATTCCATGAATATTAAAGGTTTTTCATAGAACCATTTATGCCAGTAAATAACCTTTATTTTTAAGAGTGTAGCATGTGAAGTAACTAGTTTGAAACAATCAAATGTCTGTATTATCCTGTAAAATCGTGATTTTGATCTGTCCCATCTCAGAGGTCTTGACCACCTTGACTACCATATTTTCTGCAGATAGACCTTCAAATAATGATATCAGGTTAATTGCTGTTTATCCCACAAAATATGTGAACAGGAGGTGATTTTCATCTGTGTGAGGGAGGAACCAGTGGTCTTCTTCCGCTCAGATGGAGACTTTATTCCGTACACTCCCAGAGGAAGAGAGAACCTACAGGAGAACCTGCATGACCTTGACAGAGAGCTCAGCCCAGAGAAAATAGAGCTATCCATCCGGAAAGAGGTCTGTTATAGAGCAGAACTAGTTGTATAAGGAGGATCGCTTGCCATCCTTTTATGGTGAAATGTTGAAAGAGGTCACTGTGTCTGTTCCATGTCGGGTTTTAATTCTCTGATATTTTCTCCAGTTGTGTGACTTTGCAAAGCTGAGTGAAAATATGTTCTATGTCTATAATGACATTGAGCATTTTAAAGATGAACCTCAGCAGGTTCAGATTCTGTCAGAGGAGGACATTCATGTCACTGAGGAGGTCTACAAAAGACCACTTTTCAGTCAACCACTGCACAGGTAATTCCTCATATTTTATGACAGAATAAAATCTATACTGTTCAAAAGTTGGGGTTGCTTTTTTATGCTTTTGAAAGAAATTTATTTGATAAAAAATACAATAAAATGTAATCTTTTTAAAATATTATTACAATTTTAATTTTAATATATGTTAAAAGTTTATTCCTGTGATGGCAAAACTGAATTTTCAGCATCATTACTCCAGTCTTCAGTGTCACTTCAGTGATCCTTCAGAAATCATTCTAAGATGATGATTTGCAATCGCAGTGACAATGTTGCATACAGTTATTACATTATAAATGTGTTTACTGTCACTATTGATCAATTGAATGCATCCTAGCTGAATAAAAGTATTTATTGACCCCAAACATAAAAGCTTTGATGACTCAAGGAACCCTAATGATAAGGCAGACGTTTGTGTATTTAAAAAAAAAAAAAAAAAGCAGAATCTGGTGTAATTAATCCCTGGCGAAAAGTAGTGTCCATAGATGAACAAAAACATGCATATATGAATCAAAATGAATCTTAAATTTTAGATTCTTTTAGTTCTGGGTATTTTTTAATGACAAATTTGGATGAATTTAGATATTACAGATTGCCGCTCCCTATGGAAGGGGCCCCACTGGAGGAGACATTTGATGCCTTTGTTAATATACTCAGGGTAAGATCTCCATGAATATTATATATCTTTTTTTTCTCCCTCTACTTTCTAAGTTTAAAATAACTCTGTGTGAGCTCTGGTTTATTTATATCTGATGATTTGTGTCACTGAACCAATCATTCATCCCAAGAACCCAGAACTTTGAAAACCGTATGAACACAGACAAAAGTTATAAATGTTAACGTAAGACCATGAAAAATGATTTCAGGTATCCACTCATGTTCAGGAAATGGCAAGATTTTTAAATTCCAGTTTCTTCATCTTTTCCATCTTGATTTCATTTTCCCTTTATCAGAGTTTGACAGCCAAAAGTTAATGTGTGTTGTTGTTTGAGGTTACAGAAATATATACAGACATGTATATTGTGCTAAATCATTATGTTATTCACTTGGATTCCTTTAGTTTGGACAATGTGTTTTTACAAATTTACCCACCTTTGTGTCCACCAGGTGACCCCAAACCTCTCTTTGATGCGGGACAGCTCCAGACCTCTGCCTGCACTGCTTTTCAGCTGCCAGGTGGGGGTGGGACGCACCAATCTTGGCTTAATCCTGGGAGCCATAGTCTTCCATCACCTGCAGGGGGCATCAGAGAGCCCCAGGTACATGGTACAGTGTTAGTGCAATTTCAATTACTGTTTACCTTCGCAAAGAAAAGCATTACTTAATTAATAACACTCTACTGTGGTAATGTTGTATTTTAAGGTCCTTTCTCTGTTTAAGTTCTACTTACTTTTCATCTCTTTCACAGGCAAGAAATACAGAAGAGTGAACACAAATTGGATTTCCAAGTGATTAAGTTGCTAATCAGTCGCCTACCTAAAGGTCATCAAGTCCTTGATGAGGTTAGAATGTATTAAAGATGTTTGTAAAAGTCTTGGTTCATGAAATAGTCCGATTGCTTTCAAATAAATAGAAACTGAGACTTAAAAAATATATACCATATTACGATTTATTGAATGAATAGTTTTACATAAACCAAGTGTTTTTATGTATATATATATACCACAGGTTGATGATGCTATTGCCATGTGCTCTGAGATGCATAGTATAAAAGATGCTGTGTATGAAAACAAACTGAAGCTTGAAGGCATTGGCGAAGATTACCAGAATCAAGTAAGTCCCGACTGAAACATTCTTGTGTCCATGTTGTCAAACTGCTATAAAATGGTTGCTTTAATGTAAAAATTAGCGTTTTGTTAAATGAAGGTCACATATTTGTAACATTTGTGTCATTAACACATTTTTTTGTTTGCAGGGAAACAGCACAAAAGGCTATTTCCTGCAAAGAACACTGCAAAGTCTTGAACGCTATGTGTACCTACTAGTATTTAATGCATATCTTCACGATCAGGTATTGCTGACTATATGCTACCATATTATTATATTTAAAAGCAGTTATTTTTGTCAGTATATGCCATTATTTTAATAATTTTTCCATTGTCTGCTGTATCTCTATCTCTGTAGTATCCACAGGCATTTCCTCAGAGCTTCAGTCAGTGGCTGTGTATGAACGCTTGGATCTACAGGCTGCTGGCCAGCATGGATAGCTCTGAACTCTCAGCACCAGCCAGCCTTATAACTGATGGGATTCGAGTTCTGGTAAGAGTGAACAATTTCTGGTTTCTAGAACATTCCCAGAACATTAGTTTATGGTTTTAGAAATCCTAAAACATAAAAAAAGTTCCTAGAGTGTTAGGAAGTGCCTTCCCTAAAACATAGCCAAAGGGGAACCGTACAGTACTTTAAGGAAATGTTTTGTGTTTGCTGTTATGACGTAGAAATGATATATTATAACAGATAAAAATTACATAGTTATACTAGTGTATGTTCATATGCACCAGGTTATATATTTTTTTACTTTATCCTTGAATAGTCCTTTTCTTCCCTGATTATATCTGATATGCCAGTCTTTCTAGCCCTGCTCTTATCAGAGTCGAGCTGTGACCTCCTCCTCCTGCAGCTCAGCAGATTCTCCTATAGGCATGCGCATTATGCACATAATATCTTCAATTTTTTTGAAAGGTGTCCAGTCAGTTTTTAGCAACAGATCTGCTCAGTACAGCCAAAGAGATGAAAGTGGCCAATTTCAGACGTGTTTCCAAAATGGCTCTATATGGGATGGCCCAGCCAAACTCTGAGGTAAATCCTTTCTAAAGCTCATTTCAGCAGCCCAAGCTCCTAAATTGTGGCTGTCTGTAAAGTCATATAATAAATAATCAAAGCTTGTTTGTGCCCATTTCAGGCTCTGGCTGTCGTGATGTCCTACCTGACAGACCAGAGGCGAGGGCACTCTACAATTCTCTGGCTGAATCTGCAGGAGGAGCTTGTGCTGGAGGCAAACGGACAAATGTTCACCCCACGAGAGCCAGGCTGTCTGGAACAGCCTATTCCAGTCTGTGTTCAACATCCACAGAAGCTCCAGGTGCAATTCTGTCCAGGGCAGATCTGTTATTAAATGGAATTGAGGAGGGTTGTCTTTCAGTGGCTTTATATGACTGGGCCGGACGAATTTGTTGTAGGTACAGCTTGCATAGTGTGTGCAATGTACAATGCAGCACATAAAAAAAGTTCAATGCAGTGTGCACTGTGCAGTATAAGCTATCGGCAACATATCATGTGTATTTGAAATGCATAGTGGTACGGATTCTGATTCATCCAAGTGACTCAATTCTGTTTACCAAAAAGATATGTAACAGATTATGTCCATAGATATATATAGTTATACTGTGATACACTGTTACAAAAGTTTAGAGTTGATAAGATTTTTTTATGTTTTTGAAAAAAAGTCTCTTATGCTTACCAAGACTGCATTTATTTGATCAGAAATATAGCAAAAACTGCAGTTGTGAAATGCGATTACAATTTAAAAATAACTGTTTTCTGTTTAATATACTTTAAAATGTAATGTATTCCATTCCTGTGATGCAAAGCTGAATTTCCATCAGCCTTACTTTTCCTCATCGTCATGCCCGTTACGAAATCATTCTAGGTATGCTGATTTGGGTGCTCAAAAACATTTCTTATTATTCATCAAACAGCTTGCTACTTAATTTCTTTGAATAGAAAGTTCAAAAGAACAATTATTTGAAATAGAAATATAATGTTTTTTTATTGTCATTTTCATCGATTTAATGCACACTGCTTAATTAAAGTGTTTTAATAATTAATGTATTAAAAAAATCATACTGACCCAAACTTTTGTCATTGAGTCAATTAGTTAATTTAAAAAAATGCTGAGTCAACCAAAATTATTATCCTTTATTAAAATTACCATGCGGTTTATGCAAGTGAATGAGAACGAACGTTCACTTAAATGATTCGTTCAAAAAGACACTGAATACATCTGTGTGCAAAATCAAGATCTACTCATCAAAAATTGCACTGGAGTGTAAATACATTGTGACCAGTGTTGGGCTAGTTACTCAAAAAATGTAATATATTACTCATTACTAGTTACTCATTTCAAAAGTAATATTGTTACTTTACTTATTACTTTCTGGCAGCAGTAATTAGTTATACTACTAGTTACATTACTTTTTCTTCACGCCAACAAAAGTTGTAACTGTGTATCGTCCACATAAAATTCTTCTAGAATGTTACTAACAACATATTTCTGCCTCATCATTTGACCAAACTCTACATTGTATCGCAGTCAGAAGTTATTACAAACAGTCAGTGGTGATTGATAGTGACTTTTAAGTAAAAGTGGTGTCGCCTATTAATTGTCATGTGTAACTTGAAGCTAATTATAATTTCTCCATTACACATATATATGATTATATTTCATTAAGTTTGTAAGAAACTGTTTCATTTTCCAAAAATATTTTTAATTATATTAAATAATGTATACAACAATGCTGACATAGGCGTGTGGTTGGGATTTATGCCAGTTAAAGTAAAGCCCCACCTACCAACCAGTGTTCCGATCATTTTACCTGACAAATCATATAATGGCAATATTTAACCCGGCTTAATGTAAGCTTTTTTCCATATTCCAAGCTTGCCTGCTGCACTGGGGACATCACATGCATGTGCAAGTCGTGAAAATTATGAAAATAAATCTATGAATTATTTGATTGTTGGATTTTAAATCAGTGGGGTTGAGGCATCGAAAGTAACTGAGTAACTAAGCTGTTGGTAACTGTAATATTATTACTGAAATTGTATTAGTAATTAGTTACACTACTAGTTACTGCAAAAGGTAATATTATTACAGTAACTAAGTTACTAGTTACTAGTTACTGCCCAACACTGATGGTGACACAGTGACCGTCTTATTTTAGGCCATAATTTATTTATATTTTATTGCACGAGTAACTAAATGTTTGGTCCATGTAAGGTCTTGTTAAATGTTTTTCATTGTTACAGGTACACATTTTTACAGGTAGTAGCTTTTGATTTCATCATAAATTAAGATGAATTGAGATGGAAGTTTTTTGATTTTCCACAGGAAATGGAGCTGGCACTGAAGCAGGACATCCTGAGGTGTGAGAAATGGCTGGAGGTGATTACAGAGCAGGATAAACAGATGAGGATGTTTAAGAGTTGTCACACCATTGAGGAGCTCTTTGTCCATCGGAAGAGTGTTCATCCAGTTCTCAGCTACCAACGGATTCCCCTGTCTGACTGTTGCGCACCTAAAGAAGAGGCAAGTCAGTACACTATAAGAATGGTATAGATTTGACGCTTTAGTTGAAATGTTGTTGTTCTCCCTCAGGTTTTTGACCAGTTGTTGGAGGCCATGAAAAGCAGTCTGGCTGAAGACACCAACTGTGCTCTCATCTTCAACTGTCATGATGGGAAAGACCGAACTACTGCAGCCATGGTCATCGCCACTCTCACCCTGTGGCACATTAATGTAGGTCATATTCAGCTAGTGGAGGGAGGAAATGAGAATTAAATTATTCACCCTCAGGACATTGATTAGATAGAGGAAAAATGTTTAACCCCTTAAACCCGAGGTGTCCCGAAAAAAATAAAAAATAAAATTACTAAGCAACCCCTGAATGGAATAACACAAAATAGGTATCATTTTAAAGCTTAGAAAATATTTTGACCAACCCCCTCCGCGATAATTTCCTAATCATATTTTTCAAAACCACGGGGGGGGGGGGGGGGGGGGGGGGGGGGGCATTGAGCAACAAAAATGGATTATCATTTGAAGCTCAGAGTCTGAGCTTTAACACGTGCATGTAGCCGCTTTGATTGACTCCAAAGTAGTTAAGTTATTGCTGCTAAGAACAAAAAAAAATTTATGATTTACAAAATATGTTATTTTTTGTGCCATGTACTCTAATATGTCAGAAATATCATACAGCTCAGATAGTCATGTGTCATATATAATTAGAAAGGTCTCATCGAGTAGAATAAAACAAGTATAATTTTTTGGGGCTTTGACTAAACTTGTGTGAGGCATTACTTCAAATTCAAAATAACAATTTCAAAACTGTAAAGGGCTAAAAAAAGGGCTACATTGGTTCCAAGTGCTGTAACTTTTGATTACTTCATGATATCACCACAAAATGTAATTCACATACAGCACACATGTTGGGGAACATCACCAAAAAAATGTTCTCCTACCTTATTTCTTTCATGAGATATTGAACGTCAAATAAGAGTGATATGAAAAATTTCCCTTGACCACACTCATTTTTCTTACATTTTATCACCTATTTCTCAGCATGAGAATATTCAAATGCAAAGATTTTTTTCCCCCATAAAAATATAGAAAAATTTATATCAGGTGATACCTACCTTTTGACTCTCCTTGCTACGGTCTTGGAGTTATGAGTCATTATTTTTGTGCATGGCAAGAGCTAAACAAAAAGGCCTGTTTTGTTACACAATACTGTAACTTTTGGATACTTTAAATACTTTTGGATACTTTATTTTCCTTCCACCTTATTTCTTTCCTGAGATATTGAATGTCAAATAAGACATATTATTTATATATATTATTCAGTTTTTTTCCACTGAAAGTACTATCAAACAATACCAACTTTTTGACTCTCCTTGCTACAGTCTTCGAGTTATGAGTCATTATTTTTGTGTGTGTCACTCAGAAAAAACATCAACTTCAGTGAGGCAAAAATGCCCTCAGGGTTTTTAAACTGAGTTCCAGTCAGTTTCATAAACCTGACCCTGTTTTCTTCAGGGCTTTCCTGAGTGTGAAGAAGATGAGATTGTAAGTGTTCCTGACGCCAAGTACACCAAAGGAGAGTTTGAGGTACATTGAGGTCATGCTTCTTTAAATGGCTGCCAGTGTCAATCTAAAAACAAACATTTTGATCATTTTAAATATATACATTCTATGATTAATAAACCCACCTATGCAAAGTAAATGATTGTATTTAATAGAAAATAGTTTCTATTATACAGTAGATAATGATTTAAAACATTTGATTTGATGAATTTGACCCATGCGTGCATGTGTGTGCATTCAGGTGGTGATGCAGGTGGTAAGGGTGTTACCTCATGGCCATCGTGTGAAGAGAGAAGTGGACGTCGCTCTGGATGTTGTTAGTGAGACGATGACCCCCATGCATTACCATTTACGGGAAATCATCATATCCACTTACAGACAGGTGAAAAGTGATTTATACATACATACTGTACATACATACATACTACATACATCATACATATATATATATATATATATCACCTGTATATATATAGATATAATATACTCTATTATATATATAATGGTTCAGATCAAAGCCTCTACGTGCCGTTGGAAATTTTCTCTTCTAAAATGAGCCTTTTTATCATGCTCTATTTGTAAGGTTCAGTACTTTTGTACTTGAATTGGCATTATAGGGTTTTTTTCCTGCCATTAAATTAATTATATAGATATATTATATATATATATATATATAACTTGTTGTTGCACTATGTTGTTCCTTTGTAATACTTTTTATGTGTTTTGCATGCATAAACTTCAGCATGAAAAGTCGACTGTAAAAAAGGTAGTTAATAGGACAGTTAGTCAGTGCTTTTAGGAGCCATGTTGAATAATAGATTGCTTCTAAAGCAATTGTTTTTGTACCTAACATAGCCTTGAGAAGTCTATAGAGGTACAATTTTCTCATTTGTGCTAATGCGCTCAAAGGGACTGAGAGATTATCAATGCCCATTGCAGTGCATCAGCCTAGAGCATTCTGAATGTGTTTAATTTGAGGCTGAAAAACATGTTTTTATTCTACAGTGAAGACCTTGATAAACAGCTGAGTAAATGAGCAGAGAGCTTTCAAAAGACTGCTCTGAAAAGCCCTGTAAATATTTGTTAGGGTCCAAGACTTTATAGTTAGAATGTTCTGAGGTACTGGTATATTTTTATCATGTAACAGTTGTTACAGTTGCTCATCAATAGCTCAGTGTTTCTGTACTAATTCATTTGCACCAAACTTTGAGCCTCTTTAAAGCTAATCAGCAGGGACTGGTGACTATTGCCCATGCCACACTGCACATGTAAGAACCTGTGTTCAATACAAATGCTCTGTACTATACTAAATCTAATCAAACTTTTCATTTGAGCATGTGGCAGTGTACCAGTGCAAGGCCTGTTACTCAGAAATTTTGCATGTAGCTAGCTAGCTGCCTCATTCTGAATGAATTGCATCATCTGAAGCCCTTGATTGACTGGGAATTTGTGTGAGTTGCTTGTTATTTTGCAATTGTTTTATTTCCTATTGATTTGTCACTTAATTAACATTATATACAGTGGGCTCAAATATCAGACCACACTAAAAGTCTGGTCATTATTTTTTCCATTTTGAGAAACTGTGAAATTAAATGCACATACATTTTTTTTTTAAATTAATCATTAATTTTTAATGAAACTTGTATCAAATCAGAGGTATTTTCACTGGTGGTCTCAGACTTTCAGACCTTACTGTAAAATATTAAAGTTCAGTGAAAGTGGTCAAGTAGGCACTTTACCACTGTGAAAGATATTTGACATATTCCAACTGGTCTCAGACATGGCCTGGCAGGTAGTGCACTTGCGATATAATAATAATATTATTGCTTTTTTCAAACATATTTTTGTAAATTATCTAATAAAAAAAAAAGTAGAGGTTCAATAGATTACTATGGTACACAATATGTTAAAAGCAGAAATATGTAATATGTATATAGTCAACCAAGCAATGCAAATATTGATGTAATCACTTGTTTGTGTAGATCTCAGAAGGCTGCTTATACCAAAACTTATCAAAGTGAATGGATATTGAAGATAATACCTGAAATTATAATCTTAAAAATATGAACGAACAGCTGATTATGTCGTGCCATCAGCATTTTGTCAAAAGTAAGAGGGAAACTAGAGGAATAACAATGAGTTCACTGGCATTTCTTCCTCTTTAGATTAAGATGGCTAAATCAGAGGCTGATGCTCAGGGGTTGCGGTTAAGGAGCCTGCAGTACCTCGAGCGTTACATTTATCTCATCCTGTTCAACTGCTACCTCCATCTGGAGAAGAAAGACTCCTGGAGGCGATCCTTCAGCCAGTGGATGTACCAGGTGAAGCCTGACTCACTTGCTTACTTTAGGGGAAAAAACATATCACCTGCAAGCTGTTCATGCTTATGTAATTGTGTATTTTAATCGACTAACCGTGGAATAACAAAAATGACTAAAATAACTAAAATTAATATAAAAAATATACATATAAAATAAAAATGATTTAATTTCAAAATAAAATGTAAATGTTTTTTGTTCCAAAAAAACCCATATGTGACCCTGAACCACAAAACCAATCATAAGTAGCATAGGTATATTTGTAGCAATAGCCAAAAAAACACTGTATGGGTCAAAATAATAGATTTTTATTTTATGCCAAAAATCATTAAGATATAAAGTAAAGATCATATTCCATGAAGATATTTGGTAAATTTCCTACCATAAATATATCAAAACTATAGCAAAGTAATATGCATTGCTAAGAACTTAATTTAGATAACTTTCAAGGCGATTTTCTCAATATTTAGATTTTTATTCAGATTTCAGATTTCAGATTTTCAAATAGTGTATCTCGGCCAAATATTGTCCTATCTTAACAAACCATACATCAATGGAAAGCTAGTTATTCAGCTTGATGTATAAGATGTATAAAAAGGGTCCAGTTTATTACCAAGTATGTTTACACAAACAAGGAATTTGACTTGACGACAGGAGCTTACAGTGTAGAAGAAAGTACAAACATAGTGCAGACATACGTGATAGTGTAGACATACATAGGAATAAAACAGTAGGGATGTAATATAAAACTAATATTATAAGAAAAAAAGAAAAATTGAATAATTTACTATATACAGAAATAGAAGTATAGAAAAAAAATGTAATTGTTTAAATAAATGTACAGATATGTTATTAGTGTGCAGATATGTTATTTAAAAAGTGTGCAGTTTAATATAAATATAAATATACTATGTTAGTTAAGTTTGAAGTCCTGACTGTCCGTTGTAGTCTTCTGATTTCTGATTTTGTAGCTGAACCAAACCATACAGTTATGGATGAACACAGGACAGATTCAATGATGGCGGAGTAGAATTGTTTCAGCAGTTCCTGTGGCAGGTTGAATTTCCTTAGCGGGCTAAGGAAGTACAACCTCTGCTGGGCCTTTTTTTTGCAATGGAGTCTATGTGAGTGTCCCGCTTCAGGTCCTGAGAGATGGTGGTGCCCAGGAAACTGAATGACTCCACTGCAGCCACAGTACTGTCCATGATGGTGAGTGGAGGGAGATCAGGGGGATTCCTCCTGAAGTCCACTATCATCTCCAAAGTTTTGAGCGTGTTAAACTCCAGGTTGTTAAAACTGCACCAGACAGCCAGCTCTTTAACCTCCTGTCTGTAAGCAGACTCGTCTCCGTCCTTGATGAGGCCGATGACTGTAGTGTCGTCTGCGAACTTCAGGAGCTTGACAGAGGGGTCCTTTGAAGTAAAGTCATTCATGTAGAGAGAGAAGAGCAGTGGGGAGAGCACACATCCCTGGGGGGCGCCAGTGCTGATGGTGATAGTCCTGGATGTGAGTTTGCCCAGCCTCACTAGCTGCTGACTGTCTGTCAGGGAGCTGGTGATCCACTGACAGATGGAGGTGGGCACGGAGAGCTGTGTGAGTTTGTCTGAGAGAAGGTCAGGCATGATGGTATTAAAGGCCGAACTGAAGTCCACAAATAGGATCCTTGTGTAATTCCCAGGTCTGTCGAGGTGTTGCAGGATGTAATGCAGTCCCATGTTGACTGCATCATCCACAGACCTGTTTGCTCTGTAGGCAAACTGAAGAGGATCCAGCAAGGGTCCAGTAAAATCCTTCAGGTGGGCCAGCACCAGTTTATCAAAAGACTTCATGACCACAGACGTAAGAGCCACAGGCCTGTAGTCATTAAGCCCAGTAATTTTGGGTTTCTTTAGGACGGGGATGATGGTGGAGCATTTGAAGCAGCAGGGAACTTCACACAGCTTCAATGATCTGTTGAAGATCTGTGTGAAGATGGGGACCAGTTGGTCAGCCCAGACTTTTAAACAGGCAGGTGAAACACCATCTGGGCCTGAAGCTTTTCTAGATTTCTGCTTCCTGAAGACCCGGTTCACATCCTCTACACAGACCTTAAGCGCAGGTTGAATGGTGGGTGAGGGAGAGAGGGGGGTTGCAGGGGTGGTAGGTGAATGGGTGAAGTGCAGATGAGAGCGGATGGGGGGTGGTAGACTGGCATTTTCAGATTGGCAGTAAAACACATTCAGATCGTCAACCAGTTGTTGAATCTCCACAGACTGTGGGGATGGTGTCTTGTACATGGTGATGTTCCTCAGACCAGTCCATACTGACACTTGATCATTTGCTGAAAGCTCTTTTCTCAGCTTTTCAGAGTAGTTTTTTTTCACTCTGATCTCCTTTGTTAGTCTGTTCCTGGCCTGGTTATACAAGATTTTATCCCCACTTCTGTAAGCATCCTCTTTGGCGTGACGAAGCTATTTGAGTTTCCCAGGAAACCACGGTTTATCATTATTAAATGAAAAGAATGTCCTGGTAGGAATGCACATATCCTCACAGAAACCATTGTATGATGTTGCAGTCTCTGTTACAGGTTTAGCTGATTTCAGTTTCTACCTGTAGGTCAGTATAAGATGAACCAAACAGTGATCAGAGAGCCCCAAAGCTGCTCGTGGGACAGAGTGATATGCATCCTTTATTGCTGTGTAACAGTGATTCAATATAGTGCTGTCTCTGGTGGGACATGTAATGTGCTGCTTGTATTTTGGCAGTTCACGGGAGAGATTTGATTTGTTAAAATCTCCAAGAATTATTAAAATAGAGTCTGGGTACCTTTGCTCCATTTCAGTTATTTTTTTAATTTTGTTATATTTATTTTTTATTGTATATCATTATATTTGTACAGATTTATATGTCTATGTACATATTATATCTGATTTATTTTGTATTGTAATATGATATATTATATTTTGTATTTTGTTGTATATTTTATATATCTTAAATAAAAAAACGATATAGCAATTTATCATCAGAGAATTCAGAGCTCAGTTATATCGGACATTATGACCACATCTAAACTTACTACTCATTACTTTCAGTATTTTTTTCAGTAATTGCAGTGGCCTACTAAGAGTGCAGAACTCTCAATATTTCTTGTTCATTGTACCTCATAAATTTTCTGGTAAACACTTAGTAAGGACCACTGTTTACTATTAACTCGTTGCCTTATTACTGACTATTCATTAACATATTGGCTGTTTATTAGTACTAATAAAGCACATATTCTGCATGACCATATTCTACATCCCTAATCCTACCAAATTCCTAAACGTAACAACTTCCTTATTAACTATTAATAAGAAGCACAGCAAATTATGAGAGTATTGAGGCAAAAGTTGTAGTTAATGGTTTTTGTCAATAGCGAGAATTGGACCTTAAAATAAAGTGTGACCCTTTTCTTTGTTTTCAGTTTTACAAAACACTAAAACTTTATTTCCTGGTTTAAATAAAAAAAATGAAAAACAGCTTCAAAATGTGGTCTCCTACTTCTGGAGTGTGAGTTTGTTAACACAAAAATAGCAAAAAGTGCATTAATCACTGATCAGTCTTTTTGAGGACTGATGACCTTGTTTCTGAAAACATCAAGATAAAGTGTGCTGTTTTAAAGACATCTTCTTAAAAAATAGTTACACTTTCATTTAGTGACTTTACACTTAGTTCACCTTCAGTCTGAAGAAAGATACAGGTATAACCTGCCATTCATACTCAACACAAGCCTATCTACAGTTAAAATATTTCTGTACCATTGAGAAGCTGATGGGAGGACACCCATGGTGCAGCAGACCAGTGCCTTGTGGAAAGATGAATGGCTGAACACTCCTCAGGCTCACTGTACTGCAGCTAAACATAGTTCTGAGTTGAAACATTCATGGGAAAATGTCAGTCTGTCAATATGAAGTTGTAAATGAATTCTGTCTCATTCAGAGGTTTCCTGAGTCAAACCTTAGTTTATAGCAGGGGTGCCCAAACTCGGTCCTGGAGGGCCGGTGTCCTGCAGAGTTTAGCTCCAACCCTAATCAAACACACCTGAAGCAGCTAATCAAGGTCTTACTAGGCATACTAGAAACGTCCAGGCAGGTGTGTTGAGGCAAACTGGAGCTAAACTCTGCAGGACACCGACCCTCCACGACCAAGTGTGGTGACCCCTGTTTTAAAGCCTCAGTTTATCCTCAGATTGACGGGGTAGGAAGATAATTGGAAGACTGTAAATCACCTAGTGTTTATTTTACTGTTGAAAAACCATGGCATTGACAAAGAAAAAAAAATAGCCATTAGTAATCTCATGATTTTCCACCTTTAGAAAGCAGAATGAAAAATGAAATAGAAATAATATCAAATTATGTAAATATAATTGCATTTAAACAACAGTACACGTATCAATGTATTTATATATATATATAGATATATATATAGATATATATATATATAGTATAATTCTATCTATACACACACCACACCACAGAAAAACACGTAGATCGCATAGAAAAAAATAGAAAGCTTTGTTATATGTAAATATAAATCACGTAGATTACAATAGAAAGAACGTGCTAGAGTTAGAGGGTCAAATAAAGGTGTAACAGGTGTGTTTTTAGTCGTTTCTTGAAGATGTTTAAGGACTCAGCTGCTCGGATTGATTTTGGCAGGTCATTCCACCAGGAGGGAATGGTTAATGAAAAAGTCTGTGAAAGTGATTTTGTGCCTTTTTGAGATGGCACAATAATGCGTTGTTTGCTTGCAGAACGCAAGCTTCTAGAGGCACAACTCTGAAGTAAGCATTTAGGTAAAGGGGTGCAGAGCCAGTGATGGTTTTGTAGGCAAACATGCCTTGAATTTTATTGCGAGCAGCTACTGGTAGCCAGTGCAAAATGATGAACAAAGGTGTGACATGAGTTCTTTTCGGCTCATTAAAGATTAAACTTGCAGCAGCGTTTTGGATTAATTGTAGAGGTTTGATAAAAGTGGCTGGGAAGACCTGCCAAGAGAGCATTGCAATAGTCCAGCCTGGATAGAACAAGAGCTTGAACAATGAGTTGAAGCATGTTCCGAAAGAAAGGGCCTGATCTTCCTAATGTTGTATAAAGAAAATCTGCAGGACTGGGCAGTTTTAACAATACAAGGTTTCTAGATGTTTTGAAGGAGTATGGTTGATGAGTGTTAATAAATAACAATTTGTCCCTCGATATTCTCTTTGCCACCGTGAAATCTTCTCAGTGTCCTTAAAGTGTAAATACGGCCGGGAAGTAAGAAAACACACAGTCCATGTATTCTCAATACTTCAATTTATTCATAGAAATACAGATCTTATATAGGCATGTCGAGGGGAGTTTTCACCCTCTTAACCAATGAGGATAGGGGGACATACCCATACAGGATGTTTTTCCCAAGAACATGTGTTTTGTATAAAATCGCCACATATACAGAAAAACATATCCATATAAGGAATAGACTTCCTGGCGACGGAGGCTGAATCCCCCTCACAAATCAGCACAAACTCCTTTACCTCGAATATGAGTAAGAGACATTCAAACACCATACAAGAGAGAGAGAGAACAGATAGAGGAGGGGTGATTCAGAGAAGGAGAGAGAAAGAGTGAGAAAGGAGGGGTGAGGCATTCTCAAAACAGAGAGTGTTTTCTAACATGAGCCTAACTGGATGGTGAAATTTTGATAAAGTGATGGGTTTGTTGAAACCACAAGCAGTTCTGCCTTAGCCAGGTTTAGTTGAAGGTGATGGTCCGTCATCCAACAAGAAATGTCTGTTAGACATGCTGAGATGCGAGCAGCTATCGTCGGATCATCAGGATGGAATGAGAGGTAGAGTTGAGTGTCATCAGCATAGCAGTGATATGAAAAACCATGTTTCTGAATGACAGAACCTAGTGATGCCATGTAGACAGAGAAGAGAAGTGGTCCAAGAACTGAGCCCTAAGGCACGCCAGTAGCTAGATGTTGCGACTTGGACACCTCACCTCTCCATGATATCTTGAAGGACCTACCTGAAAGGTAAGACTCAAACCACTGGCGTGTGGTTCCTGAGATGCCATTTTCCAATAGGGTTGACAGGAGAATCTGGTGGTTCACCGTATCAAAAGCAAAGGACAGATCCAGCAAGATAAGTATTGAAAATTCTGAATCCGCTCTTGCCAGTCTTAGGGCTTTAACAAATGAGAGCAAGGCAGTCTCGGTCGAATGTACACTTCTGAAGCCAGATTGTTTTTTTTTTTTTTATTTTATTTTTTTTTTTTTTTTTTTTTTTTGTTCTTTTTTTTTTTTCTTTTTTTAATTTTTCTTTTTTTTTTTTTTTTTCTTTTTTTCCTTCTTTTTTCTAGTTGCTGGTCCAGGAGGTTGTTGTTGATCAGAAAATATATTATATAATTATAAGAAAATCATGGAGATTCTTAAGGTAGATTCAGCTGGTGAAGCACTTTATAGGTTTTTATGAAAGCTTTTATTGAATAAGATTTATTCAATTGTGAAGTACCCCAAAAGCTTCACGTCAGCCTGCCAACCTTTCAGTGAGCAGTTGCACCACTTATGAACATAAGTGTACAGCTTGCAGTAATCCCCCATATATATATATATATATATATTCAGAAAATGCAAATATTAAGTAATGGAGTATCAATTATCACTCCTTTTATTGTTCAAGTGTTTGAAATGCATGAGTTTTGCTGGTTTGCAGGTGGCGGCTAGAGCTGGTGTGTATACCATCCTCAACCATCTGGGCTTTTCTGAGTTTGAAAACTCTGACGACTCTCCGATGGCAAGGTTCCGTTTCCGCTGGCTCCCACACAGTGTCCAGTTTATTCCCATGCGAGGGCAACTTATTTAGAAAGGCACAGTATGTCGAACTAAATACTGACTCACATTTCATAAATATTTTTTTATTACAATTTCTGTCAGACTCATTAAATCAAGTGATTTAATGCATCATGTTATCTTATTTACATTTTTGACTCTATCTTTAGCTTGGCAGTGTTATGTTTTGTCCTCGTAAAATATAAGACAACAAACACAGAAAATTGTTAACCTAATAAACCACACATTCATGCTAATGAAAGTTTTAATGCTGACCTTTAAAAGGTACATTTGCGCACACTTATAAAAATGTCACCTCATTTGTATATAAAACATTTAATTAATTGAGATTTTACTTAATGTGACGGTCTTCCTGGATGATAATTTGCATTCATGTACATGTAAATGTTTGTTATTAAATTACTCTTTTTATACATATTTTTTGAACAATTTGCTTCAAGTCATTACAAAAAACTGTTTAGTTGTGTTATTTGTTCAGTAGAGTTTAAGTACAGTAGACATTTAATAATTCCATTCAGTTAATTGAACTAATAGGGAAAACAATTGCTCAGCTTGAATGTTTTGAATAGCCTTAAGTTTTAGACTGAGCAAACGGATGTCATTGACGTCATTTCTATCCTTCTTGTCCTTCAGACTTGAATTGTATACATAGAAACCTGCTGTTCCTCCAAAAATATGTCAGGTTTAAAATTAGTTTTACACTTTCCGATTTCTGATAGGTTCTAAATTTGCAATAATCACTGCCTGACTGTATTATCTGGATGAGATTGACCCATCAGAATCAAGTATGCAAAAAAATAAATAATTGTAGTTCATTAAAGAAATACCCAATTAGAATGCAAGACTGTGTAATGTTTAAACCTGAATGGAAACAAGTGACATTAATTTGGATTACATTTTTGTCTTCATCCTCATTTATGGATTTTCCCTCATGTAAAAGGCGTAGGTGTATAGGGAGAAACAACTACTGTATAATACCGTTATTACTGTATAATAACTAATACCATTTTAAAGGCACAGAATATGTCTTGTTTCTTTCCCCCTGTTTCCAGGCTCATGTCTCTGATCTGTCTGTGTGTAGAGGACTGTGGGCAAGGTAAAATTAATTCTGCTTTGCACTCAAGAACAGTGAAGAGCCATGTGCTTTGGAGAAACTGTATGTCATACATACTGTATCTGTAGTGTCCTCCCAGCATTGTCTTGTTATTCGTAGCTCTGTCTCTTATCATGATTATAAACTACCCTGTAGCTTGTGTCAAGAGACCAGTGCTTCACTTGTGGAGACTGAAAATTTTGTCTGTTTTATTCTCGGATTCTCTTATTTTCTCTGGACTCAGCTTTTTCCAATCCTCAGTTTTTAGAATGTCTTTTTATTTTGGCAGTTATTTTAAGTATTTTGAGATTTTTTATTTTTTTGCTGATATTCCATAAATTTGAGGGCACAAACACTTTCTCACCATCTCAGCTAAATCATATATCAGCCTTTTATATTTGGTTGTGAGGCAGTGACAGCTGTTGTGAAATGCATCCAGATATATCCTGCATATATGATAAAATACGTTCAACATCAGTTCCAAATCTACAAGCACCTTGGCACTTATAAGGTATAGAGCGATTGTGTCTGTATATCAGGAGGTAGGGAAAAAAACAAATTTTTATTGGCAATTCTTGTCATAATAGTCAAAACAACTCTAACAACTAAAAAACAAAGTCCATCTCGTTCTCACTCACATATGTTCAGAACTGTTTTGGACTGTTTTCTCTCATAAACGGTGGTTGATCTGTGCATATTTCTCTCCTGATTCAAACAAGATGACTATTTTACTGGAAGCAATATTATATGACTTGAGGAAGCAATGGTTTGAAGTTAAAAATGTCTTAATGATGGATGTGTTTATTACAAACATGCAGAGTTTTGCGTCACAAAACATTCATTGATGAAGTGGAGTTGTCAATTACTTTTGGATTATTGTGATGTTTTTATTTCAGCTGTTTGAACTCTCATTCTGCTGGCACCTATTCACTGCCGAGGATCCACTGGTGAGCGATGTAATGCCAAATTTATCTATTTTATTTTCCAGTGAAGAAGCAAATTGTCACATTGGAGCCTGAACCCTTGTTGGGTGAACTAGTCCTTGAAAACTATTGTTAGTAGTTTTTCATTTTCCTTCATGCCACAGTCTAAGTACAACTATCCATACATTCCAATGACCTGTGTACTTTCAGTTTTCATATAATTTCAGCGGCACCCAATTACAGGTGCATCTCAATAAATTAGAAGTTGTGGAAAAGTTCATTTTATTTCAGTAATTCAACTCAAATTGTATTAATGTATGATTTTGGCTCACATTTCACAAAAACCCACAATTCACATCTCAACAAATTAGAATACTTCATAAAAAAACCAATAAAAAAAAAACATTTTTAGTGAATTGTTGGCCATCTGGAAAGTATGTTAATTTACTGTAAATGTACTCAATACTTGGTAGAGGCTCCTTTTGCTTTAATAATTATCAATTCGGCGTGGCATTGGGGGGATCAGTTTGTGGCACTGCTGAGGTGGTACGGAAGCCCAGGTGTCTTTGACAGTGGCCTTCACCTCATCTACATTTTTTGGTCTCTAGTTTCTCATTTTCCTCTTGACAATACACCACAGATTCTCTATGGGGTTCAGGTCTGGTGAGTTTGATGGCCAGTCAAGCACACCAACACCACCATTTAACCAACGTTTGGTGCTTTTGCCAGTGTGGGCAGGTGCCAAACCCTGCTGGAAAATTAAATCAGCATCTACAAAAAGCTGGTCAACAGAAGGAAGCACGAAGTGCTCCAAAATTTCTTGGTAAACGGGTGCAGTGACGTTGGTTTCAAAAAACACAATAGACCAACACCAGCAGATGACATTGAACCCCAAATCATCACAGACTGTGGAAACAACACTGTACTTCAAGCAACTTGGGCTATGAGCTTCTCCACCCTTCCTCCAGACTCTAGGACCTTGGTTTCCAAATGAAATACAAAACTTGCTCTCATCTGAAAAGAGGGACTTTGGACCACTGGGCAACAGTCCAGTTCTTCTTTCCCTTAGCCCAGATAAGATTGCCTCTGACGTTTTCTGTGTTTCAGGAGTGGCTTAACACGAGGATTACGACAACTGTAGCCAAATTCCTTGACACGTCTGTGTGTGGTGGCTCTTGACGCCTTGACCCAAGCCTCAGTCCATTCCTTGTGAAGTTCATTCAAATTCTTGAATCGATTTTGCTTGACAATCCTCATAAGGCAATCTCTTGGTTGGTTGTGCATCTTTTTCTTCCACACTTTTCCTTCCACTCAACTTTCTGTTAACATGCTTGGATACAGCACTCTGAGAACAGCCAGCTTCTTTGGCAATTAATGTTTGTGGCTTACCCTCCTTGTGAAGGGTGTCAATGATTGTCTTCTGGACAACTGTCAGATCAGCAGTCTTCCCCATGATTGTGTAGCCTTGTGAACCAAGCTGAGAGACCATTTTGAAGGCTCAGGAAACCTTTGCAGGTGTTTTGAGTTGATTAGCTGATTGGCATGTCACCATATTCTAATTTGTTGAGATAGTGAATTGGTGGGTTTTTGTTAAATGTGAGCCAAAATCATCACAATTAAAATAACCAAAGACTTAAACTACTTCAGTCTGTGTGCATTGAATTTATTTAATACACGAGTTTCACAATTTGAGTTGAATTGAGTTGAACTTTTCCACGACATTCGAATTTATCGAGATGCACCTGTAATAGCGAACTGTCACAAAACTGCACAGGGACACAAAGTCTGAGGATCCAAGTGCAGTAGTTTATTAAAGGATAATCCACAATCGTAGACAAAACATGGGATCAAACACAATAAGCAATCCGAAACAATTACAGTTTTCAGGGCTGAGGCAAACAGTAATCCAGATAAACTGGCAAAATATAAAGAACCAGGAAACCAAGACACGAGAGAACCAGGATAAAAGGCTTAGAACTACAGCTGTGACACATGGAAGACTTCACAAAGTGTGACTGAAAACACCAGGCTTATATAGGCAGAGGTAATGAGCAACAGGTGAAAACAATCAGGCATGAGTCAGGGTAAGGGGTTATAGGAAATATCACAGTCCAGAATAGAGTGGCAAAGTTATGGGATGGAGTGCCTTCTAGTGGTTATCAAGGGCACTCCATCTGGTGACATAGCAGCACCCCTCTTCACAAACGAACAGTTCAAAATAATAGAATCATACAGTTAGCTACCATGAATTAACTTTAGGCAGAAGCTCATTAAAGCGATTTTTACAAGTGTGATCATAATGATTACAACATAGAGAAATTTTGGCAGTTGTACATATCGATTCAAGTTGGCGTCATCTGGGGTCCTTGCAGGGGTCTGCATCATCTCTTTACAGGTGTTGGGTCATCTGAAGTCTTTCTGTGACCCAACCCCTGTGAAGAGATGATGCAGACCCCTGCACACTGGAGCTGGCGTAACCTCTAGTTTCCTCAAGATGGGCATCCCAGGGTTAAACACCTACTTTTCTGATTTTAAGATGCTGATTATATGCATGATCCTCATCCATGTTAAACAATGAGAAGCACTTTCAGATCCAAACACACAAGAGCACTTTGATCCCAAATGTATTCTAATCCCTTGAAGGCTCATCAGAATATTATAGCATAATTAATACAAGTACAAATGTTCTGCAACCTCTAATTAAATTAATCTGGGAAATGAATGTATGAGCAGGGCATTGCTTCATAAACTGTATAAAAGAAAGTAATTTAATGATCTGCTCTTGTAGCTTACAAGACATCCATTGAGGTTTAGTCATACACATCTTATGACCCCATGCTCCCTCAGACAGCAGAGCAGGACCTGAACACACTTCCACAGATGACTTCTCATTAGTGCTACAGTTTGTTGATGGCCCCAAACTGCTCTGTAGCAATTTCCAATTGAGAGAGGTTTTCAGCCATAATACAATGCTGTGTTCTGATATGATGTTACATGTCAAAGCCTCATTCAGTGGTAGTTAATGTGACACATGAAAAAGATAATATTTAAAAATATAAGTACATCTAAAAGGACATGATTAAGAATAATGTATAATTTCATTATCAATGATCATCTTTATGAATATGTCAAAGTTTCATGATGCAATTTTGTGATAAATATGGATATATACATTATTGATAAAAAGTTTAGGGCTGATTAGGCTGATTTTCATGTTTAAATTGGCAGAATTTATTTGATAGAACATATAGTAAAGGAGTAATGTGAAATATTACAATTTAAAATAACAGAAATCATTCTATGCTGATTTGGTGCTCACAAAACTTTTCTATATCAAGATATTTTTAATTCAGGATTCTTTGATGAATAGAAAGTTCAAAAGAACAGAATTTGAAATATACATGTATTATAACATATTAAATGTTTTTACTTTCACATTCACTGTTTTCCTTGCTAAATAAAAAGTATTAATAATATTAAAATAATAATAATAATTTAAAAAATTGCTGACCCTAACCTTTTGAATGGTAGTGTGGTTGTCATGGGGTCATTTTACAAATTGGTCATTCGAGTTTATATACATTGTTATGGGTAAAACCCAATCATATGGGTTTATATTATTGGACATTTTTATAAATGCATGGTGCTTGTTGATTGCCATTTTTTTTTTTTATCCATTTTAACCCAAATTCAATTGTTTTCTGTCACTGGTCATGTGCTTTAACCTATAATATCCATATCTCTTCAGAATTTGAATTTAAATCCAAGTTAAAAACTTACCTTTTTTCTAAGGCTTATCACTGTCATTGTCAGATTTGCACTTACTGCCCTGCCTAAAGACTGCTAATATACAAAGAACCACTAATGATGCAAAAGCTGCTCTGAAAGTTTGAGATGATTGACTGGTTCCATGGTAATACTCACCTCATCACAGACCCCAGCGATAAAAACCACGCAACATATTTGTCTTCATTCAAGACCTCCACACTCCATAGGTTCACCAAGGGCTGATGAAACGTGAAGATCTTTGCCTTGATACATTTATAATGGATTCATTCTCATTTGTACCTAAAATTATGCATTTAAGTTCTCTCAGCTGTGGTCTTAAAATTATTACTATTTGTTTCGTAATTCTAAATTTGATTGTTCAATAAATGCACAATGACCCATTCATCAAGGCAACATTTGAATAAAGTCAGCAAACAGGAAAACAATAATCCTTTAACAGTAACCAGATAATTTATTCACGATGCAATGCATGCTGGGAACTCACAAACCCATAACATTTCAGCAATATTGTTCAATATGAAATTCTTTGTTCAGACAACTATGTTTGACCAGTCAGGGCCACTTTTTGGAATATTCGGTTGGTCTAACATGGGTTTTTAGTTTCAGATAATTCAAATAGCCTATTTGTGATGGTCCCATAAACTGGAAAATATGTAGTTGGTTTTAGATGAAAAAACTATTGTCCAACTCAGTACAATGAACTACAAAGTCAATTGTAAAATGTTAAAATTGAGACTGTTTGGTCAGGATATGTAAAAATGTGAAGCAGCTAGAGCAAAACAGATGCATATTCATATAAGCAAAAGCATCTTTCTGTGAGCTCAACCAGCATGTGTCAGCAACTGTGTGTCCTCCAGAGTTCTCCACTCGTATCTTGAGCTAAATGTCTTGACATGCGTGCTTAATTTATAATTTGATGGAAACCGAAATGATTTGGACAGCTTCTTGATAAGGATCTTTACAGAATATTGACTGCAGTGCCAAACAGCCACAAGTTAAAGTGATGAAAAAAAGTGAACTCTGTATGAAGTTACATTTATGTAAGCTATCAGCACGAGTTAAACCGATGGCAAAAATGGGAGAAAAAAAAAAAAAAAAAAAAAAAAGGAAACTACGGCATTCTTGAGATAATTTCACTAATTTCTGTCATGGAATGCCAGGAGAAAACAAAATTAGACCCAAGTGCAGTAAGTTTATTAAAATAACAAATAATCCAAAACAGAACAAAAACTAGGCAAAAGGTAAATTCAAAACACCGGGAACAGAAAACACGACGTAACTCAAACAATACTGCAGCAAAGACAGACCGTGAGAGCATGGTATAAGTAGTGATGAAATTATGAGTAAATTGCCAACAGGTGATAATGATCAGAACAAAACGACAAAGCAAAGGACTATGGGAAACAGAGTTCAAAACATGTAACACAGAAACAGGAAGAGCGCCCTCAAGTGGCCAGTCCAGGGCACCACAACCAGACACTGACATTACCCCCCCCCTCTACGGAGCGGATACCAGACGCTCCACCAGAACACACAAAAGTTCAGGAGGGAGGTGGAATTGAGGCGAACCAGGGGGAGGGACGGCGGTCCTATGGTACCCAACAATGGACGGGGCCGAGGGACGAGATAGACAGGGCATGAGACAGAACCATCAGGGTGAAAGGCCAAGGCGGGGCCGGCAGGATGAAAAGCAAGGCCCCACCACACAGGAACCCCAGCAGATAGCCAGGATGGAGCCGGAGGAATGAGCCAGTAAGGCTCCTGCCAAACAGGAACCCAGGCAGGCAACGAGAGCAGAGCTGTAATCCTGCCAGGCAACACTGGTGGGACAGAAAACCCTCTCAGCAACTCGGGGAAAACTGTAAACAAGAGCAGAGAGAGTTTAGTACCGGAACAGGACAGGCCGATTGATCCGCAACGGTCCCTGTGAGCTCCCAGACTGGAGTAAATTCCTTAATGAGCTCTGAGAGCTCCTGAACTGGAACAGGCTCTGAATTGGACCTTATGAGCTCCCGGACTGGAGCGGGCTCAGAAGCGGACCCTGTGAGCTACCGGACTGGAGCGGACCCTGTGAGCTACCGGACTGGAGTGGGCTCTGGAATAGACCTTGTAAACTCCCAGATTGGAGCGGGCTCTGGAATAGACCTTGTAAGCTCCCGGATTGGAGCGGGCTCTGGAATAGACCTTGTAAGCTCCCGGATTGGAGCGGGCTCTGGAATAGACCTTGTAAGCTCCCGGATTGGAGCGGGCTCTGGAATAGACCTTGTAAGCTCCCGGACTGGAGCGGGCTCTGAAGTGGACTCCGTGAGCTCCCGGACTGGAGCGGGCTCTGGGGTGGACCCTGTGAGCGCCCGGACTGGAGCGGGCTCTGGGGTGGACCCTGCGAGCGCCCGGACTGGAGCGGGCTCGGGAGTGGGCTCTGTGGGCTCCCGGACTGGAGCGGGCTCGGGAGTGGACTCTGTGAGCTCCCGGACTGGAGTGGGCTCTGAAGTGGACCTTGTGAGCACCCGGACTGGAGCGGGCTCGGGAGTGGACCCAGTGAGCTCCCGGACTGGAGCGGGCTCAGGAGTGGACCCTGTGAGCTCCCGGACTGGAGCGGGCTCTGGAGTGGGCTCTGTGAGCTCCCGGACTGGAGCGGGCTCGGGAGTGGACCCTGCGAGCGCCCGGACTGGAGCGGGCTCGGGAGTGGACCCTGCGAGCGCCCGGACTGGAGCGGGCTCGGGAGTGGACCCTGCGAGCGCCCGGACTGGAGCGGGCTCGGGAGGGGACCCTGGGAGCACCGAGACTGGGGAGCGGCTCTGGAGTGGGCTCTGTGAGCTCCGGGGCTGGAGCGGGTTCTGGAGTGGACTCTACTGTCCTCCTTCTCGCCCTCCGCCACTTAGTGGGAGTCTGAAGGGTAGAGGTGGTGGGAAAATCCCTGCGGAAGGGTTCTGATTGGCCCGGTATTGCCCACTGACTTCGACCATGGAGATACTTGACGAAGCCCCAGAAGTCTAGAATCTCAAGTCCTTCCAGCTCCCACTGGGGCAAAGGATCATCCAGACAGACATTAAGGAAGTCCTTAAGTGCAGCCTCATTATAATTCAGCCCCACCGTAAATGTCCAAAAAGTCTGGGAAAAACCACCAACCTCCATTCCCTGCTGCCTCAGAGCCATCAGAGCCCGGTGTCGAGCCACTCGCTCCTTCCCCGTGGCAGGAGGGGTAATCCGAATGTCCATGTCCCAACGAAGGCAAAAGCAAAACAAACTGCTGGATCTTGTACTGGCTGCAGTATTCTGTCACGGAATGCCAGGAGAAAACAAAATTAGATCCAAGTGCAGTAAGTTTATTAAAATAACAAATAATCCAAAACAGAACAAAAACTAGGCAAAAGGTAAATTCAAAACACAGGGAACAGAAAACACGACGTAACTCAAACAATACTGCAGCAAAGACAGACAGTGAGAGCATGGTATAAGTAGTGATGAAATGATGAGTAAATTGCCAACAGGTGATAATGATCAGAACAAAACGACAAAGCAAAGGACTATGGGAAACGGAATTCAAAACATGTAACAGAAACAGGAAGAGCGCCCTCAAGTGGCCAGTCCAGGGCACCACAACCAGGACACTAGGGGCTTTCGCGTCGGAGGAACCTTTTCATAGTTCCTAGAACTATTGGCGGAAGTACCCACTTTTTGGCGTGTTCGCACCGTCGGAACTGGGAGCGATTTTAGTACCGGACTGCCTTTTTCGAGAACCAAATTAGCTCCTACTCCGGAGCAGCGTCTAACCAGCACAACTGGTACTACTCGTGACGTAAGTAGACATTGATTGGACAAACGCATATGAAAACGCCCTCACCCACCATGACTTAAAACGCCGTGTAAACATACTGTAAACACTCAACTTATTTCGCAAGTATGGAGAAAAGCGATAGATGGACGGACACTGAAGTGCAGGCACTTGTAGCAAATGTAGCATGGCCAGTTGTCGTTGGAGATTCTTAGTACTCCTTTCCGTCTTTCAATCGCTTTACGTATACGTCAACATTCCATGTCCATTATTGAGAAACCCGCGAGACACAACAAAAACAACTCCAATCACAGCGTCCTCCATCCTCCTAATAATGTAATGTTGTTCTTCTTTGTTTCTGTTGTTGAACGGCGCGCACAAATGACGTCGCTGTCGACCGGATTACGTCACTTCCTAGTACACACTGTAGGTGCGACTGCAACCCTTTAAATGGTACTGGGAAATAGTTCGGGCAAAATCGTCCCAGTACTTTAGTACCGTAAATTTAGTTCGGAACTACACGCCCCCCCCCCCCCAGTGCGAAAGGGCATAATGTGACACATTTTCAAAATAAACGGTACTTTTTTTTAAAGTAAAGTGTTGTCCTATCTCAAGAATCACATGTATTCACAATATACAATTCAATAAAGGTAAATATCACAAAAATAAATGTAATCACATAAGTTTTCTAATAATTATAATACTAATAATTATTCTTATTATCAATAGGATTACTATATCACAGATTACTATCTGTGGAGAGGTAATTAATAATAATAATAATTATTATTACGGTATTATCTCAATAGATTATCTCAAGAATGTAGTAGTAGTAGTATATGAATTAGCTACATTATAAATCTTTTATTTTTATCTACCACTTTTATTCTTTGTCCGTCATTATATGTTTCATATTTTGTTTTTGTTTTCTGCAAAGGTGAAAAAAGTGTGAGATTATAAGAGATTATATTGTGCAAGTGATCAGGCATTTTATACAATATGTATGGATTCTACTGAGCACATGGCTGTCTCCAAACTTAGTAAACTGCCTTCATAGACAGCATGCTTGGGCGTCATAGGCGTCTCTAAAGGGTTAGGGAAGACGACTCACTTTAGGTTTTGACACACCGCCGATGTTGTGTCACAAAAAATAGGCTACTCCGCATCAAGGGAGCTGCTGCTGCTTCAGTGTGAAGAGACGCGGAATGGCAGCAGAGCAGTATACTGTAGGCTACACTGACTCACCAGCCTGCGCTTTGTGAAACTTTGATTTCTTTCGTCCCGCTTTTAAAGACAAGCTTTATACATGGGGGATACGAAAATTACTCCCGAAGTGTTGGAGCAACTACTACAGTTTTACAATCTTACTCGTCAGGAGTTTATTAAGACGTATGAGATTCAGCCGTTGGTTTACATCCCTGAGTTACCGGCCAGCGCCAAAACTATATTTGTTATTGTGTACACTGTGATTTTTCTCCTGGCTCTCATTGGCAATAGTCTGGTTGTCTACATTGTCTTAAGAACGCGTGGGATCCAGACCGCCACAAATATTTTCATCTGCTCTCTAGCCGTCAGCGACCTCCTGATATCTTTCTTCTGCATCCCATTCACTCTGCTGCAGAACATCTCTTCTGAATGGTTCGGGGGTGAGTGTCGCTTATAAAGCATTGTTATAATAAAAAAGAGTTCGCAAGGATATGCATGTTCTGTCCGCTTGCAATATGTTGTTGTAATTATTTATTTATTTAGGGACTAAACTCTTCACAGGACAACAAAATATCTTCCTGCGTGTTTTTTATGCCTCACTGTTTTTGACTACTTGGCAGATAAATGTTTTTCAAATATTCATATATTAAAACAAAATCGAAGGAAATAATAACAATGATAGATCCAAAGTATTTATATCAGCTTTCCCCCCCTTTTTTTCCTTTTAATGAGACATTTTAACAATTTCTGAATAGTTAAACCATCTAAAAAATGTTGACAATAAACCCCACAATAGTTCAGAAACTAAAAACATATTGATAAGAGATACGCAATAAATTTTTTATATGAACTGTTGTTCTCAAAGTATTTTTAAATAACTGGACAAATGGTTGTAGGCTCTAGTTGGCTTTTCTTTGAACTTATCATTGTCAAAAGACTGTCTCAGGAAGTTTGCTCTTTAAACATTTACGTGTTTGTAGGTGTGTTGGTGTGCAAAACCGTTCCTTTTGTTCAGACCACTGCTATTGTGACTGGCATTCTCACAATGACCTGCATCGCTGTGGAGAGGTACCAGGGGATTGTACACCCTCTGAAAATCAAAAGACAGTGCACTCCACAAAGAGCATACAGAATGCTGGGTGAGTAGTTTCTGACAACCAATATCCTTCATAGGTTTTTTTTTTGAGTATCCATTTCAAATTTAATTCATTTTTGAAATATTAGATCATGCATAATTTGCATTCCACATCTATGCATAAAGCATCTGGATAATAGTGTTTTCATTCTCTGTTAGGGGTTGTCTGGATCGCAGCCATGCTGGTTGGATCTCCAATGCTCTTTGTTCAACATTTAGAGGTACTAATCTGATTTTTGGCTGAAATATTCCATTTGAAGCTTTCAGAACATTCAAAAATCCACATCCAACTTGTCGAAACATTAGTTAGCTTGCAGTCTGGGTTCTGTATACTTGAAAATTTCCCCAGGGTTTACTGCTCCGGGTGTGTGCTCACTGTGTGTGTGTTCACTACTCACTGCTGTGTGTGTGCACTTGGATGTGTTAAATGCAGAGCACAAATTCCTGGGACACCATACTTGGCTATGTCACGTCAATTTAGCTTGTTAGAAGCTGTCAGGTGCCTTCTGGTCCAAGGCAAAAAGTATATATATATATATTAGATCATAAACATAACAACATTGGTCCATTTCACATGCTACAGCTATAGTGATAATGGTTTCCATATCCTAATCCGTTATTTCAAATCTCTCTGTTCTTTCCTTCTGTGTGCAGGTGAAATATGATTTTCTATATGATCTCCATCATGTGTGTTGTCTGGAGCGCTGGAGCTCAAGTGCCCACAGGAAGCAGTATGCTACTTTTATTCTTGTGTTCCTCTTCCTCCTGCCTCTTGCAGCCATGCTGCTACTCTACACCAGAATTGGTATTGAGCTCTGGATTCGCAAACAAGTTGGAGACTCTTCAGTGCTCAATGCCATGAACCAAAGGGAGGTCAGCAAAATATCCAGGTCATTTTTTTTACCTATTTCTAGTTTTATAGTGTTTTCTTAACAATATACACTACAGTTAAAAGTTAGAAATGATTAAGATTTTGTAATGTTCTTGAAAGACGTCTCTTATGCTCACCAAGGCTGCAGTGAATACTGTAATATTGTGAAATATAATTACAATAATAACTGTAATAATAATAATAATAATAACTCTTTTATATTTTTATGTATTTACTAATGTAATTTATTTCTGTGATGGCAAAGTTGAATTTTCAACAGGCATTACTCCAGTCTTCAGTTTCAGTTGATCCTTCAGAAATCATTCTAACATGATAATTTGGTGCTCAAGAAACATTTCAAATTTTTATCAATGCTGAAAGCCATTTTTGTTGCTTAATATTTTTTGGGATATATTGATACATTACCATTCGTTTGGAGTAAGTACGAATAAAAAGCAAGGACACATTAAATTGATCTAAAGTAACAGGAAAGACATTTTTTTATATGTTAATGTTACAAAAAAATATTTGTTTCAAATAATGTTCTTTTGAACTTTCTATTCAAATAGAAAAAAAATCTGATCCTTAAAAAGTATAATGGTTTTCACAGAAATATTAAGCAGGACAATTGTTTTCAACATTGATAATTATAAGCAATGTTTTATGAGCAGCAAATCAGCATATTAGAATGATTTCTGAAGGATCATGTGACACTGAAGGCTGCTAAAATTCAGCTGTGCCATCACAGGACTAAATTACATTTTAAAATATAACAAAAAGAAAACAGTTATATTAAATCATATTTTGTAATCAAATGAATGCATAAGAGACTATTTCAAAAACATAAAAAGAAAAAAAAATATTCCAAACTTTTGACTGGTAGTGTGTAAGGAACTGAACACTAAAAACTGCTAATGATTACTCATTATGCAATCCTTCCTCTTTATGCAACAGAAAGAAGCGAAGGGCCATCAAGATGATGGTCACCATTGTTGTGCTGTTTACTGTCTGCTGGGCACCTTTTCATACAGTTCATATGCTGTTTGAATACAGTAAGAAAAACAAAGTGTCCGATAATATGTCTGTGCACATTACAGTCTCAAAGTGTGTCTTCTTTCAAATTTCAGCGTCATTTTGTTGTCTCCAGGTTACCTGAACAAGACGTATAATGACATCACAGTCAATATGATTATTGCTGTTGCACAGGCCATAGGTTTTTTAAATTCATTCAGCAACCCTATTATTTATGCTTTCATGAATGAGAACTTCCAGAAGAACTGCATGTCCACCTTTCCCTTTTGTATTCGGCGGTCCAGTCAACGTGTGGATGTGAAGGATGAAACGACAAAGGACAAGGTACTTTTTTGTAAGTCTTCCAGACAAGAGGAAGACTTCTCTGTCGTGCCCAGAATACATGTAGGTGATCAAGTGCAATCTGAAGATTGGAGGATCCATTTTTGTGAGGAGAAGAACTGCTAAGCATTGAATGCATCCAAGATGTAGCTGTAATGTATGTACACACACACACACACACACACACAAAAACACACACACACACACACGCACACCCTGTTTCAAAGTTTGAGTCAAAAGATTTGTTTTCTGCATCACAAGCTGTATTCTTGTGTCAAAATTAAATAAATAAAAATACAGTATAAACAGTAATATTGCTAAGTAGCCTACTATTACATTTTAAAATATCAGTTTTATATTTTAATATATTTTGAATATGCAGCATTCATTACTTCAGAGTCACATGATCCTCTGAACATCCATGATGTTGAACAGTTGTGCTGCTTAATATGATCATGGAAACTGTGATACATTTTTTTTCAGGATTCTTCCATTAATAGAAAGTTCAGAAAAACAGGTTAGGTTAGGTTAGGTTAGGTCTTTGTTGCAAAGAATTATTACTCTTCTTCTGTCAAAAACAAACAAACAAACAAAAAAAACTTTTGAACTAGTCTACTATAATATAACAACAGCACAATTCAAAAGTCTCGAAGACAATGACAGACCATTAAATAAATACATTTAAAAATGTTATGTCTTTGCTTTGCCACCACCCATAAGATTTCTGCATATGGCAAGGATATACAAATCCATTTGAAATAAACTCTGCTCTCAGATCTCTTGTGTCTTTGTGTTTGTGTCAGTCGACGTCAAATCAGTAATTAGGCTATTTAATAGGGTAAAAGTGTGATAGTACGTGACATTGATTTAAGTCATGCAAACAATTAATATATGTAAATCAAATGACAGATTAAAACAACAGGACTGTTAGAATAAATACATCTAAGTACCGGTAATCTTATACGAGGTCATTGAAGAGTGCGCGACTGACTCCTACCTGTAGAAAGTCGGAATTTCATAACATCAGTGCTTTAAGCATTAGCCTACTACTACTCGTTGCTTACTTAAACTTTTAGAAATATTAGCGTCTTAATTAACTGACACTGAATTAATTCAAATACTTAAAACACTTTCGTTCTAAGCATCCAGTCGTGACTTACATTTATAATTGTGAATTTATAGGTCTGTGGGTTGTTATATTTTCATATAACACTGTTATCGCAGTATTTTTCAGGTCTTGTCTCTTAAATAAAAACACAATTTTTAAAAACTAATTTTATTTAGCATCGCTTTTAATTCAGGCAATACCACCACTCGGGCATATTCTCGGGCACCTACAGGTCCGTCTTCCTTTTCCTCGTCCCTGAGCGAGCCGACGCCAAGATGGTGAGTCGATTGTGGACAAATGATTATGAAAATCTAATTAAATCTTCTCCATCCGCTGGTTTCATATTGACACTGTTGCCGTAAAGCACACTACATATTTATAATAACCAATGTATGTCTTCATTTAGAGGATATAATGTGTACGAACTTTTCGGTAGACTAATGGTGTGTCGTTTCATATCATCGTGCTACTCTTAACAGTGACTAGGAGGGGTAAAATATTACATTACAGGCATATATGTATCCATAGACCTGAAATGGGAAATGTATAAAGTGGAAAACTTATATGGACCCCTGTATTTCTTATCGAGCCCATGAAGCTAATGTAGCTAAAGAGCTAACCATATAAAGAGCAAGTGTCTTATACTTCACAGCTTTTGCTCTGCATCTATACAAGATGCTCACGTTTTCTTCTGAATATCGCGATGAATAAAATTAATACATTCTGTTGGTAGGTTTTACAGTACATGGCTGTCAAGTAACTGTTTAGGGTAAGAAATGTGACTGTCATGATTTGAGAAATGGTTTCATCCAAGTTTAACATCAGCCCAGCTCATAGTTTTCAGTTGAACCTCAATATTTCAACTGTTTCTAACAAATGTGTCTATTTGCAGAACGAGACCGTCACAGTAAGGACCAGAAAGTTCATGACAAACCGGCTGCTTCAAAGAAAGCAAATGGTAAGCGTGTGGCAGATTTTGTATGCTGGCTTAATGTAATTTAATTTGCACTTTTGGCATTTGCTCATTCATGCTTTTATTGTTTCAGGTTGTCGATGTCCTGCATCCAGGCAAAGCAACAGTCCCCAAGACAGAGATCAGGGAGAAGCTTGCGAAAATGTACAAAACCACCCCAGATGTGGTGTTCGTCTTCGGCTTCAAAACTCAGTTTGGCGGTGGTAAGACAACAGGGTTTGGCATGATCTACGACTCGTTGGACTACGCCAAGAAGAATGAGCCCAAATACAGGCTGCAAAGGGTACGCCACTCGTGATGCTTGATCGCATGATTAATAGAATTAAAATCAAAAGGCTGTGATTTCAGTATGCACTGCAAGTTTCAGAGTGAAGTGTGGTATCGATCAGATATGCCGAAGTTTCGTTTAATATTTAAGAATAAAGAAATTAAGATGGCCATAAATATTATTGTATTTTTACAGTTGGACTGCAAAATATTTTCTTAAACCCTTTAGTTAATATTTACAAAAGTAATATTGCTTTTATTTTGTAGTAATAATAGTCATTTTTTTGTCGTTTTTTGATAATCACAAAATGTTTGGTGAAATTGTGCTGCTTTGCAAACAAGCAAAACCTGCAGCAATTTTTATTTTTAATGGCAATCTCTTTTCTTTTTTTTAATCAAGAGTCCTTTTTGTTGACTTGCTGTTTTAAAAATATGAAAATTGTTATTAACTCACCCTTGTGTTCAAAACTGCTTTTGTTTCCTATATATATGGAGAGAAAGATAGTTTTGGAGTGGCATGAGTAAATGACAGCTTTTATAAGTGAAAATTAATGTTGTATTCATTACATTTACATGTTTTATAAAGCTCTCTTTTGTTTTCCTCAGCATGGCCTTTATGAGAAGAAAAAGACATCTAGAAAACAGCGCAAGGAACGCAAGAACAGAATGAAGAAAGTTAGAGGCACCAAGAAAGCTTCTGTTGGTGCTTCTGGCAAGAAGGTAATGTTAATTTTTTTTGTTTTGAGTTCTTGTTTAGGATTTGGAAATCTTTTGTTTGTTGCCCATCATAGATGTTTGTTTCATTGTCACTGTCTTGGGTTTTAATGTGTAACTTGTCATCTTTCCTCCTCTATCAAATGTACATCTGGACTGTAGAAGGTAAATAAGTAGATATAACTGCTGTGGAAGGAGAGTCCGGAGTGATCTGTAAAGTTAACTCCAAACATTTAGCTGCTATGTTGATGGCTAATGCTATTGACCAGTATGTGATTGGAAGTAATTCTTACAGGCACCTCTGTTCAATCCCACTCAAGTAGTGAAACTAGTGTGCTCACTAATAGTGAAGTGTTGGACTATGTAGTAATCAGTAGAACAAGCTATATTGCAATTGCTCTCTGAAAATGGTTTACAAATTCAGGCGACAGTCAGATAGACTGTTTTCATGGGGCTTAGTTTACATCCCCACCATAAAAGTATTTCAGAGAGCAGTTCTAGAACTTGATAGTGTTAGTCGAAAGTTCTCATTTTTGTCCAATCTTTTGCCTTTTTTCGCCTCCCTTGGATGTTTACAGAAATGAAAGACTTTAGGTTTCAGAAGGTAGAGTGGAAGTCAACATGGTGTGCTGATGTGATCCACTTTTACCAGTTACTTGAAGTGCTTTGCATGTTCAATCCCAATGCCTCACCTCTCTTGCAGATATTTAAAGGACCCTGTGTTTCTAACATGGATGAAAATATCTGTTTTAATTTATGTACTTTAATTGTTCCAGTCAGCTTATTTGACTTCTAAATCACTACTAATGTGTAGCATGCTGTTGTGTGGTTAGCATTCACTCACTTGAGGTAAACTAGCCACTTGACTGCATGTCTGCAAGTATGACAGGACCCACTGGAGTATTCAGAAACAACCTCTCCCTTGAAGTGAGAGTTTGTCCTTGATAAACATTAGGAGATTTTGTATGGGTAGTTTGTGTATGAGTGTTGAAATGTTGTATCAATCTCACTGTAATATGTATTGTCTTTCCTCTTACAGTAAGACCTTCAGGGAAGACCATCGGCCTGAAAATGTTCTTGTACATTGTCAACAAATAAATTCTTTAAAAAAAGTGGATCCTGGTGTCTTTGAGTGCTCAATCAGAAATTGTGTTCAACAAGGGAGACATGCATACAGTCATGGCCAAACGTTTTGGCAGTGACAAATTTAGTTTTGCAAAGTTTGCTGTTTAAGCTGTTGTTCATTCACATAGTTTCTAGATTATTGTGTAGAGTGACCAGATGCATTTTAAATAATTGCCAAAAGCTTCATTGGCCAAAAAATGAACTTTTCACAAAAAATAAAAAAATAAAATTCACTGTTTTTTGATCCTGACACAAAATGACCAGCTAACATTAATTGACTAATCATATCAGCAGCAACACTTTTGTTTTTTGCCTCCATTTTTCATGAGCTTAACTCAAAGATCTAAGACTTTATATGTACACAAAAGGCCTATTTCTAAATCTGTGTTAGTGAGCACTTCTCCTTTGCCGAGATAATCCATCCACCTCACAAGTGTGGCATATCAAGATGCTGATTAGACAGCATGATTATTCAACAGGTGGCCTTAGGCAGGCCACAATAAAAAGCAACTCGGGGGGGGGGGGTCCGAAAACCAGTCAGTATCTGGTGTGACCACCATTTGCCTCACGCAGTGCAACACATCTCCTTCGCATAGAGTTGATCAGGTTGTTGATTGTGGCCTGTGGAATGTTGGTCCACTCCTCTTCAATGGCTGCAAAGTTGCTGGATATTGGCAGGAACTGGAACACGCTGTCGTATACGCCGATCCAGAGCATCCCAAACATGCTCAATGGGTGACATGTACGGTGAGTATGCTGGCCATGCAAGAACTGGGATGTTTTCAGCTTCCAGGAATTGTGTACAGATCCTTGCAACATGGGGCCGTGCATTATCATGCTGCAACATGAGGTGATGGTCGTGGATGAATGGCACAACAATGGGCCTCAGGATCTCATCACGGTATCTCCGTGCATTCAAAATGGCATCAATAAAATGCACCCGTGTTCGTTGTCCATAACATACGCCTGCCCATACCATAACCCCACTGCCACCATGAGTGCCACTTAAATCCAAAACGTGACGTCAGCAAACCACTCACCCACACGATGCCATACACGCTGTCTGCCATCTGCCCTGTACAGTGAAAACCGGGATTCATCCGTGAAGAGAACACCTCTCCAAAGTGCCTGACGCCATCGAATGTGAGCATTTGGTCACTCAAGTCGGTTACGACGACGAACTGCAGTCAGGTCGAGACCCCGATGAGGACGACGAGCATGCAGATGAGCTTCCCTGAGACGGTTTCTGACAGTTTGTGCAGAAATTTTTTGGTTATGCAAACCGATTGTTGCAGAAGCTGTCTGGGTGGCTGGTCTCAGACGATCTTGGAGGTGAAGATGCTGGATGTGGAGGTTCTGGGCTGGTGTGGTTACACGTGGCCTGCGGTTGTGAGGCCGATTGGATGTATTGCCAAATTCTCTGAAATGCCTTTGGAGACGGCTTATGGTAGAGAAATTAACATTCAATTCACGGGGCAACAGCTCTGGTGGACATTCCTGCAGTCAGCATGCCAATTGCACGCTCCCTCAAAACTTGCGACATCTGTGGCATTGTGCTGTGTGATAAAACTGCACATTTTAGAGTGGCCTTTTATTGTGGCCAGCCTAAAGCACACCTGTGCAATAATCATGCTGTCTAATCAGCATCTTGATATGCCACACCTGTGAGGTGGATGGATTATCTCGGCAAAGGAGAAGTGCTCACTAACACAGATTTAGAACAAATCATGAACAATATTTGAGAGAAATAGACCTTTTGTGTACATAGAAAAAGTCTTAGATCTTTGAGTTCAGCTCATGAAAAATGGGGGCAAAAAACAAAAGTTGCGTTTATAATTTTGTTCAGTGTAGATTGTAAGAGCAGACTGTGATTGCTATAAAAGGATGAAAATCAGTTCTGGTTAGCAATGGTTTCCTCCAAAGAAACATGTGAAGCCATCATCGCTTTGCATCAAAAGGCCTAACATGCAAGGAAAATGGTACAAAGAATATTGCACCTGAAAGAACCATTTACCGGATCATCAAGAACTTCAAGGAGAGAGGTTAGACTGCAGTGAAGAAGTCTTCAGGACTTCCCAGAGTGTCCAGCAAGCACCAGGACCATCTCCTCCTGAGGAGTCAGCTACGGAATCGTGTCAGCAGCAGTCCAGAGCTTGCTCAGGAATGGCAGCAGGCTGGTGTGAGGGTATCTGCACGCACAGTGAGGCAAAGACTTTTGGACAATGTCCTGGTGTCAAGAAGGGCAGCAAAGAAGCTATTTCTCTCCAAGAAAAACGTCATGGACAGACTGAAATTCTGCAGGAAGTACAAGGATTGGACAGCAGAAGACTGGTGCAGTTATTTTCTTTGATGACGCTCCCTTCCGTCCGTTTGGGACATCTAGAAAATCGAGTGTTCAGAGAAGAAAAGGTGAACGCTACCATGAGTCCTGTGTAGAGCCAACAGTGAAGCATCCTGAGACCATTCATGTGTGGGGTTGCTTTTCAACCAAGGGAGTGGGCGCTATCATAATTCTACCCAGAAACACTGCCATGAATAAAGATTGGTATCAAAACATCCTGAACTTCTTCCAACGATCCATGAGAAATTTGGTGATGATCCGTGCATTTTCCAGCATGATGGAGCACCATGTCACAAAGCAAGAGTGATAAAGAAGTGGCTCGAAGATCATTACACTGAAATTTTGGATCCGTGGCCAGGCAACTCCCCGGATCTCAATCCTATAGAGAACCTGTGGTCAGTCCTCAAAAGGCGAGTGGACAAGCAGAAGCCCACAAATTGTGATCAACTCCGAGAACTAATAAGGCAAGAATGGTTCGCCATCAGTCAGGATTTGGCCCAGAAGCTAATATCCAGCATGCCAGAGCGAATTCCAGAGGTTATGAAGAACAAGGGGCAACACTAAATATTGACTCATATTTTTTTGCCATTAAAAGCCTTTAAAACTTATGCCAATAAAAGCCTTTAAAACTTATGGTATGCTTATTATTGTTTCTATGGTATTCCTTATACCATAGAAACATGTGGAAAACTAATCTACAAATATTGAAGCAAGCTTTGCAAAACAAAATTTATGTTACTGCCAAAAACTTTTGGCCATGACCGTATAATAGACATATATTGGGGTGTGTTCTTTATTACAATGTAATTAATTTCAAGCAAACTCTATGTAGATAGCCTCAGTCTTCATGTGTTTATGCAGTTAATTAGCAGCAAATATGGCACTGACCTGTTCAAGGCCTTCTGATGGGGGGGGGGACAGGCTCTGACAGTCTTTTGAAAATTATGTCTTCAGGGTTCCCATGTAACCAGAGTAACCCAGGGCCCCTGTCTGCTAAGAACTGTTTTGGCCTAGTGATTTGTGATTCATAAAAACAGCAAACCGGAGGGGGAAATCTGAGGATTTTATGCCTCTTTGTGTTCCTTCCTCAGGGCAATGCAATTCTCCAAGGAATATTTTATTGACTACACACACAGGTGCATTGTAAAGTACGTACTAATTGTGCACTTCTCTCTCATACTCAGGAATATCATTGCTCATTAAGTATCCTTTCTTCACACTAATTGGTCTCATTACATTTGACAATGTTGAATTAATAAACGATTAAATAATAAGATCTACTTAAAATTCTTCCATTGCTATCAAGGTTTTTTTTTTGGCATTTAGACTAAGTTGTAACTGTAACAATGTAACTTGATCGGGGGCTGGAAACCCGGCGTTTATTCAGCTTTATGGATGTTATGCATCGTGCGTGCAAGAGCTGTTTGACATTTTATGAAGAGTATGTCATTAGCATGCCTGTAAAAAGCTATTAATATGCACATAATCGCAGTGGATAGCAATAGTGTTTCCCCAAGGATCTCAGAGGTTTGCATTGCATTATAACATTTATTTGCCTGGCAGATGTCCTTACCTTCGGCAATATGCAGTAATTATTCAAGTCTCCAAGTGTGACACACCTTATGGCTGCTTTCAAAGCCATGTGATTTCTGTACGAGGCAGATCATCTATGTTATATCAGAATCTGATTGATTTCAAAACTCTCAGACTCAACAACGATGTTTTATCAGGGAACTGAAATGAATAGTTGATATAAACATTTGAATTAGAGTTCTAGACATATTAATAAATATATTGATTAAACTATTATTATATGTTTTTATTATACGATTTTTAGAATGCAATGCTTTATATATGTTTGAAACTAAATTTAGTTTCAATTTTAAAAAAAAATTTTTATTGAGCTTCACTGTTTACAATAGCCTATATATATGTTTAGCAATATACATGTGTGTGTGTATTGCTGTAAGGGTTCACGCAGATGTCCTTGTAAACCTGTATAAAATATTTTTTTTATATTTCCTTCAAAATATATTCTTTTGTTTTCCGTAGTAAAAAGAAAGAAAGCCATATGGGTTTGAAGGTGACTCAACGTTGACAGAATGTTCATGCTTTGTGTGAACGATCTCTTTAAATGCTCCAGAGCGGCCACTTAGTGGCGCTGTTTGCCTGGTCTTGCACGTTGACTCTTTGTAATAATCAGTCACACATACCACACACAAAAACACATTCCCCGTGGTGATGCTGATTCAATATTCCACCAGCTGATTTATGCAGAACAATTCTCCACAGGAATGGCTAGAGCCAGGCAGAGGAGGGGGTAAAACATCTCAAAAAAGACTGTGGTAAAAAAATAATTATCTCTGGTGTCACTGTAGCAACAATCTTTGAGGCTGATGTCAATGAAATATTGAACAGCACAATCACTTTGAATGTGATCTGAGGAGGGCTGGCGGTGGGTCAGGCAGAGCCACAGGAGCGCGCTCAGAATGTTCCGGAAACGTGGGCTGAATGCAGAACGGGGAGAGCACCACTGTCTGCAGTCATTTACTATGTCAAAACACTCCTGCTTCTCCACGTCTGCGAACATGGCGTCTGCCAGTTTGCTTTTTCTAAATGAATGTCACGTCTGTGAAAATATATAATTAATATCACATTGAATTATTTCTCGTGTTGGTGCTCTATCCCATGCTCTTCTGTATGTTTCTTTGTGTGTGGCAATAGCAGCAGAGCGGGGTTTCCTTTTGCTTTGTGTTCTACACACTCGCACACTGAGTTTGTCATGGTCTAGTTGCCAAGTGTGAAAGCCAGTCGTTCTCATGCACCAGCAGAAGTCTGATTTTCTTTAGGCTGCGTTTAACTTGCTTAACTGCTCAAAATAAATGGTCAGCAAAAAGTTGCATTTTAGCATCGTCATCCCTGTTGAAAAAAACAGCATATGCATTTAAACTGGTCCTTTGCTTGTTTAAACTGGTCCTTTGCTGGTTTAAGATGGTCATATGCTGGTTTAAGCTGGTTTATGCTGGTCCTTTGCCAGCACATGACCAGCATTTCAGCAAAGGACCAGCTTAGACCAGCATAAACCAGCAAAGGACTAGCTTAGACCAGCATAAACCAGCAAAGGACCAGCTTAAACCAGCATCCCAGCGTCAAAACATACCTAACCAGCATATGCTGGTTTTTTCAACAGGGATCACATTGACCACGACCTTTTAAAGAGATTTGCATAGAAATAGAAAGTCCTTGATGACAAAAGATGCATGCTGATGGTTGTCTTTGAGGTTGCAGATTTAAAAGGAGGTACAGCTATTTGAACCTGAGGAAATTTAATTGTAGGCTATATTATGTGACCATTGCAGTGATAGCAGATCTTTATCGCCTGCATTTAACAAGCTTGTTTTTTTCACTCTCTGTGAAACTGAGCTTATGACACACTTTACTTTGACCAACTCTTAAGTAGGTCGAATGAGTTGAGGCGTCCTTGGTGTCTGTCTCTGTGCGCTCTGAAGAACAAAACATGAGGTCTCCTTTACTTTACTATACTGTGTTTTCAGTCACAGAAACATTTTCTGTTCACCAGCCTTTTTGCATCTTTGATAATTAACACATTTTCCTATTCAGTCAGGTACATATTAATAGGCATCATAACAGATTGGTTGGCTATTTTCTTAAAATATGAACAGTCATCATGGGGTCACTTCTCAAGGGAACAATAGTCAGGAACTGTAGTTACTGAGTCACACTTTGCAAGATTTGAACCATTTGTTTAAGAAGAGGATCTATGAAGATACCTGTACGGGGTCTGTAAACTAATATAACGTGAATTAAGGTAAACTGTGGCAATTTGTGACATTGAGAAGAGTATTATGTTCAAAAGTTGATTAGTAAAAACAGTAATGTAGTATTGTGAAATATTATTCCAAATAATTTTATTTTATTATATTTTAAAATGTAATTTGTTTTTGTGATGGTAAAGCTGAATTTTCAACATCCATTACTTCATTCTTCAGTGTCACGTGATCCTTCAGAAATTAGTCTAATATGACGATTTGCTGCTCAAGAAACATTATCTATGCTGAAAACAGTTGTCTGTAAATATTTGTGGAAACTGTAATAAATAATTCAGGATCCTTTAATGAATAGAACGTTTAAAAGAACAGCATTTATTTGAAACAAGGGGTTTGTAACAACGTAAAAGTCTTTACTGTCACTTTTGATAAGTTTAATGCATCCTTTCTGAATAACAGTGTTTTGTTGACATAGGAAATGATACATTTGCTTTCAGTTCACATTTACATATTTTTGAAACTGAACGAACAAAAGCATTTTATGACAGATGACAACCATGGTGACCTCATTAAAATGCATGCCGAACTAAACACAACATCTACAGAATTTTTATATCTATAATCATAAATTTTCATCCAGGTTTAATTTATAACTATTATGCAGGGAAATACAGTGTTAGGTTACCAGGTTACTCTAACCAGACATCTTTTCAATACAGGTAGTGTGTGGGCGCCCTTGCATTCGATATCTCCTGACCACCCTGCATCTTTTACAGCAAAGGTTACAGCGTGCTCTCCCCACAAATTGATTAAAGGAGAGTCTCACTCAGTCACAGTAAAGTGCAAACAATCCAGCACAACATCGATAGGATAGAGGCAGCCAGGTAAACTACTGCGTTCAGGCAGTGCTTTGAGCGCAGCACACATGGCCTTTTCCATTTTCCGTGCCTACTTCTTAACCCCCTGCAGTGCTTCGTCCCTGTTCCTCAGCTATTCACTGTCAGTCTGTTTTTTATGTTTCCTTAACTGCACTTCAGACTTCTATTGTAAAAATGTACAGAGTAACAGTTCTGGCAGCTGTTGCTTTGAATCTTTTATGCTTTAAATCAGAGATAAGAGAGCAATAAAACAGTTTTAGATCTGTCTCAGAAGGCATTTATGAATCATGCTGTGGTATTTTTGGAAAATGCCAACTTTTTACAGATTTTTTTTATTTATTTATATTTAGTTTTAGTCCTTGAGTTTCATTAGCTGATATTCAGTCTAACAGCACTGGGACTTTTCACCATTTGTAGGCCTATCACTTCTCTGTGTTTGCGAGTTCCAGACAAACTGTCAATCTGGGCTACCTTTCCCAAAATCAAGTGAATTATCAACAATGCGATCTGAGAGAACAGCAATCCGACCACTCTAAAAGTTGTGTAGTTTATGTGCTTACGATGCTTTTGAAAATAAAAAAATCAGTATTAGTGGTGGGTATTTTCAGTGACTCATTCTGCATGTTACATTGTTATGCCAGTAGGTGGTGACAAATGTTTTTACGAGTGAGTCAATTCATTCAACCGATTCATTCAAACTACACTGGTTCATTCATGGAGTGAATCAAATCTTTATGAATGAGCCATTCACTCGTTTAAAATGTGCTCTTTCGTTAAAAATCGAAACAAGTAATTTTATGAGCGAGTCATTGAATCAGTCAAAAGATTCATTCAGAAACACCATAGTGTTCCTCGGAGAGGCACTGTGCTCATTCCGCGCTGACTTTGTATGGGAATTCATTAATTCATTATGTTCGTTAGTGACACGGAAATAGGTCAAGGTCAAGGTCATTTTTATTTATAGTGCCTTAAAACAACATAATTGCTGACCAAGATGCTTTACAGAAAAAAAAATGAAGACAGAGTTTACGGAGTTAAATATAAATATAAAATACAGAGTTTCAAATATAAATCAAACAACTTAAACCATTAAACCAAATAAGAATCAAGACTAATTTAACTCACTGAGACAGACTAACATAATAGGCCTGAGAAAAGAGATCCGTTTTCAAGGATGATTTGAATGCAGATAAAGAAGGGGAAAATCTAACAGATTGAGGTAGTGAATTCCACAGCTTTGGGGCTAATACAGAGAAATCGCTATCACCTTTAGATCTCAAGCGGAACAATGGGACAGTTAATAGTTTATCAGAGGATGATCTTAGAGATCTCCGGGGGGAGTATGGACAAATAAGGTCTGAGATGTAAGCTAAAGCTGGACCGTGCAAGGCTTTAAAAACAAAAGTTAGAACCTTGTAATCAATTCTGAATTTAAATGGTAGCCAATGAAAATTTTCTAAAATAGGGGTGATATGCTCACTCTTTTTCTTCCCCATTAAGAAACGAGCTGCAGCATTTTGAACCAGTTGCAAGAGTGAAAGGGAAAACTGGTTGACCCAAGCATATAGTGCATTGCAATTATTAATTGAGTTTGATAATTAAGTTTCTGTAAACTCTTTAGCTGGAAAAAACTGGCTCTGACAACAGAGTTTATTTGCTTGTTGAACAAGAACAACACCCAAATGTATTACATGAGTGCGGACATTTACTTGCAGGAAGACTAAGTAGACCAAGAAATAGACCAAGTAACTGGCAATAGTGTGTGTAAAATGTAAGTTACTCCATATTAACTTGCAAACTGCAATACATAGTGCTTGCAATTGGACAGTTTGGTCTGAATATCAGCATGGCTGTGATTATCGATTTTCAGTCGTATTGAGAACAACAGTGCTATTTCTCCTGTGATATTACTTAAATATTGTATTATGTTATGCGTGGACCATAAATCTGCCTTCTAATTATAACAATAACAGTGAGCTGCTGATGAAAGAGTCGGAGTTGTGGTGTTTGCAGCAGTAGAAGAGGATGTGCTTCTTAAATAGCAGTGGTAAGAATGACATAAATGGAGCTTTCAGCTCAGGGACTGGTAACAGATGGTCTTGGAAAATGAGGTTCTTCTCAGCAGCGCTGACGTGCCCTCCCAGGCCCCCACCGCCCCCCATTTCTTTCTTTTGGTTTTATTCTCCCTTTACTGTTTCTCCCTCTTCTTTCTCTTTGCAATGTCTCGTGCTTGCTCCCTTTCATCCCCAATGATTTTGCAAAGGTGCAAAAGCCAGAGAAGTAGTCCTACATTGGATTGCATTATCCATGCCAATTCAGGTGAAAAAAGGTGCAGAGGGTGGGGAGAAGACAGGAAGTAAGGGAAGAGATAAAGGGGAAAATAGAGAGCAACGAGAGGAGAGATGCTCCTAACTGAGTGGAAAGTACATATGCTGTCTGCTTTCTTAAAATCTCTATTGCACCTCAAAAGAAATCTAACCCCTTAACTGTCACTCACATTTTTGAACATAGACTTGAAAGTGCACTATCCAAACTTAAATTGTTATAATTCATAAACACTTTGGAATACAGAGGAATTTTTTTTAAAGAAGACAGTCAGCAGATTATTGCAGATGTGGAATTATTTAAAAAAATTAAAATATCCCAAAATTATAGAAGTTTAAATTTACTGTAAAGAAAAAATGCACTATATGTATATATTTTACATAACAGGTTTTACTCTAAAACTGGTATAAAATAAAAGCCTCATGTCTAAATAAGTTATGTTCCAAATTTGAAGTTGATATGAAAAAAAAATTTAGGTTTCTGTGAGATTTTATTTAGGGCATTATACCACAAACAGCCACCGGATGCCATCAAAACTCCATTGAATTTTTTTTTATGCATTTTTCTGTCACATGTTGAAATTTCTCTGTAAATATTGCTTCTATCACAAAAAATACAAAAAAACCCTTGAGACTCAGACCTTTCCAATGATATGTTTTATGTTTAAGATTATAAAAAGTTTTGATTGTAAAAGACCGTAATGCATTTTGTAATATGACACTTGACACCGCCCGCTAAGGGGGAGGAGACCGCCAAAAGATTTTAAAGTACCATTTCCATGGTAACGCAATGTCTGATTTCGAAATGGTGAATCTTGGGCTTCTAAGCTTCCAAACGATATATAATTTATGATGATTACTAAAATATTTGATGGAGAAAAAGGACAACAAAATAAAAGAGCGCCAAACGCCCCACAGGTGGGACAATGACAGTTAGTGTGTATTTTTTAAAATTGTTTGTTTTCTCCTAGTCCTGCTTAATATGCAGTGACAACAATAAGTAAGACTAGGTTGACTGTTTTACCCAAAAAGTGTAAAAAATATTGATCTGGTTGGGTTCCGGACATAAAGATTTCATACATTTACATAGAACAATTGATTTTGAAAGGTAACTTAAGAAATGATCATGTTCAACAGTTGAATTCATAGTGAAAAATTACATTACCCATGACTCTGCAGAGAAATCTCTACTAACCTAAGAAATCATGACAAGACAATTGCACCAAAAGAACACTTTAGCGCCTGCCCATTCCTATGAAGCAGTACAAATAATGTAGAGTCGTTTTCCTTACGCTCTAATACTAGGCCAAAATAATTAGCATCTTTAAATCAACAGTTTGATATTTCTCCATTGTTTTTAATTTGATTGTCATTCACAATGCTTCAAAATTGTAGTTAATTCCTTCATTAAAGCCATCAAGTTTTACCTTTTTCTTTTTGTCTGAATTTCAAATACTTTTTTTTCTTTGCTTCAAATTAAAGTTTGTAATATTGTGATTCACCTAGTGGCTGGTTGGTTTGGCTTATGTCTCATGACATTTAAACTAACTCCAGCGTTAGTTTGGGATGGGGCTATCTGTTTTTCTAGCCAATTGAAGATGGGGGTGTCCTTCAACTTTGAAAACCATCTCTTGGTGACTGATATATGAATTTGAGATCCACATTTGACATCCTCCAAAATTGCCCTGTATCATCTATTATGCATTAAGTGGTAAACTGTTTCTCTCTAAAGTAGACTAGGGAAATTGACTCATTTATTATGTCCAGACTGGACTTCTAACACTATTCTCCAGTTGAATAGAATTTAATAGAAATAGAAGAACTGAGAGGTAGGTACAGTTGCAGGTTTATCATGCATGGATTTGTGAGGTTGTGCTGGCCAGTTCTGACACCTGGGTCCTGGCAGCCATTCTGGCTCTTCCAGACGCAGTTAGCAGATGGCGGGGCTGTGCCTGCCCTTCTCCAGGGGCTTCTGCGGATAGAAACAGAAACTGAGACGAATGTTTTGCCACTGTACCTTTGTTATAGACCAGGGACATCCCCTAGCCAAGGAGTCTGTCAATGTCAATGTGTGCATATTTGTTGAAGTGTGTCAAACTGTGTGTTGGTATTTGTCCAGAAAGACCAATGAGATGTCATCCTTAATTCAGTGGCCCCACTTTAAGCGGGATGCAAAGTCAGTTCCAGGTTTTGATGCTTGAACACATGGCTTAGCTTGTAATGGTCTCTCACCATTGAGGATTGGCAGGGGTGATTACCATACTACCTCATGTCAAAACAAACAATGCCTTGACAAAGATCTTCCTGATACAACTTGAGATTTATGAAATTAAAGCTAGAAATGAGATTTATATTCACACATACAGCACTTAAAATGAGATGGAGTGTATTTGATAGAAATATCAGCACTGAATCAATCGCTGGTATCCTTTGATCTGTTGTAACTTTTTGTAAAGCAGTTCAACTGATGTCCTGTTAAAATTGATTAATGATTTACATAATTTATCAGCAACAAGTAGTTTTCTCTATGAACATCATGTTTAAATAAAAAAAAAAAAAAACAAAATCTTACTAGTATTTTTAAAGGAAGAATTCACCCAAATATAAAATTGATAATTATTTACTCATCCTCTGGTCATTCCAAAGCCATATGCTGTTATTTTTTCAGTTGAACACCAAAGTGGAAATTTTTGAACAATCATTAAATACATCTAAAAAAAACCACCAAAAGAGCTCCATAAAAGCATCACAAAACATGTCCATCTGACACTTGCACAATTCCTCATAGAATAATAAAGTGTCCATCATATGTACATTTTCAAAATTAGTGTGTTAACGTCGTTAACGCCAAAATGCAATTGGTTTTCACATTTGTTTCAAAGAAATGTGACACATCCAGTCTAGTTTCCTGAGAAGTTGTAAGAATTAATGAGTTGGGTCAAACAAAATTAAACCTGGCCAAAAAGCCCAACTCATAGATATATATAGATATATATATATATCTATATATATATCTATATAAGAGTCGCAAACTGAGTACAAACCCTGAATTATATAGAAATTTACGACCTCATATGAATTAGTTATGAGAGCATGTTGGACTGGTCATTTTTCAATTCTGGACATGAACATATGAATGTAGGCTAGACATGAGTTGTGTGGGAGGGCAAGATTATCTGTAAATAATCACCTAAATGTCAGCCTGTCCGTCACACAAGGCTATTTTCTGTACTTTTTTTGTAGTGATCACTGTGAACTATTCTATGGTTAGAGCTACATACTGAATCTTTTAAAATGTGTGATTGTTTTACAAAAATCATAAAATAAAACAAATGAATAAATAAAATGACAAAATAAAAAGAACAACAGTACAACGGAATTTTCATTTTCACCTTTAAGGGCTAAGGATGTGTTATTTTATATGAGCAACATTTAGCTACTTGTTTTATGTGTGTTGACTGCTGTTTTAATCAGCTGTCTGTTGTATCGGCATCAGTACCTCTACATTGTGTCAGTTGCTAGGTACTAATATGTAAAATGTGTTGCCTTTAACCCCCCTCAGGACCTGGCAAATTATTTGCTTCAGAGGCAACGTAGGGTCAGTAGAATTCTAATCATGTGCGCTGAATCCCAAGCTTTGCTCAGGTTGCGATTCTTCCAACACAAGCAAAAAAAAAACACAATGGGGGGGGGGGGGTGGGGGGGGGGGTGGCATGAAGAAAACAACCCGAATATCCCCCACAGACCCAGTCACATCTCTCACTCCAAGTAGATACATATGCTGGTATTGCTATGTCGCAGCTCAGATGCTTTTGGTCAACATATCTTTTCCCCCTTCCTCTTTCTCTCTCATTTTTGAAATGAATGTCTGAGTGGATGCCTTTCAATCATGCATCTTATTTTGTTCTTTCCTTCAGACCGACATTTTCCCATTCCAAGCCTCTCCTGGTGTACTGTAGAATAGAGATGTGTTGCGTGTGTTCAGGGCCGCTGCTGGCCAAATAGGTGCCCTAAGCAGAATAGCATTGTTGTGCCCCCTCCTTCAAAAAAACCTACTATAAAGGGTCAAAAAAAAAAAAAAAATAGAACTTTAATAAAATATAAAAGTAAATAAATAAATAGTAATTAAATTGTATTATTTATAAATTACAATTGTAGCTCTAGACAGCTACCTATGGCTATAATTTTATTAAAGGGGTCATATGATGTGGCTAAAAAGAACATTATTTTGTGTATTTGGTGTAGTGAAATGTGTTTATGCGGTTTAAAGCATTTTTTCCCACATACTGTACATTATTGTTTCTCCTCTAGTGCCCCGCCTTTCTAGATTTTACAAAGCTCATCGGTCGGAAAACGAGGTGTGCTGTGATTGGCCCGCTACCGTGCATTGTGATTGCCGAATACCTCATGGGTGATTTTTTTTTTTGCGGAAATGTACGCCCCTTAACATATGTGATGCCCTGTACGCGGAGTGACGATTCAAAACCTTCAAAACTCATATCACGAGGCAATTTGTTGCCCAGAGGGGACATATTATTGATTATAATGACTTATACTGTCCTTTTACGCGTTGCGTTGCATCGCGCTGCGTAAACATAAAACAATGTCTGCATTTGTGATAGGAGAAATTACAAACCAAGCGCTACTCTACACTGCTCAAAAAACTTGCGTTTGAATCGTCAGTGGCAAATCCTTTAAAATGAAAACGTACTTCCAGTCTGTGAGTCAGAACAGCCGGCATTGTAGTCTTATCTACCAGGATCAGGAACAGTCCTCCATAAAATGCACTGCAAACATCTGAATATTTTGGGTTGTACTGTTCTGGAACAGTGTTGCAAATACAACTTTCCACTGATTTTTAGTCGTGTCCTCTTTTGGAAGGTCAAAGAAAGTAGTTTCGCTTTCAAAACGAAACATAGCGTCACACGGCAGGCTAGAGTGAGCGGCGGCCGCGGGCTTGCGGCAACCACATGTGATGACACCAGGTTGGACTCCGCTTCGTCCACAGTGAAAGCCGATCCGGCGATCCACAGCGCAAAGTTGATGTATTCCCCTCAGTGACCAGCACGGATCAGCTCCCCCTCCTCCCCCCCATGCTGACGAAGCGATATCGTCCTCTTTGGGAAGGGCCCCTAAACAAAGTAGTTTCGCTTTCACAACGAAACACACAGAACACACACTTCACGACATGGCGGCAGCAACAACAATACTACAGAGAGAATAAAAGTTACGCCTTCTTTTTTTGACGGAACAGGTGGGCGGCGTTATGCAAATCTTCCCACATAGTGATGTAGACATGTGGGGGTGTGTTAGAACAAGCCGTTTTAGGTAGGCGTGGTTGACTCTTAACTTTGAACTTTTATAAAGAATATCTCTTTGGATCTGAGACTTTAGTCTTTGCAACTTTACTGATAGCCAATAATGATGACCAATAATTTTCTCCTATTAAATTCGGATAAGACAGAGATATTACTTATTGGACCAAAAGACAGTACACCGAATCTCGTGGATTACAATTTGCAACTAGACGGATGTACTGTTACTTCCTCTACAGTCAAAAATCTGGGTGGTATATTAGATAGCAAATTGTCTTTTGAAAAACATATTTCCCACGTTACAAAAACAGCATTCTTCCATCTAAGAAACATTGCCAAGTTACGAAACATTTACCTGTTTCTGATGCAGAAAAGCTAAATCATGCATTCATGACCTCTAGACTGAACTATTGTAATGCACTGCTAGCTGGTTGTCCTGCATCTTCAATAAACAAGCTACAGGTAGTCCAAAATGCAGCGGCTAGAGTCCTTACCAGGTCAAGAAAATATGATCATATTACCCCAATTTTACAGACTCTGCACTGGCTACCTATTAAGTTCTGTATCAGTTACAAAATATTACTACTTAATTTTAAGGCCCTAAATGGTTTAACTCCTGCGTACCTAACTAGTCTTCTAACAATCCATCACGCTCCCTAAGGTCGCAAAATTCTGGAATTTTGGTAGTACCTAGGATAGCAAAGTCCACTAAAGGAGGTAGAGCTTTTTCGCATTTGGCTCCCAAACTCTGGAATAGCCTTCCTGATAACGTTCGGGTTTCAGACACACCCTCTCTGTTTAAATCTAGATTAAAGACACATCTCTTTGGCCAAGCATTCAAATAATGCATCTCATAATCTTTTACTGCAGTTATATCTGATCAAATGCACATTATTATTCTTTAGTTGGGTTAAAAAATCAATTTTGCTTGGTTGGAACAGCATGCTAATTATGTTTGTATTTGTTTCTCTGTTTTTGCCACGGAATTGACATCCCTGAAAGGATTTACCACAAGCTTCAGTCTGGATCCAGAACACCTGAGAAGAGATGATGCAAGCCCTCAGAGGACCTCAGATGATGCCAACCCTGAAACAACTTACAGAACTACCACATTTTGCTATAAGTTTGATTGCATCATATAATAATTGCTGTTAATATTGTTCATTGTCTGTTTTATTACGTCTTAAATTTATTTTTCCGTACTGCTGGTTCGTCTGGTCAGAGGAGAACTGGCCCCCCGACTGAGCCTGGTTTCTCCAAAGGTTTTTTCTCCATTCTGTCACCGATGGAGTTTTGGTTCCTTGCCGCTGTCGCCTCTGGCTTGCTTAGTTGGGGACACTTCATTTCCAGCGATATCGTTGACATGATTGCAAAGATACTATTATTTAAACTGAGCTGGATGTTGAAATCACTGAATTCAATGATGAACTGTCTTTACCTGAAAAATTAGTGTTTACTATTGTCAATTTGCATTATTGACACACTATTTTCCTAATTAATGCTGTTCAGTTGCTTTGACACAATCTGTATTGTTAAAAGCGCTATATAAATAAAGGTGACTTGACTTGACTTGATTTGACAGATCTTCTTTATGCACCAAGAGCTTGTAACACTCAAAAGAGAAAGGAAAAATTGAAATCGCATCATATGACCCCTTTAATACTGTTGTCTGATTGATTTTATGGTCAAGCATTCAGAAATCACACAAAATAAAATTAAGCAGTTTTACTACGATAAAACCAAGGATTCGTTTTTGTAAATGTTGTGATGTCCACATGTTTTTGTTGAAGAAATTAAGTGGATATTTGAATTAAATGTTTGGTCAATATTAAACAAGGATTTGATCGTCCTGTAAGTGTAACAACAGTAATTATCAGGCCTTTGGTGCCCTCTTTTATTGATCTACATTAGTATTAACAGTGTTATTCAATGAAACCATATGATTATTATTAATTAACCAATCATTATTGCCTCATTGTTTTTATATAATACATTTTAAGTCATGAAAACTAGAATATTAGCCTAAGTCAGATGCGTTGTTGGTTGTGTTGAAATTATTACCGACATTAAAACACGTTACAAACGTCAACAGTCAAAAAAGTTTCACAGGATTATGAACGTAGTTACCTGAAAGTGATGCACGGGCTTCATCTTAGGCTTTTTTTAAAAATAATTTTCTCTTTTTTTTTTGTTGAGCCCCTGGGATGGTGCCCCCCTGGGTGTTGGTGCCCTATGCAAACTGCGTACTCTGCGTATATATATAGGGAGCGGCGGTACTGCGTGCGTTAGTGTGTGCATCTCACTCGCTTGGTTGTGCAGGAAAACAGTGTGAATGAGATCGCAGCATGCAGCGGACTGGCAGCATCTGCACTGTAAAGGACCCTCCTGGCTCCCTCTGATAGCACATCCCTGTTGTTTTCATGCAGAGACTCTCCACTCTGCCAGAGAGAGGGAGTGACTGAGGAGTCGTGGCTTCAGCAGGGCCAGCAGATGTTCAGATCACTAAAGGAGGCTGGGATGGACTGAGAAACAGGCTCTGGTGGTCCAACCAGAATGACAAATTTGACTCCCTGGATGAGGGCCCACAATTTGTTGAACAGATTGCTGAGCGGTGGTGTGATTGGATGCCGTGCGGACTGATTTTGTAACGGACTGATCCAAGAACAAGTTGTGTGCTCTCCATAATGATTGGGAAGCCTAGTAATTGGCTTGTAGGAGGACGATCTCAAATCAGAGCTTTAACTCATGTATCAGTCTGTTCTCTTATCTGAACTGAGGCTCTTGTTATCACACAGGCTGGCACCTCCGGTCGTCTGTCCCTTACCTTCGGCCGATTATCTCCAGGCTAATCAGAGGCCGAGGATTGACTGAAAATGATTCAATCAACTGTCAGGGATTAAGCCATCTTCATTCAATCTGATCAGGATTGTATCAAGCTACTGTATCAAGCTAAGTGTTTTGTGTACAAACACTCACTCAAAACAGTTTTTATTTCACAAGATCACAGTAATTGTGAACCGCAGGGTAAGAAAATTCAGCTCCTGAATCATTTGTAAAACGCGCACATTCATCACTGCACCCAGTTTTCATTCAGTCCTCAGTTAGTTACCACGAAAAAAGGAATTCTGGCATCATTTTCTCACCAGGATGTATTTCATAGAACAACAGTTCATTAGGCTACTTTTATTAATCTCCAAAACTGACAAAAATACAATATTAGTCCATGTGCTTTATTCCTGGTCTTTAACGAAGTCATATTATATTGCATTGTTTGAAAATTGATTCAGTGAATTAGTGATTAAGTCAGAGTTGAATTTGAGCAGTATGAATCATGAACTGAATCAGCAGATTAATTGAAAAGAATTGTTTCAAACGATTGATTCGCTCATTGATCCAGTATTTAATTTAAACTCACTGATTTGTTTTTGTTGTCTGCTTAGCAATTATCTATGAACAGTGGCTTTCATGATAAAGAGGAGTGTGCAATGCATGCATTTTTTCATTTGTGTTTTACAAAAAAATCACATAATATCAGGTTGGAGCAAGAACGACAGAATAAATTCTGTAATTGTTCAATTCAAATGATTCATATAATAACAGAATTGTTCCTTTTAAAGGTGCCATAGAATGCAAAAATCACTTTTATAAGGTTTGAACACAGCTGTGTGGCAGTGTGTGAAAACAACCAGCCTATAATGGCAATGGTAAATATAATGGTAAATCCACCCACTCATTGTTTTATAATCCCGAATCATCATAACCCGTTCTGATCTCTCGCACACTAGCAGTTCCAGATTTCTCACTACTATGACGTCATACTCGGGGAAAGTCCCGCCCATTTTGCTCTCTGCCCTATTAGCATACACAGCCCTGAGTGAGAAGCAGCGGTACGACATTACTGTTTTCTTGCTGTTGCTGCTGGAGGTACAATGTCAGCGCCAAAGAGCCATTAAAAGTGTTGTGTGTTGGGATGCACCAACGAACATAGGAGTCTTCATAGACCGCTGAGGACACGGTGGTTAAATTTCATTTTCGAAGGAAATGTCCCGGGAAAAAACTGAAAAGTCCTATACGTTTGTGCTAACATTTTACACGTCGACAGGCTGTCCTCACAACAAAAGAATGGTCAGTTCAGGCGCTAATACGGATTTTGTTCAAAGATTGTCCTTCTGTCTGAAAGAGGGATCCGATACCAATGCTGTCGTGAGCAAACGTCCAGCACGTAGCATCACACGTTCATAATTTAGTTAATTCAAAGATCGTTCTTGGCTCTCTGTGAGACTAATTTGCTAAGCTACCATTGTCTCTGCTCTGTTTTTCACTAATGGCTGCTTCACGTGCTAGCAGTAATGATCGTAAATGAATTGGTAGTTAAAAAATTGCATTTGGAAGCAATGTTAGGTCAGTAACACGGACCCGCCATCACCCCCAGTTAAAAGCCGTACACGCGTAATTCCTGGAGCATGAGCTCTTGAAGCTCCCCAGTCTTCTGAAAAGGGAGGTGGGAGCACCAGCTCATTTGCATTTAAAGGGGACAAACACAAAAGCATTGTGCGTTTTAGCTCATACCCTAAAAGTGGCAATTTCAACAAGCTATAAAACATTATCTGTGGGGTATTTTGAGATATAACTTAATACACACACTCTGGGGACATCAGAGAACTATTTAAAATATTGTATCAATGCATTCTATGGCACCTTTAAGTATTCCTTGAAGCTTCCTTAAATGCATTTTAGTGAACTCAAAATATGTAAATGCCTCACCCCAAACAAGAAACTCAATAAAAGTGAATTTTCAAGCATTTCTGTATTAGTATGCCAACTGGTTTTGAATCAAATATAGATTAAATAATTTAATTACTGTGTGAATAAAATCTAATTCAATGTGGAGATAAGAGGGCTTCAGAACTGGCTTTCAGATCCAATTAAATGTTCTGCTTTTTGTGCCATGTTTAATTCATTGGTGTGGGGGTTGCTTTGTTACATGGTAAACTATCATTTGCAAAATTCAAGTCATATGTCCAGTCCTTTCGGTCATAAATTTTGCATGCATGACATAAGGTGCACGTTCATGCAAATTCAGTAATGAACCCTTCATTCAGTAATTTCAGCACACTAGTATGTGTTAGCAAATACAATTCATCAGTAATGGATGCCATTATTTTTGCTGGGCAGTAAATCAGTGGCTCATAATAATTTATTTGTCAAGTTTGTGATGCATTTTGCCTCTTACCAACAACTTACAGGGAACCAAACAAGAGGGGGCGCCAGTAAAATAAACTAGTTAAATGGGTACTATTCGTTTGAACATCAAAAACACTGTAAATGCTTATTTATTTAGTGTAACTGAATAAACTTGAATTATCTACAATTCAGTAATACATATGATTCTCATTGTGAGGTTAGAAAAAGATGTATCTGTATAATTATAACCAATTTAAGGTAATAAGCACAAGCAACAACTATTTTCATATTTGTTGAGCATGGGTATGCATTTCAGGCTTTCAAGTTTGTAGTTTTGCCTATTTATGTTATGAAAGTACATAAAAGACCCCTGCAAATGGCACTGATGTGTTTTACTGTATGGATGTCATTGCAGGTCTAGGTCCATGTGTTCCCGGGATCCATTTCAGCATTAGGCTGTATCACTGAGAGTATAGCCCGTGTTCTGACCGTCAGGCAGGTGTCATTACCACACTTCATTTGCAAGGTAAGTGACTATGGGCTGTGACAGTGGTGGAATTAGTAATGCGCTCCTGCTGTCATTTTTATCAACAGGGCCTGCAGGGAGGATGTGATAAAATGGATATTCCTCCCTCTGCATTAATACCCTCTGCCCCACTTTCAATTCCTTTTACTTACCCGAGCAAGGAATGAGGAATTTTACTATCGATTGCTAAGAGGCGAGGCAGATTCTTGCACTAACGTGTTGATTTTAGTGCTGGAAAACCTCACATCTGCTGGATTAGAGGATGTATATGGAAAATAATATCTTTCATCTTATTGCAGTTTTTTTATCTTGTTATTAGGAACAGAGGATTGTGTAGTGCAGTGTAGTAAGATTGAGTTTGTTCATGAATGTGAAATGAAATGTGAAGGAATCTCATAATACACATCATCAGGGATTCCATTGTCTCATTTTATTGGATAGACAGAGGCTAGTTGTCACATTTACTCCAGTGAATATTTCTTAGGGTAGGTTTATTTTGAATAACAATTTCTGATTGGTCTCTAAACTACTGTTGTTGTTGTTGTCCAGGTAAAAGATACAGGTCAGTTTCACTATATGGGGTAAGCTGTCACAAAAGAAAAAAAAGGAAAAACAATTTTAACCTCCAAATGAACAGTTTAAACAGTTTAAAAGTTGGATATTTGTTTAAAGAAATTTATAATTTTGTTCAGCAAAGATGCATTAAATTGATTCAAAATGTAAAAGTGACTGTATTTATAACGTTACAGTTTATTTGTATTTCAAATAAATGCTGTTCTTTCTTTTCCACGTACATTCCTGAAAATTCTGTATCACCGTTTCCACAAAAATATTTAGCAGTACAACAATTTTCAACATTTAGAATAATTAGAAGTATTTACTGAGCATCAAATAAGCATATTATGATTTCTGAGGGATCATGTGACAAAATTCATCTTTGCCATCACTTGGAATAAATTACATTTTAAAATATATTAAAACAGAAAAGTTATTTTAAATTGTAATAATATTTAACAGCATTACCGTTTTTTTGTAATTTGTTTTGGCCGTTTTGAGCTTTTAGATGAGCAGACAGTGGGATTGGGCAGAAAGTGTTGGGTTGAGAGGGGGGAGTGGGATCGGCACAGGACGGGCTGCTGGTCGAGATTCGGACTGCAGGTCGCCGGAGGCTATGCAGTATATGTCAGTGTGGCGGCTACATAAGAACAGTGCACTAAAGTTGTGCCAACCCCAAATTTTTGAACAGTAGTCTATATTTATTATTATAGCAAATATTTCTATAATTTTGTACATTTAAACATTTGACAGCTTGCTCCAATAACCATGCATTTATATATATAAAAAAAACTTTTTTGTTATATTTATTGAAATATTACTTTAAAGGATTCACAAAAAAGTTGTCATTTAAAACTGGGTGTTTGAAACCAACATACAAAACCACTGCTACTGAAAACATCCATTTGCTAAATTGAATTGGAGATACAGTTCTTGTGACAACTAGCCCCAGTCTCCCCTGTGTGTCTGGTGATTGTCATCACTGCAGAGTGATGCCGCTGGTTCAGTGTTAGAGGCCAGTGATGCTGTGTAGCAGACACAGCTGCAGTTTACAAGCTGGGTGGGGGGAGCAAATCAATAGCCATTGACCTTACCTGGAGTGACTGACCACAGAACAACATGAGCTATTTTGCACTGCCCTTGTGTTTAATACAGCCACACGTCTTTCATAAATAGGAAATCATCATTGATGAATCAAAACAAGGAATTAAAAGCTTTGTTTTAATCAAATAATATGCACCCTAATTTCCTCTCATGAAACATGTTTAACACGATTAATCCTTAATAAGTTGAAATCCGTAATGTGCACAGTGCCACAGTGAGGTTCATATCAGAGCGCAGTTATAAATGAATTAAATGGTGAAAAGCACTGTTTAAATATGCACGCGATGTGGAGATAGATAGATGGGAGGTCAAACTCCCGAGTACTTACTTACCTTTCAATTATTCATGACAAAATGTTAAAATACATCGCTGGCCATATTTACCTGCACTTAGATTTGACCGCGTCTGTGAACACTGTCTGTCCAGGCTGGAACTCGAGCATCAGCTGTGGACAGAGCTGTGGATGAAACGCTTTGGGGATTTGAACTGGGACCCTGGTTTCATAACTCTCTGCCATACGCATTGCAGTATTCAACATTTATGAGGTTATGATTTATGAGCTGGCAACCACACAGGTCACTCTTGTTTCTTCAAAAGCATCAGAGGAGTGTGGTGCTTTCACAATGTGAGTCTAGAGGCCTCACAGGAAGCAAAACACCAGCTTATTCTCTATATCATTTTGGACACACATTCATGGTACATACAGGGATAGTTCATCCAGAAATGAATCATGATGTTTCAAACCCATATCATTTTCAAGCTCAATCATTTTCAAACAAAATTAGATGATCATAAAAGTGTTTCTTCAAGCCTTGCGATAGCTTTGTGTGTGGAAAAGAATTCACTGAAAATCATCAATATTAGCTCTTCATCCACAGAAATTGTGATGTCTGATTTGTGACTGAATCGTTGTTTTTAGTCTGACCTTTTATATGAATTGATAAACAAATGATGCAGTTTGATGTGGTCTCAATTATTTGGTCACCATTATTAACAGCTCACTACAGTCTGTTTTTCCACACAAAGCTAACATCTAATTTGATAGAGTTTGAAAGAATAAATACACTATCTTTCAAAAGTGTGGGGTCAGTAAGATTGTTTGTTTTTGAAAAAATATGTCTCTTATGCTCACCAAGGCTATATTTGTTTTTTTTCCTGTGATGGCAAAGCTGAATTTTCAGCAGCCATTACTCCAGTATTCAGTGTCACATAATGATTCTTCAGAAATCATTCTAATATGCTGATTTGGTTCATATTTCTTATTTTAATCATCAGTGTTGAAAACAGTTTTGCTGTGTGTGTCTTGTAATAATGTGGAACAATGGTGATCTTGGGGTAAACATGTGGCTATCGCCGGCCCCCACCCCCGGGATCTTTGATGGATATAGAAATTTCAACAGAACACAACAATTTTGTTAAAAGATAGAAAATCGTGATTGTAATCGGTCTTTGCTGTCACCTTTGAGCATGTGCAGCGGCGTTGTTTGTTAAAAAATTTATTTATTTCAAAATAATTACAAGAATTACTGCAAAAATATTATTCTTGTCCTTTATTCTAGAGCTTTACAACCCGTCTTAATCTCATATATGAAAAACTCTTCCCTTCCTCAAAAACTCACCTTTTGTATTCCACAGAATAAATGACAAACAAACTAAATAAGAGTTAGTAAATGATGAAAGAATTGCATTTTTTTTGGGTGAACTATCCCTTTAATTGGTCAGTGTAAAGTAGCTAATTGGTACACAAAAAACATCTAATAAAAAACGTCCACTTTTCTGAGTTCCAACAGAAATACAACAGAACTGAGTTATGACAAAAAAGTACACCTTGTACATTCTTAATGGATCTGAAATGTATGCATGATTTAGTGCCTGCAGGCATTACTATTTCAGGCACAACAACTGACGCTTGGAGTCCCTGTGGAGAGCCTGTTCATCCTGCATGAGATTCTTCCAGAAAAAAAAAAATCAGAGTTGTAAAAAAATCTTGAGCCTTTGCGGAAATCAGATCAACCAAAAACAATGTTCAACAATTAGTGGTATTATCATGCCAACGCTGTGACAGTCAGCGCGGATATCCAGACAGAACTGTAGGTGTCACTCCTGACAGAGAATGGGGGCCGAGGCCGTTCAGTCGGAGCTGTCATTCCGAGTCAGTGAGCTCTGTCTTGCTGTAGAGGGCCCCAGTCAGATGTTCACTATTCATGCTGCATTGTCTGCTTGCCTGTTCGATAGGGCTGGCAGCAAAAGGTGACATCTGGTGACTAATGTGCTCCCATGTTCCCCCTCTTCTCTGGGCGGCAGATGCTCTGCACAGGCAGATAGGAAGAAGGGGTGGGGAGTGGGGTGAGCTTGAGATGTACAGGCAGTGTAACGCGTGTGTGTAATAAATGCAGTCTTTTGTAGTGCTTTTTTTGCAGCTGATCTGTTGGTGGCTGGTGAAGAAAGAGAGGAAACAAACAATTAACACACGAACACTGGTAGATCTAAAACTGGTTCATATATTTTGGATGACAAGTTATTTATAGCCAAAGCCAAAACAATAATAAATAGACTTTTTAAAGTCAGTATTGGATGAAAATGTCTCGCTTTGACATATCTGCCATAATGAAACAATTTGAATGTGAAAAGGTTATTTCTTTAAAAAGCATTGTTAATCAGTACTCAGTGTTTTTATCTTTTTTCCAAACTTCCAAATTTCTAAATATCCAAACATCCTTAGAAACTAGATTCAATTGCTTGAGAGGTACAATTTTTGTAGATAATTTCTTGTTTTTAGAGTATATAACTTGGTGCAAAAAAGATAAAAAATAATAATAATAATAATAATGTGAATAATTTCAAATATAATTACAATGTACTAATAGTTGTTTAATTTGTATTGTCATTCATTTTTTCCTTCATTCAGCTAATGTATATTTTTATTTATATATTTATTTATTTACTGTATTCAGTTGAATTTTAATTTTATCCAGATAGAACTATTTCACTTCTGACATTTAGAATTTTTTACTCTCTATATATTTGGATATATTTATTTCTATTGATTTTAAATACCGTTTTAATTATTTTATTTTTCAGTAATTTTGAGCATTCAGGATTTTTATTATGCTTGGCTCTACTTTTCTGTGGTCATTCTGGGATGTGGCTCATTCTTTTTTAATGGTGTCTGGAGATTTAGTTTCAGCAAATCTTAAAGTTAACACATTCAGGGAGCTTCTTTAACCCGGTCCCTACACTACCACATATTCCCATCACGCCATGTCACCCAGATAGCTGTGCTTAACCTCCCTCTGGTCTTTTTACACAGCTGCAAGTGGGCTCTTTTACCCCTGTCTCACCCATGAGTGGGCTTGCGAACGCAAGTACATGTGACAGAGGAGTGGACAGCTTCCTAACAGCCCTCGTTGTTTCTTCACCACACAGAGACTTACAGCAGAAGTTCACACAATGCCACGCTGTGTCAGATCGGCAGTGCAAAGCTGTGCTGTTTCTAGAAAGCCTCCAGCGTAAAACAAACAGAGCGATGGGAACAGACTGATGAAATGTCTCCGTTGTGACATTATATTTTCTCAAGAAGCCGTCATTTTGTAAGATATGCGTCTATCATGGATTAAAGTGTGCAAAAATAGCATGTGTTCCACTCAGTATTGGTGATAGTTTCTCTTGTTGTCTACACAGGGGTGATTGAACTGCCTTTATGCTGATATGGCAATTCATACATTCCACAGGAAGAAGTTATTAAAAGCCTTTTCATTTTAAGCTATATTGCCCTGTCTTTCCAGAGAAAATACCCGTCCTCTTTGAGATGAAAAATCTGCAGAGAGAAAATGAATTGGCAGGTTGCTTCCCCCGGGGTCTCCTCTATCAGCTAGTGCAGTGGGTGACAAAATGCAGCGCATGTGTTCCCAATACAAACCTTATTCCATCTGTGGCCCTATCAGCCAGGAAATGACATATTTATCAGAGCAGTGTGGCCTTGCAGGCAGCAGAAAGCATAGAGGCTGCTGACTGTGAAATCTCCCAGAATGAACTGGGGCTGTCCTTTTCTCCCTCCACATTACTGTTCCCCGAGGGCCGTGGCAGTTCAAAGTATCCTACATCAAATTGCTTTCCTATTTGTTGTGCTGCATACAATTGATAACATTTGTTTTGACCGAATAAATGCTCTAAAATAATAAAAGCTTTCGTTTAAGCATGCAAAACTATGCGGCAAAACAAAGAAATCACTGGACCAACTGTAATCTTTTGCAATCTGAATTATTTAATCAAACAAATGTGTAAGTAAGATGTGGAATGAAAAGACATGTGAAGGGTTTTAAGAATTGGCGAGATGAAAGATCTAACACTGAGATTGAATAAACCATTACTGGCTTCAGTGCCAGAGACGAAACGGCATGCTATCAGTGCTCAAGTGTTTCAGAACGGCCTGCGGAAATTGTTTCTAATATTGTCTCAGTTTCTGTGCTTTGTTTTTCCCCCAGGAAACTTATGCATGACAGCCTAAAACAGAAAACATGTATTTTTTGGACCAAGAGGTTGTTAGACTACAGCTAAATGGTTCCCCTGGAAATTGTTGTGTGACATTGTGTGGCATGATGAAATACTTATACACTTATATTAGACAATGAGCAAAAAATTCTAAATAGAACCCAAAAAAGTTTTAATTTTATTATTATTCATTATTTTTTATTAATATTTTAAATTGTAAAAGCAGTTAGAATCATTTAGATGCATATCAGAAATAATTAACAACTGTTTATTATTCTACAGATCAATACAGACAAAACCGGCAATAACAAATAATGGCTTGGGTTTTTTTTTTTACACAGTTACGTAAGCGGTAGAACGAGGTGGAGGTGTGTAAACAGATGTGGTGTCAGTGTGGGGCACAGTACCAGGGGTGTGTGCATGTGGCTTTCCTGTGTGATCAACAACAAACAGACCATACACGCATCTTATACACAGAGTCATATGAGCCACAATGTCAGTCCAAGTTCATTCCAATCATGGTGACTATTATGTCAGTCTATACTTGGTTTATTTCAGTTTGTGACATAGCAGAATAAAACAAAAGACAACAATACAAACACACTCAAATGCATTCTAAATAGCATGAAATTATTTTGTTACACTCTTAAAAATACAGGTTTCAAAAATGGGCTTTCCTGCGTTTCCATAATGAACCAGAAAAAAAAATTAACTAACGAACATTTTTCCACTGTAAAGAACCTTTTATGGAATGGAAAGATTCAATGGATGTTAAATGTTCTTCATGTCAACTATCGAATGCCCGAAAGTACCCTTTATTTGAAGAGTGTATAGTTTGCTTTCAGGTCATTTAGAAGGCTGAATGGAGGTTTTGTGATTTGTGATACCTTTGGAAATTGGCATATTGTCTGAAAGCCCCATTGCATTAACGTGCGTTTAGGGGTGACTTGCTACTGGTGAGCTGTACAGTATTTAATCAGCCAAGAGTACTTGTAAGGATAAAAAAGAAACTAGGAATACTTTGATCTCGCTGAGAGGCAAACAATGTGCACTGGCACCAGTTCAGGATCACTGCTCTCGACGTACAGAGGGGTGGTGGCGGGAAACGCCTCTCACCACATATGCATCTGTGCCGTTTCACTCAATCTGGTCAAGAATATAATGTTCTAAATGAATGCAAATAAGATTTACAGTCATGTTTGGTTTCATTTGAATAGTTTCAGGGCAAGTGGTACAATGGTCTTAATCTTACTAAAAGATAATACAGATCCTAAGAGTTAAGAGAAACTTTGATCACCATAGAGAGCAATCTCATGCAAATTACCGTTTGTTCCCATTGAGGTGTAAACCACCCAGGTCTGGGACAATGGGTTAATGCAAATTCCAATTGTTTGCAAATGCCTCCATTTGGGGGATGTTTTATTTTGGTTTTGTATTTAAAGGATTGCAGCTAAAGGGTCAGGGCGATTCTGTAGCCAGAGTGCCCGTAGCACAGAGTATCTCCACATACTCTGTACTATGTATTTTTCTAATACATCTAATATATTTAATCTCAGATATGCATTTTACTCTTAGATTCGTCTTTGAGAGTTTGATGTCTTGTATTGATTTGATATCGTTGAATTGGCTGTGGAGATAATTGGCATAATACATATTTACCTGACTGATAATAAATTGTTACAATTGATTTATTCTGACGTACTCTGAAATTATTTCCTCAAGTGGAAGGAGTGAGGAGGGGGGGGATTTTGGGGGGAGGGGGGAAGGGATGTGAGGGGGAGATTAAGTGAGGCTAGGTTTCCGTCAAATGTCTGCTACCAAATGGTGTTAATTGCATATCTAAATCTCAGGTTAGATGGAGCATGGGCATATCAGGTGAGGTTATGGGTTTCTGACTAACCGCTTGACCTTAGTTTAAGTTGTACTTAGTTACGTTAACCATGCATATTGTTTCAGCTTTAATTAAGTTGTACGTAGTTATAATAACTATTAGGGTCTAGACTAAGGGTCTAGAAGAACCGCTGATTATTGTTTGAGCATTACATGGGTAATTGTAGGGGGCTAAACAAACCTACTATTTAAAGTAAATAGTATTAGCCACAAAACCTCTGAATAAGTATCAAACTGGCGGAGTTTGTCATCGGGCCTGCACGCATATCGGCCATGTCCGTGAGGCATCCTAAGACAACATAGATTCCTAGTGAACGAGATAATACAAAGTAAAGAGTTAATTAGAATAATCGAATGTAAGAATAATCAGAGACCGACAAACAACCAATGTGCCTTTCAACCTAAATTAGAATTCAGATACTAAAATGGAGTCAGATTGAGTTAAACCTAAATTGAATAACTCTGCGCGCTGAAAAGACCGAACACGCAAGAGACCTTCATCCGCCACTGGATACCTTCATTGGACCAGGTTGCGCGGATCTTACAGTACACAATGTACAGAATAATCATTGAATGTGACCGGTTTCCTTTAGCTAACAAAGGGAATCTGATTAAATGGATGTTAACTCACAGAGCTAATAAAATTTGTGAAAAATCTGTACTTGCGTCTAGCTGGTTGAATAAATCACATCTTTTCTACTCTGTGCTATTAATCCATCAGTTTCATTTAAAAATAAATGGCTAAAATGGGCAGTTTTAAGTGTCTAGGGATTTTTCTTTTCTATCAATCTTCTATATTTGTCCCACAGGACTGTAACATTCCACCCTTTAGTCACTGGTAAAAAAAAAAAAAAAAAACAATTAGAGCTGTAAAGTGCAGGTAGCAAGAAAACACATCCGATCACTAGCCGGCTAAAATCTTCTCCTGTGCAAAAAAAAAAAAATTGCACTGTTTCGTCACCTTCAAAGCCTCTGACATGTGGGGGAAGGGGGGGAAGGACCGGCTGGTGTAGGAGTGAGATATCCTTAAAATAGCAATTAAAGAAGCTGAGGAATAATTTGACCTCTGCTTCCCTGGGTCACAACACTGAAGAGACTGAGTATATTGTATATTCTCAGATGTACCTTTCAGCCATTTCAGAGCATTTAAATCAACATTGCTGCTTTCCCGATTAAGATTCTCTCGCTTAAAGGATTATTATGTCACAGCACGTCTCTATTTAGGCTCTTCATCATAAGTAGGCCTACATATGGTAATGCGGCAGTGAGTTCATTTGATACGTCCAGTACTCCACTTCAAGCTACACTAAAATCACTTTGATTAAACGAATATGCCAAGGATATGATGATTAAATGCAAACTTTTCTGGCAAGGCTGTTTTGATTTTAATTATACAGTATGTGAAATATCGATTTGCAGTTGTCATTGTCGTGAACATTAACCTGGACGAGGGTGGGCAGGAAGTAGTTAAACTCACTCCTTGCCACATTTGTCACAGTAGCATGTATGATGCTCTCCGGGTTGGTGGCCTGATTTCCATTTCGGGATGAATCTCTGTTTGCCTGCGCTGCCTAGTAACGGTCAGATCTGGAGTGTGATTTATGTAAATCGGCTGGCAGGGGCTCACGGGTCAGAAGCGATCTGTTGTGAGACCACTGCTGGGCAATTGCACGGCATAAACAGCAGGACAAGACTCTGCTATCAAAGTCTTCTTTAATAAAACATCCGGATAGAATACCCAGCACCTTCTAATTATAAATCATCATTCATTTGCATTCATTTTGAATTGATGAATTTACAATGGATTTTTTTATTGTGTCTTTGGATCCAGCTTAAGTGCAATATCAAGCAAATTAATCTACACATATATAAACTAAAGGTATACTTCATATGGCGCATTCCTCTGTATTCCAAGTCTTCTGAAGTCATACTACAGCTTTGTGAGAAATTGATTAAGATGTACATTACTCACATATACTCTTCCTCAGTGAGATGAACTTGAGAAGCAAATGAGTCTGATTTATGAACTTGAGAACTGGATCATTACAGTTCAACAACACATATTTCAAATCGGTTTTGTGAACTGAATCAACCAGTTCATTCAGAAGATCAGACGCAAAAGAATGATTCATTCACAAATCAGACATGGCTAAATGACCAATCAGCATTAAGGACCAGAACTATCAATTTTATAATAAACTGATGATGCACTGTTTTAATCTGATTGCTTAGTCAAGATGATAATGACTGTTAATGATTCAATCTGAATCATAATCCTCTTAAAGGGATAGTTCACCCAAAAATGTAAATTCTGTCATCATTTACTCACCCTCAAGTTGTCTATCCCTTTACACGGCTGTAATAAAGCCAGACTAAATTATGCCTGCTTTGATCTGTCTCAGCACAAGATATATAATTGTAATTGCTATGTAAATACATTTATGCCAATTATACAGTCTGTGTAAAGGCACCTTTAGTCAAATGTGAAATCATTTTGAAATTGTATTAGGTTACCTTCCCCAGGTATTTTTTTGTAAAACAACCAAGATGATAGTTTTTATTCCTTTTAAGAGTTATTTATTATATTTATTACCTCAATATGACTGTTTTGCCACCGTTGAGGAATAGACCATTCCTTGAGATGTACTGCCCAATCAACCAGGGATGCAGCTCTGTGGTTATATCAGTGACTTCAAAGAAGTCGCACACTATCTGAATGCATGTGGGCTTTGCCTTTGAGTGCAAATGTGTTTGCAGTTGGGTCTGAATTAGAGGAGTGCATTGTAGTGTTGATCAGAGTGCTGTCATAAGCTTCAAGCCATTCTTATCTCCTTTTTGCAGCATGGCTTACAGTGCCTTCATTTGGATCACCAGCAAAACAAAACTGGGCAAAACAGAAGCAGGAATTAGTCCGTTTTCTTTTTATCCCCTTGTGTTAAAAAATGCTAACATTTGACACAGCGAATAATTCTGAGAGGTTCAAAAGAAGCACGACTGTCTTCTGTGCATCACCTTATTAGATTAATGATATCCAGATGATGCAGAGCTCGGCAGTGCAATCAAGAAAACTCACGCAGACATTTCTTTAAACAAAGGCAAAGTGTCATGAAATAATTAGAGTGGTGCTTGCCGGTCCCTTGCGACGACCATTGCGACTGCGCCTTGTTTTCGGAAAGCTCAATCTGAAACGACTCTTGTGAGGGTGAGCGCTTCAGTACCGGTGCAGATGGTCTCGGGGCCATGTGTGCCAATGGAAAATTTAATTGTGCTGCATTTAAAAGTATCTGTTTTAATAGCAGGGTTCTGGAGTTTCCCGCTGGCGCATTTAATTAGTTTGAATACATTAGGCTGCTGTTGGAGCTTTACCTGCCAGGATTGATCACCGGACTGGGACTACACAGGGGCCATTTGCATTCACACCCGTTGGCCCCATAGATTGAAGCAGTTACGCACCCCACAATTCAGTGCATGGGTATTTCTGCTTCTCTTTATCAGCAGCAGGTAAAAACAGAAACCTATTGCCTGATGGATTACAGCCGTTTTAAGGGCGTGAAAGTGTCTGAAAGCAGGAAAATCACACTGAGCGGTTTCCAGGACAAGTATGGAAAGGTTAAATTCGTTAACACTGTATCCATGAAACCGCATGGCACATTTTTCTTACTTTTTTATGTTTTGTTTCTCATTACACTGTCAGATTTATTGGTGTGATGATGTACCTTTTGTACTAAATTAAACTTTAACAATTGTTCTGTGATTTTGTACTTAAAGCAATGACAGAAAGATTCAATTTCATTTGAGGCTGATTGATTTCTTTCAGCACACTGTATATGCATATGCTGTTGATCATCGTAGTTATAACACAGATGTTCCCTGAAACAGCTTTTTCCTATTTCACAATTATAACTTGGGCGTAGAATACAATTCAATATAAGCAGAACAGCTACGCCCTGATGGAAAACCACAGCACTGCTGCCTAAAATCCCATGGTTTCTTATCTCCTCCAGTGAAAAGTGCATTTACAGCTCCTCAGGCCCCCGACTATGGCTGTATCAGTCAGAAAAACAAGCTGACTTAGGTCTAATTTGTGTTATGAAAGAGAGAGCGAGAAAGTCTTCATTTGAAAAGTCCTGCATCATGAGCCCGCAGGCTCACACTGGCACAGACTTCATAGCCATCAGCACTGCAGTTTCCCCTGCTACTTCAATATTATGATTTCCTGTGTATCTGTAATGGATCCACAGGTTACTTTCAAGGAAGAGTTTTTTTACGCAGAAGAAAGTGTTTACAGGGTCCAGGCATTATTGACATTTTGAGAAAAAGTAGAAATTGGTAGTGTTCATTAAAGGTGCTATAAGTGAGGTTAACCACCTTGGAACCAAACTTAGCCACTGAAGTAGACAAGTCCTATCTTTTAACAACCCTATCCTACAAAATTAGCAGAAAAAATGGCATCATGACAACACTGATTATCTGATGACACCACTAGAAATTATATATATACTGTATATGCTGGTTAGCATGACCTCATTAGCCCCTGCTGGCAGATGTGGTAACTACACCATCTGGCAACAATAATCATCTTTCCTGTTGACAAATAAAATGTTCAGCAAGCAACATTTAAATTTCAAATATTTAATTTAACATAGTTATTTTTTATATTTATTACGGTAATATGTAATATTAATATGCAATATTATTTAATTGGTTGAAATTTAGTTTGATGGTTTATAGATGATAGATCTCTTTATCATTCTATAAAAAAATATTTATGACATGTTTAACGCAAATCCCATCTTTTCAATGTGTAGGGCAAAAAAGTTCAGGTTTTTTTTAAAAACTCTTTCAGATATAGTTTTTTTTATAGTGCCATAAGTAGCTCTATTTAAAAAAAGCCATAAGTGGGTTTTAGTTCTATAAAACAGGTTTTAATTTGTTAGTTTATTGTTAGAAAACACTCTCTGTCTTTATGTTGATTCCAGACATGCCTTACTCCTCCTTTTTCTCCCTCTCTCTCATTCTATATATACAACGCATTATCTCTGAATCCCCCCTTCTGTATCCATCTTTCTCTCTTGATATTATGTTTTAAATAGGTCTTACTTATATGCGAAGTATGCATACTTAAATGTATACATTAGCTTCTCTTGATTCAAATGTCCAAATAAGGACATGAATGCTAGGAATGAGGTTCGTGATGAAACCATGAAGACAGTACAGCATTCTTCGCAAAAGTCTATTCCTAATATGCCCATGTTTTTCTGTACATGTGGCCATTTTATCTAAACACATGTTCTTGGCCAAAGACTAACGTGTATGTTATTCATTATCTCATTGGTTAAAGAGGGTGAAACCTCCCCCGCCGACAACTATGACTATATAATAACTGTATTTGCACTATGAATAAACTTGAAGTATTGCGAGGATACAGTCGACGGTGTGTTATTACTTCCGGCCGTCTATCTAACACTTAAGTAATGAGCAATTCTTCAAGGCCTTCCCTCGGGCCGGCAACAGAGGATTACTGAGGGACCAAATTGTATTCTTTCTACTTAACAAATTGGGGCTCGTCCTTCTGGGAATTTCTTAAAAAGACAGGTAAGAAACTGTTTTTTTTTTTCTTCCTGTCTGTAAGAGAAATTGAATTTATTCTCGTTTGCAGTTTGATTGTGTCATATTTGGCATCAATTTGTTTTCCTCACATTTTAGATGTGGGAGGAAGAGTGAGGAGCTTTCCGTTTAACCTATCTATTTAAGGAAATAGAGTAGTGGTGAAAATTATAATTGATCACTCTTGCCGTGAAGGGTTCTCGGTCTTTTAAGTGATTTCATGAATAATACAGAATTTAAAGTTTTCTTTTGGCCAAAAATATCAAAAAATTTATATAAGACTGCGGTCTCTATTTTGTGTTTTGTTTGTCCATTCTATAAATTGTGAAAAGTGCAATAAAATTGACGAGACATCTTTGATCTCCGATGGAGCAGGCGATCTCCAAACCAATTCTTGACGAGTTGCCAAGGGATTGGATGTACAAGAAATAACAAAGTTTTTAATACTGAACCATATTTGAGTAATTTGGCTGGTTGTTCAGAAGGCAAAGTACAATTAGATCCATTTCCTCATGATGGCTCGTTCAAAGATAAAGATATGAAAGCAGCTAAATTGATGGTACAGGACGGCTGGGGAGATCCGTCTTGGGACGATGAGTATATGAAACAGTCATATACTGTGTGGAAAAAAAAAATTAAACCTTATTGGGATAAAGGGCCAGATCAGGTTAAAACGACTGATAAATTTTTTTATTTTTTTTCTAATGTCCCATGTTGACTCTCCCAGCTCGGCTCCACCTCGGTATGATACTGTTGGAAAGCCTGAACAAGAAAAATTAACCCCTAATCGTCTGTACCCGTCACTACCTATTGAGACTGATTTATACCCATTTGTGCAGATTCCAGACGGGTTTAAAATAACACCGCTGACAATGTCTGATGCTGTCGCGATTGCTAAAGATTTGCCAGATCCTTTACGGTGTCCGCATCCCCTTTTTGTCCCGCCGATAATATGTGTCTGTATTGAAGCGTTTAACCGCGTACAGTCAATTGACTGGGCGTGATTATCGCTTCATTTTGACTAAAACACTGCCGCCAGAAAATACAGAGGAAGAGTTGATTGCAGACACTGATACTTTGAGTCCTAAACGGGATGCGCCGCCATCTCAAAAGGTGATAAACCATTAGATCTGCCACAACCAAAATCTTTCCGAACGTTGAAAATAGTTGATTCGGAGGACGATGAAGATGATGCGTGGATTTGGGCTGATGTGGAAAAGCTAAAAAAGAATTTTTCAGACAATTGACTGCTTTTCTGGTGAAATTGTCTTCGGCTAAGCAAGATTTGTCGCATGCTGCAAACACGAAACAGAAAGCGGGCGAAAATCCTGTTGCATTTTTCAATCGATTTAAGCATGCTTGGACTGAAGAATCTGCCATTCCATTAGATCAACATTCTCCTTTGTTTGTCAATACGTTTTTGAATAACATGCAAACAGAAATAGCACAATTGGTTCGTTAGACAACTTCGAATATAACAGATATTTACTAAGTGCGCTTGCTCCGTGGAAGAATGGTGACACAGGAGTGTGTTCCTCCCCACTGCGGGGGGCTTTATTTATGTTTCCCCCCCCAAGACGATTCCACACGGTAAAGTACCGCAATGATGCAGCTTAATACTGTTGTCAAAGCACGTTCAAAGCAGGCAGCAGGGTCGAAAGTCTGTTATTATTGTGGCATTGTGGGACACTTCGCTAACGCTTGTAGGAAAAAGCAGTGGGAATTTCCGGTGTCCCTGTACGTTGTGAAATTACACCAACTTTACCGGTAACTTCTAAAGGCAATCCTTCTTTGTTTAAGATGCACGTTTTTGCGATAATACCTGATGCTCCGTTTTGCCTTTTGGGTAGAGATTTGCTGCATTAATTGGGTGCTCATATTACATTTCAGAATAGTTCTCTGCAACTCATGTTTCCTTCTGGCTATTCTCTGACTGTTGAGACAGGAAGTGCGAACACTGAGGCTGAGGTTGCAACTGCAGCCTTACAGGAAAAAGGGGATGTCAACCCTCGCTTATGGGCGGAGCATAAGGATGATGCGGGACTCATAGATGTCCGCCCTTATGCGGCTACTATGACCAGACACACACCAGTTTATTGTAAACAATACCCTCTCTCCAAAAAAAAAATCGATGGGATTCGGCCTATTATACAAAATTTGCTGGCACAAGGCATTCTGAACAAGACTCACTCACCCTACAATACACAGATCAATCCAATAAGAAAAGCGAATGATTCCTGGTGATTGACACAGGATCTTAGAAAGATTAATAACATAATTAAACCATTGGCTCCTATTGTATCTGATGTGCACACAATACTTAATTCTATTCCTAGGGTCCACCCCATGCACTACATGTATAAGGGTTGTTGCACTTGTCATCTTTTTTAGTGTGTGATTTGCAAGGGGTCGCCCCCCGCCTTTATTACTTCCGGTACCCCCCCGGTATTTGGGCTCGCAGCCTTTTTTTCCGTGCTGTTCGCCTTCACCTTTGACCATGCTCAACTTAGCTGGTCTTGACTTCCTCAGGGCGGAGATTCTCCGGTGTGTTCTGCCGCCTTTGCCTTACTCTCTCTTCTCTTTTTCTTCTCCCTCTCTGTCCCTTCTCCCCCCTGTCGTCACCGTCGGGACGCAAACCATTTTAGCGGAATGCCTCAGTCACTCCTGATACTGTGTACAATACTGCGGCACGGACATCCTCTGTTACTGTGGACTCTTGCGGACCAGTGTGCCTCTGCCTCCAGCATCGTCTGCAACATCCGGGCGGAAGCTGGGTTCAAAGCATCAAGAGAAAAACTTCAGTGGGTTCAGAGGAGGGTGGATTACATCGGACATGAATTGTCACAAGGTACAATAAAACTGTCTGCTGATCGTATCAAAGCCATTGCTACGTACAAACGGCCCTCCACGAAGAAGCTAATGCAAAGCTTCCTGGGCTTGGTGAACTATTGCAGAGCGTGGGTGCTGAACTGTTCCATGTATGACAAAATCTTGAGAGCAGCCACTTTGCAGGACTCTGATGACATTGCATGGGCAGCAGAAATGGAACACGTATTCAGACATTTGAAAGCATCCTTGACATGGCCACCTGCCCTTGGCCTACCGACATTTACAACTGACTTTCATTTGTACGTGCGCGAAGGTGGGGGAACAGCCGCCGCAATATTGGCCCAGGAGCACGGGGGCATTTATCGCCCAGTAGCGTATTTGTCTAAAACCTTAGACTCGGTGGCTAGAGGGCTTCCAGCCTGTCTGCGCGCAGTGGCTGCAGCGGCAATCATGGTGCAGGATGAAGAACGTATAGTGTTGTCACATCCACTCATAGTGCACACCTCTCATCAGGTAGGAGCTATTATACACAACATTTCTACGCAGCATATGACCGCTCAACGACGTTCTGGCTATGAAGCAATATTATAAGCTACTGCTAATTTAACATTGAAACCAAATTCCGTAGTTCATGGCCCAACCTTATATTTGCATAAGTTGTTATTGCAGGGTGAAATTGAGGACAGCGATCATGACTGCCTAGCCAGGATTCATAATTCGACGGCTTGCAGGCCAGATGTGTCCGCATCTGTCCTGGAGGAGGGGAAACATTGGTATGTAGATGGATCATGCTATAAACCAAATGATAATGACTACTGGTGTGGGTATTCGATTGTTGAATTACCTGACTTTGTCATAGAGGCCTATTCTCTACCATATAAATCAGCACAAGTGGCAGAATTAATTGCGTTAACAAGAGCTTTTGTCAATTGGCAAAAGATCAGTGTATCAACATATACACCGATTAAAAATATGCACATGGAATTGTACATGATTTTGCCAAACTGTGGGAAGAAAGGGATTTTAAGACTTCAGAAGGAAAACCCATATCACACCACAGTGTTGTGGCTGAACTGATTCATGCAGCACAGTTACCGTCAAAATTGGCTGTGATAAAAGTAACTGGGCATGCATCAGGAGAGTCAGAAGAGGCAAGGGGAAACAGACTTGCAGACGAAGTAGCTAAATGGGCAGCTAGAGATGTCCTATCAAGTCAACATGTTGACAAAGCAGGCACAGAGGTGCCATGATGTCCTTTGTGTTGACTAATAATTTTGATATTAAACTATTACAGGCAAACCCCACTCAAAGTGATCTAAACCACTGGGCAGCGAATGAGGCAAAACCGGATCAAGCAGGTATTTTGAGAGATAAGCAGGGCAGGATTGCTCTGCCAGCCTCTATCATTGTTATGCTATGCAAACACTATCATGGTGTCTCACATGTGTCAAAAGAGAAAGTGATTCAAAATTTGAATCAATCGTATTGTATAGCAAATGTAAGAAAAAATACCTTGTTGTTATTGGATGCTTGTTTGATCTGTGCTAAGACCAATCGACATAAAGATAGTAAACATGATTCTCTTACACACCCGGAACTGCCATTTCAGCATTTACAAATAGACTTTACACACATGCCTCCTTGTGGAAATCACAAATATTTGCTTGTGATAGTGGACCGTTTCTCCAAAAATGGCCTGAGGCTTTCCCGTGTGGAAAAGAAAATGCACAGACTGTAGTGAAGGAGATTATACCTCGTTTTGGTATAACAACGGTTATAGAAAGCGATAATGGTACACATTTTGCCTCCAAGGTTACCCAGTTGCTAACTAAAGAGCTAGATATTAACTGGCATATGAACATACCCTATCATCCCCAGTCGTTTTCGGTAGCGGAACGTTTGAATCAAACGATAAAAGATCGAATTACGAAAGCATGCATGGACACAGGTCGAAATTGGGTCGACGTACTACCTGCAGTACTGGCAGAAATAAGAATGTCCCCCTCATCGACAACAAAGATGTCTCCATTTGAAATACTAATGGGCAGACCGTTCCCCACCCCGTGGGTTAAGGGTCGTGCTGGTAATCTCCCCACAGGTGACACGGAGGTGATCATCACTGATTACGTGAATTCCCTGGTCAAAACTTTAAATAGCATAAAAGGTGATGTTTCTCTCTCTCTCCCTCTCCCTACAGAAAAGCCAACTCATTCTTTTGCTCCAGGCCAACACGTGTTGATAAAGTGCCTGAAACCTCCAAAACTCGCAGAGTCAAAGTATCTTGGACCTGCGACTGTCATCGCTGTGACGCGGACAGGGGTGCTGACTGATTTCCAGCCACAGTGGATCCATGCATGCAGGCTGAAGGCGGCTCCGGAGACAGGAGGGGATCTGTGATCGTATCTGGAGCTGGATCGAGTTCGAGGAGCTGAGAGAGGAGTCGAGGTGCGGAAGGGGCGGAAGGAGAAGCAAGAGTCTAAAATCATAATTCCTGATAGTTGTGTGACCATAGGTATGAGACAAATGATATACCTGGTAATTCTGATAAGTTTGTTTACTTGTACGCATATTTTTATAAGTACAGGTAATGAAACGTGGCTTGGGCATGATGATACACCCCATGCCTATGCCACGAATATGTGGTGGAGATTTGCTAATTATACGGCAAAGGCCGAAGGGAAAAAGGGGTCTTGTTATGTCTGTACAAAAATGCCCCACAGTGCGGTCGGTCCTCGGGTAATTGTTAAAGCCCCACCACCGCAAGATTGGGAATGCATTTCTTTTATTAGTGTTGCAGGCTTGGTTCCTGCTTTGAAGACTTCTGGACAATGGAGGTGCAGACCAAATGGTACAATATGATTTATACCCCAAGTGTTTTTAAGAGTGACAATCGTGAGTTCAATCCTTGACTCATTATTTTGTGTAGAAAGAATTTAAGGAGAACAGAAGTTGGGTGAAATTCCATTGAGCAAGTGTGATCGAGTTTATCAATATTGCCAGATGAAAAGTATTACATGCTGTCATTATTGTTTTTGAATGGAGGAGAAGTTAAAATAGAGGACATATGGGTTGAAATGTATCAAAGAATGATTATATTCCATATTATTATCTATGTATGAGAATGATAAATTTAGGATTAGGGAACTCTGCAGCGAGTGTTTATGTATTCATTGTTTATTTTAAACAAAAGCAGGCAACTGTTAGAAAACACTCTCTGTCTTTCTGTTGAGTCCAGACATGTCTTACCCCCTCCTTTCTCCCTCTCTCTCATTCTCTATATACAACGCATTCTCTCTTAATCCCACTTCGGTATCCATCTCTCTCTCTTGATATTATATTTTAAATATGTCTTACTTATATGCGAAGTATGCATGCTTAAATGTATACATTAGCTTCTCTTGGTTCAAATGTCCCAAATAAGGACATGATAGCTAGGAATGAGGCTCGTGATGAAACTCTGAAGACAGTTCAGCAATCTTCGCAAAAGTCTATTCCTAATATGTCCATGTTTTCTGTACATGTGGCCATTTTATAAAAACACATGTTCTTGGCCAAAGATCCTATATGTGTAGGTCATTCATATCCTCATTGGTTAAGAGGGTGAAAACTCCCCTCAACATGCCTATATAAGATCTGTATTTCCATGAATAAATTGAAGTATTGAGAATAAATTTGAATGTGTGTTTTCTTACTTCCCAGCCGTATTTACACTTTAAGGAACTGAGAATTCTTCAAGGTGGCAAAGAGAGTTTACTGAGGGACCAAATTGTTATTCTTTATTAACAATTATGTTTGAACTAGAGTGGCATAACACTTTCACTTTATTCTTAGTACAAACAGGCAAGTTCAGATCAAGCAACACTGGATCCCATTGACTTTCATTGTGGCACATTCAACTGAGGCACATTTCAAATGATCTTTTTCTGCTTCAACATATTGGCTACCCAATGATGAGTAGACATGATAAATTGAGATTTCTAGCTAGTATTTGAAATGAAACATACATAAAACCATGAGAAGTACCTTAATTTATGATCAGACATCAATCAGCGTGCAGTAATGGAAATCAGATGTGAAAAATGAGGCAGGAATATTATTATTAACCTGTTGCCAAGGAGAGAAATGAGCGTGTGAGATACTGTGTGTGTGTGTGTCCTGTAACAACCAGAGCTGTTCTGAGCTTACTAGTAAAAGCAGATGTTCACCTGAGACCCTGCCAAAGATATGTGATGTAACCGGTTGAGCTGTGAAGACCCTCCTTGAATCTCTTCCCACTGGTTCCCCAGAGCTGTTCAGGCCTCCAAACCTGAACAGACTGCAAGGAGGAGTTCTGACTACTCCATTCTAATACCGCCACATGACACACAGTTGCTGTGGAAACGTGTGTGGGGTACTGGGAAGGGCGCCCTGTGTGCTTTTTGGATGCTTAGGAGACCCATGTGCTCTCTTTAATGAGGCTTTTCATTCCAGTTACATTTTAGTAGTAATTCACTATGCTTATTCACACAGTTCTTTTTTATTCTGAAAATGTTTGAACATTAACATTGATTTCATAATATACATTTACCTTCCACCAATAGCAGGCAACAGCTAATGCGAATTTCACTCCATAGTTCTAATTTAGAGAAAAGCCATGTTGTGTGATCATTGTGTCTAACTAATCTCAAAGTCATTCAGAGCTGAGGTATTTTTATAAATTAACTATGAGGATGATACCAGACTGCAGTATTGTCATGAATTCGGTCCATGGACTTCCGTTTATTCACCACCAGAGGTCACCCTTTCCTTTACATTGACTCTCGCACAACACAAACTGTTGCATAGCACCCTGGACTACATATCCCATCATTCATTGCACGGTTTGCACACTGCACTGATTGCACTCATTGCACACAGCTGTTTCTTATCACCTCACTCACTATATAACACCCACTCAAAGTGCCATTCTCTGCTGCGTATTGTTTAGCCCATACCCCATTCCTAGTCTCTGTGTTTTCCTTGTTTTGCCTTGCCTTGCCTGTTTTCCTGGATTTTTCCCTCTCGTCTCGCCCCTGTGATTCTGTCTGCCGATCGGTGACCCTGCCTGTTTACCACGTCTCTTTAATCAAGCCTGCAGATGGATCCTCACGTCTCGTCAGCCCCGTAACAAGTATTACATGGCAAAGCTGAATTTTCAGCAGCCATTACTCTAGTATTCAGTGTCACATGATCCTTCAGAAATCATTCTAATATGCTGATGTGCAAAAAATTTATATGTTGAAATTAAAAATGTGTTTTTCAGTGATCTTTAACCAGCTTATCTCAAGCTGGTTTGTATGTATGAAGTCAGGTTCACACAAGTGTGCAGTTAACATGTTCCACTAGCACCTGACAACCTGAAAGTGTTCAAATACTTTATCAGGCCATTGAATTTATATGTTGTTTTTCACTTTTCTACAGTTGGTAACTTTGTCTTATAAAACAGACATCAGATAAGGATAAACCACAAACTGTAGGTCGTGTGTTTCTATGTTGTTCATGTATGTCTTTCTCTTGAAAGCCTCCGTCTCTGTTTCAGACCCTTGAACTTATGGTAAAGGAACTGAAAGACTCCCAGAGCCCTGAGGGTGATTTGTTAAGGAAACCAGGCAGGAGCGTGTTACAAGGCATCAGTTCACTCCGAGCCTCCTGTCCTCTGCTGTGCGCTAGAAGAGTGGGTAATGGATCAGACCGGGGCCCAGGAGACCTCTGCTTGAATCAAACCGTTCAATACGTGCCAACACAGGCTCCTCTGCCTCTGAGCAGCAAACAGAGGAAAGAGCCGTAGACACCTGATTTAAAGCTTCAGCTCTGTACATATACACACTCACCCTCGGCTGGTTTAGCATATAACATAGACATATTATTTTACTCAGAGAAGAAAAACTCACCATTGGACTGGCCTGATTGATTCGCTGTGTTTGTGTATAAGAGGTTGCTGTGCTAACATGGCTTTGTTCCTTAGCCACAGAGCTTTCGTATCCGTCACTGTCCCGTTAAGACTGCCTACAAATTAGTCTCTGTCTGCTTTTCTTTCCAGGATGCAAAATAAAGGAGTTGCAAATGATGAAGTGCATGTTAACATAAGTGTGTTTGCACTCTTTAGGACTAATTTAAATTCTTGCTGAATTTGGTTACCTCTAAGTAGATTGATAACTCTTGGAATATCAACGCAGTTGGCTAATCTACTTATTTTCCAAGAGTTTTTTGTTTTTTTTTAACATTGAATGGGTCCAGTAACTATAGGAAACCAATTGAAATGCAAACTCTGTACTGCAATAGGAAAAAAAACTAGTTTGTCTTAAAAAGTGTCAAAGCATTCTGTAATTAATATTTCTTCACTTAGTTCTTACAAGCTCAGTCTGAGTGAATCATTTATTTTTCAATATTGTTCTTAAAATCCAATTCTCATCCTTACTGCTTTACAAACATAGCTGTGTTATTTCTTCTGAACAAATAAAACATGTATATCATTATTGTGCTACTTGACCATAAATGCAATTATATTATTGTAAACACTTCCAAAAAGTCCCAATGAGGAAAAGCAATTACTGCAGTTCCATCGTGGTACAGAATTGCCATATGGTAACATGGTTCTTTTTCCTGCTGGTACAGAGTGTCCATATGGAATGTCCATATTTTCTAAATTTTCTGTAAAACTGTTTGAAAAAGTATATATATAGATCAACATCTATTCAGTTTTTCAAAGATGCAGCAGTCGTAGAAGAAATGTGTAATAGCACCATTTGAAGAACACTGTAGCACGTGTCTTGCTCAAGAAAATCCTAGATCCTAGTGAGAAAATGTCATGTGGCTTAAAAACAGTGTATATTTACTTTAAAATCTGCCCTTAAAAGAATAGTTCATCCAATGTTTTTGTAGGATATCAGACCGAATCAGACAATCTAAGATTTGGTCAAAACCGAGTTGAGGCACGAGGAGTCACAAAAAATTGCCACTGAGGCCAAAGACAACAGGATGTCATAAATCAGACCCTAGACACTCTGAAGCAAGCCTAAAACCACTCTGCCACAGAACAGTTTTCAACATTAACACAAAAGACCACATTGACAAGTCCAAGGAGATTGTCAATTTTGGGCAAGTTATCAAGAATAATGGTCAAAAGAGATGACCGCATGACTATCACACGATAGTAACTACAGTCACAAGCTCCTCGTAAATTGACTTCCCCCACTTTACGACAAGAACAGAGAGACTAAAATTCCTTACAGAAATTTAATCTCTGGTCTTAATACATTCACAGAATGGCACGGCAAACTGCTTTCCTATGCACCTAATGACACGAAAAAGGACTGTGTGACCAGTAATAATGGAGATGCATAACTCCATATGATGTATCAAACCACATGTTATCCATCATGTTTTGAATTCATTATTGTGTTTGTATGTTAATAACTATTGAGAGCTTAAGGGGGTCATATTCATGCTTGTATGTGTGAGTTTGATTTCATGCTTGAAACGTTGTCTCCCAGTAATTCTTGGTCACTGATCATATCTCGTGATAAATCATGTCCAAAATTATACTCTGCTAGAGCGGGAAAACTCGGACCATGTGAATTATGAGATAACAGTTGATTTATGAATGAGGAGAAACATTGCAACACCCCAAGCTTCAATTGGTCGAGGCACCATTTGGGGTGTGTAAAACAGCCTGTTTTAAATACTCAGGACACCATCAAACTTAGCGCGCTTTTGGTCTTTTGCCTTTTGCCTTTTTACGGGTCTGACTTTTTGTGTCTAGCTTTTAGCCATGCGGCTTTTAGCTTTTTCACTCCTAGTCATGCTTCTTTAGTTTTGAGCGTGCTCTGGCTTACACGCCAGCTCCTCCAAACCATGAGGAGAAACACCACCTGGTCTCATCAAACCTTACTTCTATTTCTATTTCTTTAGTTAGTTTTATTTTCCGTTGAGAGTTTCGTGTTCTGAGTTAAGCCTAACGGCGCATCTCCGAAAGAGTGCTGTATAAACTTCAACTGCAGACCACAGCTCGGCGTCGCCAGCCAACGCACAATCACTGGCTTCCCAAGACTGAACCTCCAGCCAATCAGCAACCTCGGGAAACCCCTTCCAGCAACCAGACAAGAAAGGGAACCCCGCAACACAGAAACGCAAGTACTCCAGATCTAGATGAACTGGTGCATTTAATATAAAGTTTAACCTCATTGAGGAACTCAGTGCGAGGGTTAATTAGGTGATTGATGGTTGTTCAGATCTATGAATGCACATATTGCTGTAAACTTGGGATATCACATTTTCATTCTCTTAAACTAATAATTTCCTCACTTTCTCTCTTTCTGCAAAACTTGTGTGAATGCGTGTGTTCACGTGTTAGATTAGTTTATATGTCTTAGAATTATCCAAAAAAGCCTTATTTATATGGAAAAGAGAAGTATCTTGTGTTTTGTGCTCACAAGTTAATGTCTTAAACTGCCGATATTGTTACTGTACTAATTAATAGTGTTTTCAGTATATTTTGGATATTGATATCCATTGCAGAATTTATGTCATGCGGCTTGTTCAATGAATCGCTGACCGTCTCAGTGATCAGCCGTAAAAACAGTGATTCTGTCCTAATTCCCTTACATATTAATGGTGGAGTGCCCTTTAAAATCTTAAATGATTCCCTATGAGCTAAATTATTGACCTGTTTCCCTTACAATTTGAAGTCATAATTAAAGTCTTAATGATGTATTGATGTCAATAATGTTAGTATAATGATGTTAATTGATTGACTGAAGTTGTGTGGATTACTTATGAGTTTTTTTTTATCAGTATATACCGCAGAGGATCTATTTATTTACAGGATTTATTGCTCAATAAATCAATAATAAATAATAATAAATACATTTATTGAAATTTTTTTGCAAAAATGAGAAAGAAATGAAATGTTGTAGCAATGCTGTATTAGGGTACCAGGTTTTAAACACTCCAGATGAAGTTTTGTAAATGTGTCGTGAGCTCGGGTCTTCTAAAGCAGCAAATCTTTGATTTAATTAAAGTGTACTATTGCATATAATAAATATTATGAAATACTTCTTTGATCCATATAAACATTGTGAATATTATTTTTACTAAGCTGAAATGTAATTGCACAAATATTGCACAATCAGGACCTCGGAATTGCAGAAGATAAATCTTAGCTATAGACTGAAAATGTCATTAGCAAAAAATAAATAAAATAAAAAATACAGCTTAACCCCACACCACTAATGCTCTAGTAAAATGCAACCGCCTCAACAGTCTTGTTGATGAATTAATATTTCATACAAAATTGAAATAATACATTATAGTATAAAGATGCTGCACTCTTATGTTCACACTTGTAGTTCGGTTCATTTGGTTCATTTGGCATCGTGATACATTCACAACCTGATTGGTCGGCTTGAATGATGTATATATCGTGACAGAACTCACAGAACACCCCAAACAAAAGGTGCGATAGACTTAAAGCGGCGCGCGGGTGTAGGATATCAACAGCACCCATGAAACGATCGGTCCGCTCAGCGGCGCTTTAAGCCGATAAAACCTTAAGACAGTCTGCTGGACTAAGCGCGCTCATTCTTGTGTGTACATATTTTATTTTCACCACCTGCAAACTCACAAGGAGCTCATTAAAGTCACTTTACCTCATCGTTGCTCCACGTTTGCCCTCTGCTCATTTTGTTTTGGTTACACCGCATTGTCAAATCATGTCGCATAGCGTCGCATCTTGTCATTACTTCCTGTTTTTGGTTCGTTTAGAAGTATTTGGTCCGTGTTGCGTTCATATATAATTCGAACCGCACTAGAGTTCGTTTGGAAGCGGACTGAGACCCATCTTTTCAGCGGTCTCGGTCCGCTTGTTTGGTGCGCACCAGGGTTCGGATGGCAGCATTCACACTTACTCAAACGAACCGCACGAAACAGAGCAATCACGCCAGGGTTCGTTTTAATCTAACCAAACATGACAAGTGTGAACGCACCCTTAGAATCACTTATAACAGTTTTGAACTTTCTGCAGCTTAAATGTGCCTGTGAATATGGATATTACTATCTGTTAGGAGACCAGGTCACTTCCAGAAGACCACTTTAAAAGTGGATAGAGCAGTTGACATTTTTCAAAAGGGCAGGAGGATTTCATACCATTAGGGCCTCTGGCTGTGTCTAGAGAGACTCAGCTAAACCAATCTAGAAACCAAATGTCATAGCAGCGTGCTCAGTCTATTCAACCTGTTTTAAAATCAAAGTGGTGAATGTACTTTGCTTTATATTGATACTGACTTTCAACATCTGAGTGTGGACCTCTCCCAGTGTTTCTCTGGAGAGAGCGTTCTTTTTTGCCCTGAGGACGTCCTTGCCTGCTCTGTCCTTGCCTGCTCCTCAGCAACTGTAATTCGGGTGATACATGTGCTACCCGTGACCTGCCTTGCATTCCTCGTCTGCACACCAATATTACTTGGAATCTTTATGCTATAGATGTTAATTCACCAGTAAGAGTATCTTATTCCTTAAAGGTGCAATAGGTGATTGTCTTCAGAAACATTTTTTGTTATGCTGGTTGAAAGTCTCTTCACATCCCGATAGCAATCATTAAGTTAAGTGGTCTAAATGTATTTATAGATTCTGTGGAAGGCGTAGGACCAAGAAATGGTTTCTGATCGATATGATCCCTACACAGTGTTCATTGCTCCCTCCTCACTGAGCGGGGGGAAATACTTTGAAGTTTACTTCACTTCGGAACATGGGCTGGAATTGGGAACCGCTGATGTAGCCTATTGTAGTAATTTTGTCTCTGTTCGTCTGGTCTGTGAGTGCCCGTATATGCATTCAGGGGGCGTGGCTTTGGACGGCGATTTGCATGGAAGGTGGGACGTTCGCTTTCAGTGCTATCAGGCTAAAGTTAGCATTTTCCAAGATCTCCTATTGCACCTTTAAAGTACCTGCTGTCTCAGTTCTTGAATGTGGATGGATTTATTCTGGAATGGGGTCTGGTTTTGTTGTTGCATTTGTTACTGCAATGACTATAAGGGTATTACAAGGGTCAGAGGTCACACTCGGCAAACATTCGTCATCGGCTAAACAGCCATGTATTCTAATCACCTCACATTTTTATAAAACCTATGACTCATGGAGGTGCATTCGGTCCAAAATTTCAGTCCAAATATGTTCATGTTAAATTGTTTGGGGTCAGTAAGACTTTTTTGAAGGAAATTAATACTTTTAATCAGCAAGGACTGAAATTGATTAAAAGTAAAAGTAAAGACATTTATAATGATACACAGGATTTCTATTTTAAATAAATAAGCAAGATGTTTCCAAAACATGTTAGGGGCGAAGACGGTTTTTTAACATTGATAATGATAATTAATGTTACTTGAGTGCCAAATTTAGAATGATTTATGAAGTATAATGTGATACTGACACTGGAGTAAAAATTCAGCTTTGCATCACAGGAATAAAATAAATTTTAAAATGTATTAAAATAGAAAACGGTTCTTTCAAATTGTTATAATGTTTCATAATATTACTGTTTTAATGTATTTTTGACGAAATAAATACAGCCTTGGTGAGTATAAGAGACTTTAAAAAATATTTAAAAATCTTACCAACCCCAAACTTTCGAAAGACATGTATAGTTATTAGTATGTGCATTCTTATTAAGATTGTTTTGTTGAATTTTGACTTTTGCAAGTGATAAAACAATAACAATAAACGATAAAACGAAAGATAAGATTCTTTCATGACCAACGTTTATTCAAAATGTATAATATAATATAATAGATGAAAAATGAAGTGAAACATGAGGCTGAAAGTCCAAATTCAATAGCTAATTACTAAATAATTGATATAATTCATTTAGGTTTATTTAGATACATTTACAAATATGCACAACAAAAAGGAAAATGTAACTTTTTTGGTTCGTCATAATGTAAAAAATGACATTATATTTGCCTCCAAAATTACATTTGCCTCCATGTCCTTTAAGCTTGACACTCAGGTTCAAAGTTCCCAGAGACTTACACTGAAAATAAAGGTTGAATGACACTGGAAGAGCTGTCATGATGTGTGAGGTATTAAAAACATTCTATCTGTCATAATAAACTCAAGTATGAACCTGATCGGCATTCTCAAAGAACCAAATCACCTCTTTATCAGACGATCACGTTTTAATAAGGATTTACAGCTCTTACGGGAGGTTGTCCTTTAACCTCAAACTGGAGAAAAAGGACAGGACATAAAATGTTGCTTTCTGAAGCATCTCTTGCGAGGGGCCGAAATACTACCCGCTGCCTTGAGGATATTAGAAATGAAATACAGAGTCATTTGCCACAGAGGGTCAGCCTATACTGATCTGCTTTTGATTAAAAACAAGGAGCTTAGAGGCTTTCCTGTTGCCCTGATAAGGCATCATGTCATAAGTCTGATTTTAACCGTGGCCATATGGACAGTAGTAGTGAGCTTTGGCTGTACCTTAATAATCTTCCATCTAAATGTGTGAGAACTCTCTAAACCTTACAACATCAGGCATTGCTTTTAAGCTTACAAGTTTTGGCTTTGATGGATTTCTCTTACAAAGCTCAATTTGGAAAATCCGTGCTCCTTCCCCTCTCTCTCTTTCCAGCCTTGCACTTTTTCAGGCTGACTCAGAGGGTAAGATATGAAGAATCCACTTAGTTTCTTAATACTTCTGTAAGCTTTTGGATGCAATGATATTTTCATAGTCCAAAGACAGAAAAGAACTCTTGACAAAATGCAATGAGGAAAAGAAATAGACTTGGGATATATTACTCTTCAAATATACTACTGTGGATATCAGAAATAGCTAAGCTGAAACTGACCTTTATTTTAGCACTGTAAATGTTGAATTTTCTGCATGGATGACATCCACAAATGCTTGCATGGAGAACTCACGCTCCACTTTTATTAGCCTCCGTCTCAGAGTAGATGAGCCTAAACCAGCGTGGGCCATGGCAAATATAGTGTGTTCGTGCTGAGGCTACATGGGACAATTGTTCAAGTACATGAACTAGCTGGGCTATTAAACCTTCTCCAGGTCAATAAACATTTATGATAAGAGCAGTCCCCTTTCAGAAAACCTTATTTTACAGTCCCGCTATGGCTCTGCTTTTCTCAGCTGCATTGTGCTGAACACTTTAATCCATCCAGGAGGGACTTATTCTGGGTTGTGGGGGCCACTCTGTCCCTCTCTTTCTTTTTGCTGAGGTTCAATGGCAGAAAATCCATAGCCTCTCTAAGAGGAGGAATTCCATTAGATAATAGATATGGAATCCATCTCTATTCTCCACCTTATCTTCTCTCGGGGTGAGAAATCAATACAGAAGCTTCAGCTCAACTGCCAACAATAACAATACATTGATAGGCTTCTGAGAGAAGGAGAGTGAGGAAGAGCATTAATGGACAAAACGTCACACTCTTCATCGGCAATGACGCAAATCAAAGTGTTAATTGTGCACACAGTTTTCTGAATGAATGAAGGTGGGATTAAATATAAGTAGGCTATAGGGGTGTTAGTTCGATTTTGTGTGTGAGTTGATTGTTTTTACACTTTATGCAGGTTACATTGTATTTGTTATGCCAATAGGTGGGCAACAAGTAACTGTCTTTATGAGTCACTGAATCATTCAACCTATCAACCCATTCTTTCAAATTATCTGATTTATTCAAGAATGAAACAAGGGATTTTCTTATGAGTGATTCATTTAAACAATTTGCTCAAAAACCACTGATTCATTCAGGAAGGTTACAGGTGCTGTGTCTGAAATGCTCGCAACCTTATGTAGTCACGCCCCTTTTGCACTCATCATTGTCTTCTGTCTTCCGGTTTGTATTTCCACAGCATGAAGTGGTGGTCTAAACTTTCTAGATTTTACTTCCTTAAATAATACTTTCAAAATAAATTGGTTAAAACAGTACTTAACAAAGCCTTTTTCATTCTGCAATATTCTTCCTAATCTTGTTTTTTCTAAGGTGGGAGGCCTCCCTTTCTTATTGTTATGCAACTACAACATCACTAAATTGCCCCTTAAATTATCACAATTTTTGTCATAAATAAGCACTTTTTGGCTGGCCACCTTAATTATAGGCACCAATTTAGTCCTCCCACGCCCCCCCCCCCCCCCAGTGCTTTTTTGGAATAATTTGCGATATTCTTTATACAATAGCATCGTTTTTGGGTGAATAATAATTTTATTTTGGTCTCTCAATTAATCAATGCTGATGGACACTTGTATTCATATTCAGAGTTTTTGAACAAGTATAACATACCTATCACTCCACGAGAGTTTGCTAAAGTAATGGATGCCATTCCTTATGGAGCAATAACTCTTCTCAGAGACTCAGCTAGATCCCAGATTTCTTTGTCAGTTGCTCATCCTTTTGATACAATGATTGGGAATATTAGTTTTTAACTCTTCTGGTTGTAACAGGAGAATTAGACAGCTATTTCAGAATGAGATTGCTTCTCTCCCGTACATTGTGTCCTACTGGAATGGCCAGTTTATCAACATTCCATGGAAGAAAGTGTGGACTTTGTCGTCGAAATATTGAATAACCAATAAGGTCAAGGATGTGTCCTACAAATTACTTCATCTTTTTTATCCTGTAAAGCTTTACTTAAAAAGAATGTTTCCTGATATTGACTCTTTATGTTCTTTTTGTGGTGCTGAAGATGAATCTATTTCTCATATCTTCTGGGAATGCTCATATACAAGAATGTTCTGGATGGATTTCTGTATTTTTGTACGCACATTTTCATCACAAAGTTTTTCTTTGTTATACAAAGATGTTTTATTTGGTCAGCACAATTTTGATAAAGATGCAAAGGACCAATATTTCTTGATAAATTTGTTTACTTTTCTAGCAAAATTTTTCTTACATAAATGTAAATTTCAGGGTGCTAAGCCTTACTTTTTTATTTTTCATAAGGAACTTAAATCCTATCTGGACACTCTCCTTACATCCAGCAACTCCAAAGCCCTTAAAACTGTCTCATTGTGTCATTTGTACGATATTTTCCTGATTTTGTAACCTGCATTTGTACTCTCAATTGTATGTACCCCTGGCATTGATTGTGTATGTTCTTAGCAATGCAATAAAAAAAAAATTCCACAGCATGAAGCTAAGATCTTATGATTTATGAATGAACCGCTCATTTCAAAACCAGCAATGACATAGAAAAATACAGAGCTACTGCAAAAACGGAAGTTCCAAGACAACATTCTAAAGAAGGCTGTGTGACACGCCACTGTTTGTTGCTCGAAGAAGCACAATGGTAGATCGTTTGGAAAAATTAGTTACATGTAAGTTATTCAGTATTTACGTCTTATTTATTGAACTGTTAAAACTAAAAGTAAGATCACACTTCCAATCGTGCTGTGTAAATATCGGCATAGCTGTGATCACCTGGGGCACTCAGCATTTTGAGTACTTTTGCTTGTGTGATATTGCTTGTGTTTGTTATATGGTTCAGATGTCTTCACGAATCTCTGGCTAAAGATTGACATCTCGTGGTAACTAGGATTTACACAAGCTTCAGTCTGGATCCAGAACACCTGAGAAGAGATGATGCAAACCCCTCAGAGGACCTCCGATGATGCCAACCCTGAAACAACTTACAGAACTACCACATTTTGCTATAAGTTTGATTGCATCATATAATAATTGCTGTTAATAGTGTTCATCGTCTATTTTATTACATCTTTTAATTGATTTTTCCGTACATTTCTACATTAACTGACAGTCACCACTGATAAACTACCACTAAATATTGTAGAAACTTAATTGGCTTTGCAATGATTTGTATGGTGAAAAATTTTGTATGGTGAAAAGCCTCTGTACAAATCAACTTGACTTTTCCAATTTAGCGCCCAAACTCTGGAACATTCTACCTAGCGTTGTTCGGGAGGCAGAAACACTTTGTCAGTTTAAATCTAGATTAAAGACCCATCTCTTTAACCTGGCTTACACATAACACACTAATACGCTTCTAATATTCAAATCCGTTAAAGGATTGTTAGGCTGCATTAATTAGGTCAACTGGAACCGGGAACTTTTTTCATAACACCCGATGTACTTGCTACAATGTTAGAAGAATGGCATCTACGCTAATATTAGTCTGTTTCTCCCTTATTCCGAGGTCACCGTAGCCACCAGATCCAGTCTGTATCCAGATCAGATGGTCACTGCAGTCACCCGGATCCAGTACGTATTCAGACCAGATGGTGGATCAGCACCTAGAAAGGACCTCCACAGCCATGAATGTCAGCGGAGACCAGGACAACTAGATCAGCCCCAGATACAGATCCCCAGTATAGACCTTGTCTCCTAGACGGCCACCGTAGGAACCAGATGAGTCCTCTGCACAAGGTGACATTGCTGCAGCCTGAAATTGAACTGCTGGTTTTGTCTGGTCAGAGGCGAACTGGCCCCCCGACTGAGCCTGGTTTCTCCCAAGGTTTTTTCTCCATTCTGTCACCGATGGAGTTTTGGTTCCTTGCCACTGTCGCCTCTGGCTTGCTTAGTTGGGGACACTTCATTTCCAGAGATATCGTTGACTTGATTGCAAAGATACTATTTAAACTGAACTGAGCTGGATAATGACATCACTGAATTCAATGATGAACTGTCTTTAACTGAAAAATTAGTGTTTACTATTGTCATTTTGCATTATTGACACTATTTTCCTTATTAATGCTGTTCAGTTGCTTTGACACAATCTGTATTGTTAAAAGCGCTATATAAATAAAGGTGACTTGACTTGACTTGACTTAAAGAGACATGGGTGTGCAGCAGGCGGGATTTCCCGAGTGCTGTGTGGTTTCCTGTTGGAACTTTAGGACTGCCAGGTGAGTTGTACTGTTTGCTTCGGCTGTTGCCTGGTGACACATTCCAAGCAGTGTTGACAGCGGTGTGGAGAGCAACCCCTCCTTTCAGTGCCCAATGATATTGCAATGATTAACTTCCCGTTACAAAGTATTTAGACAGCTCAGACTGTGTAAAGTTTTTTTTTAGAGTTGCACAGTTGTGGCTCCCGATCACAGTATTGATGGGAACCGCATTTAAATTCACCACGATGACTGAGGAATGAGCGTTGCATACAACATATGCTCTTTCTATTGACTGTTTGAAAAAGAGTGTTTATTTATTCTTAATGTTGTTGCCTAGAGAAGCAAAGCGAGTTAATAATTTACATTCTGGGTGTTATTCAACATATCTTGCCATAAATAGAATAGTGTTTTCGCCATGGAAATGTAATACAAAAAGCAGTTGCTTTAAATTGCTTCCTGCATGACACACAGGTTTGCTTACATGAATTGAAGTGTTCTAAACATGATGTATTGTAATTGTCTCCTACACATAAATGCAAATGTACTTAAATGATAAAAGCAAACATTAAGTGACATGTTTTCTTAGAATTTAATGCAGGTATTTATTGCATGTATTGTAATAAATGTTTATTGCTAATATTTCACAATATATTAGTGAATGTTTTATCGGCACCCAATCTATCCATTTTTAAGGATTCTTAAAAGTGTGAAATAGACTTATGTTTTACTGTCTTCTGCTTACATTTTGTGATAGCTTTTAGTGAAGTGAATTCTCTGCACGTTTTTGTGCTTCCATCAGCCACTCTGCGTCAATGCCATAATTGTAATGCAGCTTCAGAGTGATAAGTCACATGTCATCTATGGTTCAGGTTATTGGCTCAAACACTTCTGTGGTCCCATGAGCAAAGATGACAGATTTCCAATTGTGTACTTCCACCTCCAGGTCCTGCAGCAGCCAAACGGCTACCATAAAGATGAATGGGAATGTTAACGGATAGCTTTCTCCAGGTACATGACCTTCCTTTAAAAACACTGAACATCAACTGAATATCACAACCATAAATCTATAACTAACGGCAGTGTTTCTCTTCTAACCTCAACCTGCTTATATTACTGACACTTAGCCAGCAGATGTCAGTCTTTTCTGTAGTATCAATGGCACAATCCAAATGGCATTGCCCTGGAGGCAGATTTAAAGACTGAAGGGGTTAAACTGTTCGGAGAACATGTAATGGTTACGAGAAAATGTTAATTAGGATGGACTTAATGAGAATGGCAAGCTCTCAGCACCATTGACTCAGCATTAGATGCAAGCTCTAACTATTAATGATAACAGTATTCAATTTAAACTGCACTTGAGGCCTAATCATTTCATTTACATGTATGAGCAAACAGTTTAATCAATGTGTAGCCACCACATAGAGTGGAATCATGGTGTTTAGCTACAGACAGAGTCACAGATACTCTAAAAAAGCAATCAAAAGCCACTGCTGTGCCATTTGGCCAGTTAACTAGTGCTTTAGGAATAACACTTAAGAGTATGTGATGATATAATGACTCATCCTAGAAATTTCAGGTCAGTCATAACGAATGAATTAGCACCCAGACATATTCTTTAGGAGAAAATAAAAATGAAACAATGGTACGCCGCTAATATATTTAAACCATGGCATATCTCTTGCGCCTTACACAACTTATCTATTACGGCTTGCGTGGGATCCGTTAGGCAGTTCCCTTTTTCATGTCGAGCCGCATACGGAAGGAAGACCACCCTCAGTGTGAATTGAGTGCAAGTTAATTTCAGCCCACACAATGACACAATCTCGAAGACTGCAGAACAGTCTTTTGTGCAACTCCTCTCCCCCAACCTAGTCAGTGGGAGGCATTAGCATCCCTGTCATCAGTAACTGAGAGCCATCACTCCTTTGAAGGATTAACTTCATTAGCATGTTTTCATGCCACTCGTCTTCTAATTGCCCAATTGAAGCGCCCACTTGTTGTGCTTGTGAAACATACCTGGACTCACAAGACCCAGTCCAGGACTTCTGTCTGAAGGTTATTCCTTTCGTTTTATCATGTTATATTAATGTTGTTTGAACTTGTCTGTAGTTATTAAGGCTTTCAAAGTATTCAAAAGTCAGATTTAGTTTGATTGTGTGCCATTCAGAATTGAATTAAAACTCCTGAATCTGAATCAAGGTAGCAGTGGAAAAGCAGAATTTTAATTTCAATGTAAAGAAGTAAAATTAAACTGAACTGAAATTCAAATAACTGTCATTTTTAACTAGAAAGACAAAGCTTGTCAAGACAAATTTTGAATGCTGGCTTGGGGGGAAAAAAGTTTTGAAAAATGTTTAAAAGCACTTAACTTTGCCATCAATGCATTGTTTGAATTACAATTCAGTAAATTCTTCAACCTGTCGTTCCAATTCAAATTCCTGCATAGGGGGTGTGGCTAAATCAATTAAAATACACACACATGACTTTAAAGGAAGCCAATTCTTCAAATGGACATTTTGTACAATCCTGCTATTTATTTTGATGAGGGACATCATGCACCTTTTTTTGAGGGTGCAGCAGTGTCCCTATTGGCACACTTGGTGCCCTGGGCAAGATATAATATGATGAGAGAAAGAAAAAAAAGACACTTTGTAACAGCTTAGCAGTTCTTTGAAAGTATTGCAGTTCTCCTACACATTCAATTTATTCAAAGATTCATTGCCATTTTATTCAAATGTTTAAGAAAAGAGAATAAAACAGCAAGAGAGATCTATTGCATCAAACATTTTCATCCAGCCAAACGGAGAGGGGTGTCACCCTGCCTCAGTGACCACAGAGAGAGAGAGAGAGATGGAAATCCAAAATCAAAGTAGCATGTATACATAGCCGTGGGCCCTCCTCTCATTTCCCTTATGAATCACAAATACAGACACTGCATGCTTAAACTGAAGCTCTTGCCTTCTGAAGTTCTCTACATGATGTCATGTACAGGAAGGTATTTCTCAGTCTCAACCTGTCTGCTCATGCCAGTTCTCCAGTAATACGATACACATCTAAAGGCTCTGAGAAAATGCTGGTCATTCTCAGACAAGGCCTTCATTTATTTTCCCGCAATGCAGTCTGGACTGCGTTTTACACAGCAAATGAAAATCCTCATGCACTTGTGATCATCCTTTCGTGATCATATGATGTAAGTGATGCTGTGTTTATGCAACATGCAAAGAACACAATTAAACACTAACTCCCTTTTATATTTTCACTTCTCTGTTGTTTGTTCAACACTCTGTAATCCAAAAATCGGACTGTATTTTCCTAATTTGCTGACAATAACAAACACACATCAACTATGGTAAAATGTGTGCATGTTATCTTCTGATGCACTGTATAAAAATATTATCATTTTAAACTGAAACTGACTCCAGACAGATTTGAAGTGAATGTCAAAGGCTGTTAGAAAAGCTTTCGATATTAAAAAGCTGCCCATAGATGTGGTGCATCTGAGAGATGAGAGAATGTCTAATTTAAGATCCAACAATCAATAGACTTAAAAAGGTTATGTGGATCAATGTAAAATTGTTTAGTTCGCCAACACTATCATTTGATTATTGCCATCTCAAAGAACAGAAAACATCTTCTGTTAAAGGTGAGCAATGATGTTCCTTAACTGTGCAGTTTAAACAGACATTGAAGTTTTATTTGTTTTTATTTTTGTTTGGAGGTCAGCGGAGCGAGGCTGGGCAAATCTAGTGCTGGTTGCATGAATTTTCCAGAATAAACCCAGCAGGCATTGAATCAAGAGGGAATTTGGCCATCTCATAGAGCCACTGAGTAAGTTGATTCTCGAGCAACTTGCCTCATGTCATCTAATGGGGATAATTAACAATCAAACTGAATATGACAGTGAACTTTACTCTCTCTGCTGCTTGTCTGCTGTTCCAAGTTCAAATGCTAAAATGAACCTCTAGGGAGTGACATAAATTCATTTTTTGTGGATTTGCAATTCAAACACATGGTCATGTCTATTATAAACTGGCTAAATTTAAAATTAACAGCGTGTGTGGCTGTAAACTCTCACGGTATAATATACCGTGTGCATTCCACCGATTGAACCAAGGGCCTGTCCTGTCCAAACATCGTACATCTTTTTTCGTAGAAGAGGGGAAAATAAACTGCGTCCTGCATTGGCTCTTCATTAAGCTCCAAATAAACCTTAACTTAGTCTTTATGTCCATCCCCTACCTCTCCTCTCAATCCTCTTTCTCCCCCTTCCTACATGGCCTGAGGGAGCAGTTAGCTCTCTGAATGCGCTCGCTCTATTGTGAGCTCACATTGATTGCCTCTACCCTCTCCAAAGCCAGTCGGGCCAGTCAGCATGGGGTATAGGCAGTCTGCTTTATCCACCGTGGCTCACATTTTTCTGAGAAATAAAAGAGGCGGAGAGAGAGTCTCAGAATGAGTTCCTCCTCCACTCCTACAAACAGAGAACCAGATGCATCTGTTTTACCCCCCCTCTCTTTTTCTCCCTCTCCTGCCTCTCCTCTCAGTGGCTGTACTCTAAAGGGAATCAATAGTGTACTTAAACAGATTTCTCTTGTGTCTTGTTGTCAAATATGTTGTGCACCTCTGCCTTTCTCCGTGTGGGCTGATCTTTGTGTGCTGGGGTAACATCTCCGCATTTATATGCCCTTGATCTGCATTTCCGCTCTTTGTCTGTTTTACACTTCTGTAATATCCTTTACACCTAACCAGTTAATGGTGCTTTGGCACAGTCGCTTGCGTTTCCTCTAAGGAGGTCTGTGAGGGCGATAGAGCGTTGTGTAAAGGAGCTGTAAATAATCTGTGAACGCTCAGTCTGTGTGTGAAAGCTTATGTCAGCAGAACTGAAACTCTCCTTCCATCATGTAGCTATGAAGTCCCAGCAGCATCAATCATTTCCCCTGTGATTGTCAGAGAATTGGCTGAGCTGTGGCGCTAGCTCACATCAGCTCGGGTCGAAAAGTGCGTCTTTTGTACATCTAAAGATACAGAGATATTTCATGAAAATTTGCTCAATTTAATTTGTTGATACATTTTATATTTATAGACACACGGAGTATACTTTGTTTGTTTAAATGATTTCAAGATTGATGTATTTTATATTTGATGAGTAAAATTTTTTTCTCCATATTTATTTAGAATTATTTGCTATTTAATTATTTGTATACATTTTATTATCTAATAACGTATATACATTATATTTATTAAATGAACTTAATATAAAGATAAAATACTAATTTACAGTAAACACTTACATAACAGAACAATATTTAAATAATTCAATATAAATATAAAATGCATGATGTAAATTCCTCTTCCTGTCATTCCAGTTCAACTTCCTGTGGGATGTGACCAATTCAGTTCAAATTCACACTCATGGCTTGAAATGGAGCTGTTTTTCAGTTCTTAGCTTTTGCACAACCCTGTCCAACATGTTCTCAGACCTTATAAATTCTATCTTGATTTCTTGCATCTGTGTGTGTATGAAATTATACCGAGGTTCAGTCAAGCTGAAGTCACTCCACTTAAAGTCCATCCATCTTCTTGGCAGCCATCTGGTCATATTGTCTCAGAATGTAGTTGAGGGCTTATCCACGAACACTAAGAACCCTTACAACAACCAGCTTTGAACTGAAGTGTGCTGTTCATTGACTGCTCGTGATTTTGTTCACATGAACCATGGCATCTTTGAAGGACTTCACAAAAACATGATTAATGGCCCAGAACACAGCATATTACAAGCAGCTTAAAAGGTATATCACAATAGACACTGAGGTACTCAGCATTACTAACGCCGTGCTTTGATACTGATGTTACACAGGGATATCCATCTTTGCAAAAGCCATCTGAGGCACCAGTCATCCTATCGACAAATTCAAACAGCATCTGTTAAATCACTTTGAAAGTCAGGCCTTGATAAAGTGCCTTCGAGACCTTAAGAAATAAATAATGTCAACAAAAAGACATTCAAGCTAGCCAATGAGGATCGAAAAGGAAGTGTGGTTAAAACACCATTTGGAAAACTAATGGAGAATATCTGAATGTGAGAAAAAGGGTGCTTTGACATTGACTGCAGCACTTAAATTGTCATTCGGCGGATCGTGAACTCTCCTTCTAAGAAAAGGACAGAAATAAATATGAATGACTGCCTGTGACCGATGATGTCATCTGCTAGATTTATTCCTGTCAACTTAGATAACTGTACAAAAGCAAGTGTCCTTGAGACAAAGTGCTCAGAGAATGGGCCCCATGCATTAATGTCAGCAGCGGTGTGTTGGAGATGCTAAGGATGTCAAAAGACACTTCCAAACACTTTCTCTGAAAGCACTGGTCAAAGATTACTGGGAAATAATTGACAGATGGCAGGAAAAAATAAATCTAATGCCCTATTGAGAAATATGTCACAGTGTTCCTATAATCAAAACAATGGGTTCTGAGAATTGTCAGGGAGTGTCAATTGTCGCACCTTCGGTTTAACCAATTATACATGAGCTATAGGGGTTAAATCACTGTCATACATGACCACCATCTTCCTGAGATGACAGCTGATTTATAGACTTAGACTAAAAGGGGGAAAAATGGTAATTTATAATTATATTGGTGATCATGTTAGTGGACGCTGGATTATTATAGTTAACTGAAACTAAATGTCACGAATATGGCCTGGGACTCGGCCAATCACACCAGAGGTCACACTTTCCATTACATTGACTCTCGCACAACACAAACTGTTGCATAGCTACATATCCCATCATTCATTGCACTGATTACACACTGCACTGATTGCACACAGCTGTTTCATATCATCCCTCACTATTCAGAAAAACCCACTCAAACAACAAATTCCCATGAGTATGTTAGCCTGTACCCCCGTTCGAGGTTCTGTGTGTCAGTGTGTGCCTTCCCTTGCCTTGTCTTGTCTGATTTCTCGGTTTCTTATCTTTGCCTGTTTTCCTGGATTTTTCCCTCTCGTCTTGCCCCTGTGATTCTGTCTGCCGATCGGTGACCTACGCTAGCCCTAGGATTATTCTTGTGTTTTGCCCGCCATATACCTGTTTGCCATTGATCGACCCTGCCTGTGTTTGACCACTTCTCTTGTTAAATAAAGCTTGCACATGGATCCGCACGCCTCTCGTCTCGTCAGCCCCGTGACACTAAAACTAAAACCATAAAAAATTGTTACTTGAAATAAAATAAACTTAAACTTGAATAAAAATAAATTATAAATAAACTTTACTAAACTAATTGAGTTTAACTTACAGCAGTAACTAAAACTGAAACTAAAAAAATAAACCGTAAACATATATTAAAAATATAAAAAATGACAAAAACAACAAAATTACAGAAACTTTGACTACAATTAAAATGAAAACAAAAATTAAAACCCGATTAAAAATATGAATTAAAACTTTTTTAGTATCTCAATTATACTAAAATAACACTAAATGGGTGACAGAAGTGGGATTATCTAAATCAGCAGTTTCTCTTAATTCGGTTTGAAACATCCACACAGCTTGTCTACATGTTTATGTAAACTAGATTTGCACAAAATGTGGCATACGCAGATTATGTTTATGTCTTTCAATGTTCGCTTTCAATTAAAATGATTCTTTACCATATTGAATTAAAATGTTTAAAGTGAAATAGGGGTGGTGGTGATGGGGGATGTCATAATAATTATTTTGAATTAGTATTTCAAGTAAGTACGACACTTTTTTTGAACAAGCGTTTTCTATTATTGTTGTGAACAGCGATGTAGCATCGCTGCATCATATCAGCATCATTCTTTTGACACTAATTTACACAGTTTCATTGCAGATTTATAAACCGCTTTAATTAGTAGCAGACAAATGGGAATACTGTATAGAAGTGTGTTACAGCACTCTAAATCTGCTTATATTAAAAACAATAATAGCTACCGCTTGTCGATTTTTATTTGCTCCTGTCAGGAGAGAAAAAAAAATGGCAAGCTGTAAAATCCCAGGCAGAGCATTTGCATGTCTCCCTATTTTAGGACAGAAGTCATAGGGACATGCTGGAATTTTGTTGTGGTGGTGTGAGGCAGCGCAGCGTGTGCAGTGACTGATTCTATCAGATGCACTACTAGACGCTCGCGCGGCGGCGGCCTCCTCCCACTCCGGCCAGTAGAGTCATGCAGCATTGGCTGAGGAGAGGAGGCAGTAGATGCGCGCGGTGTCTCGGCACTGTTGGAAGAGTCATTGTTCCTTGACGTCACCACTCAGCCAAGCCTGGCGCTGCTGCTCTCAAACATGTCTTTGTTATTCAGAGCTTTCCATCGGCGAATCGCAAAATACGGAGCGAGCTGTTCCTCTCATCCGCGGGAAGAAGTAGGACTCACATGGACGCACGTTTGTTTGTGTTTGGGGAGGAGATTTCAGTTTAGATTTATAACTGAAAAGAAAAATACGGATTTGTATAACGCATTATTGTTATTATATGCGTATTATAATATGATTATATAGGATACTTATAATGTATTCAAAAATAGTTTTGTTTTTGTTTTAGAAATGTAGAAAGGAAAAAAGAAAATGAGAAAAAAACATAAAACTCGACATACAAGTGTCTGCTAAATGCATAAATGTAAACTTAATGCTTAATTTTCACTCACAATGGGTCTTTATTTATGTGTGTAAATGATGTTTACTCATAATTAGAGCTTGAAAAGAATGGTCACATTTTGTTGCAATTCTTATTTACCTAAAATACTACCATATTAGTAAGACTAAGTGCAAAAGCCCCTTTGCCTTCATAAATATTACATTATAACAATAATTGCACTTTGGCTGTCATATGATATTGTTTTGATAACGTTATATCTTTAGTCATACTGAGTATTCATCAGTATCCTGGAAAGGCATTGTGGTCTCCGTGGTTTGATTACAATAAAATAAAGGCAAACGACATACTGTATATTCAAATAGCAAACAACTGGCACTCGCGTGTAAATCCAGTCCGTTGATCTGCGCACGCCGCCTGGTGTCTTCCAAAGGCGCGAGCGCTTTACGCGACTCTGGGACACATTTTGTCAGCAGCCAGCAAGCATGGCTCTGTGGTAATAGAATAGCCCGTGTAATTTGACACTTCAACTTGCCGTGCGCTACGTTAGTTGATTCAGACAGTCACGCTAACGAAACGCCGTGCGCTTTTCTCCCAGTGTTTGTGAAGTGTTGAGGGGAGAAAACAGATCGCAACTTCAAACCCAGGAGATTTTCGGCGCCGTGCTGTGATTGGACCTGAAAGTAAGTTGGGTTTGTGTTTTCCTATCATTTTCATACCTCGCTCGCTGGGAAGGTTTTTATGCATTGCATTGAAATGAATCCGTAGCCTCCGCGCTAGCTCCAACCTCAGCTAACAATAGAGTCACTTAAAGTATCGCTAAGATGTGTACACATGTATTTCTGCGGAGGAAACAATTGCACTTACTGAAACGTTGGCGATACGGCGTTGTGTTTTCGAAGCAAAACACTATTGAGCAATTTTTTCCTGGACAGTGGCGTTCAGAGGAACGCGGAATTTGGCTGAACCGGAGAAGCCCACCGTTTACATACCGTTCAGCATATCGTTCTGGTGTGTTGCATTGTTCAGATGAAGAGGGCACTGTCATGCGGTGGACGGTTGGTTGGCACGTTTGGGTGGCTTGGTAGCACGAATGCGATTTAAATTCGCCGGGTCTTTTTGATTAGGTGAAATTATATTGTGGCTGCTTGATAAGCAATAGGAAACAAGGCTTTCAACCATGTGCTGAAATGTGATGTTTCATGCTGTGCTCTAGTAACAGGACAGCCGCGTTCGGAAGCACGATGATACAGTGTAACATCTCGTTCGAATCTTGGAATCCGTGAACGCTTGAATGCTTGAATGTAACATTGGAGCAGACTTTGAGGACGCACGCAGTGTTGGGTACCAACTGACTCTGATCTGCATTTCGTAATCAGATTAAACCGAGTGTTTGTAGTTAGAAACCATTACATTTTTACATATACTTCATTAGATGTCAGTTGACTTGTGGATTGCATATGGTTGACGTTAAATACCAGGAAACGGCAATAAATGAATGTTTAATACGTTTGTAATTGACTGATTGTGCCCCTGTAGCTGGAAAACATGCACCAAACATGCAAAAATAAATGTAAGCAGATACACATTGTTGTGTTATGCAGTTATTGCTTTCAAAATATTAGTTTACATACTAGTTTTAGTTTACTAGTTTATTTTACTGTTTAATCTAAGGAAACCTAATTTGCACTTGATACACTTATTTGTGATTCAGTGTTCCCCAAGACATGTAATATAGAAATAAGATGATGAAGCAGATGTTAAAGTACGTTTCTTGTTGCATTTGTTTGTATTTTTAAAAAATCAAAATCCAGAAGTGAACTGATTTTTAGTACATTTTAGACATAAAATTTGTAATGGGTACTAAATTACATTAAGAAGTTATCTACCCAACGCTGGTTGCAAGATACAACACAGTTCACACATACCAAGTGTCCACCAAATATTCTTTTGTTAATTAATTAATTAATTAAATTTTTTTTTATTGCTTAGTAAGTTAGCAGTTGATTCAAGAGATTCTTACAGTTTGTAATTCTACAACTTTGGTTAATAAGATTGTATTTTCCTACATGATGTTGAATGAAGTGATTTATTGATGTTTTTTGATCACACCTGGCCAATGCTTTACGCAGTGTCATGTTATTGCTTTTGATTTGGAAATTATTGATTTTTAATCATTGTAGGAGACTCTATTGCCAATAATACTACAAGAAGCCTATAAAGGTAGCCAAAGTTCTTTTTAGCAATAATTTGAGTTTACAGTAAATTGTCATTGTTTTCATGAAAATAGGTTTTGTTTCCTCAAAACTAAGTTCTAACAGTAGAGTTTCTCTTTGGTGGGCATGCTTGTTTAAAACAGAAACGTATTGTTTTTCAGTGTGATTCTTCAGTCAACGTTGTCATTTGATGACAATTGCTTGGTCACCTCTCCAGTACAGTACAATCACAGTCAATATTTACATGGCTGTGTGAGTACTGATAATGTTAAAAACTTCCCCCTTACTTCAGGGTGGATTGCTCCTGGAGCAAAGGTGAAAGTACTGTCCTCTCGGCTCACTCGTTATGAATTGTGGTGTTGGTTCATGTTAACATTATTGGAGGAGGTGTGTTGTTAAGGCCAATTATTGTTAGCAAATGTTTAAAAATGAACCCATGCATAAGACTGGAGTCTCATTTGGTGAGTCTGCTGAGGGTGTATTTTAAAACACTGCAGATTTACCCACCAGTGTGATGTCCCCTTCTATGAGTGGCTTAACTTGTATGAGTCAGGAATGGAGAATGTGTCTAGGAGAGGAGTTTATTTTCCTCCCTCCTTCAGATGGGGCCCCAGGTTGAGGATCATCATTACCCAGGGCAGAGGCTTTAGCCATAGTCATGTAAGACACAGATAGAGCTCAAGTCATTCTGTCAACAGGACTAAAGAGGTATTGCACAGGACTTAATTGAGCTTAATGTGGGATTAAACTTCCATAAGGTCGTTGAAAAGTTGATTTTAACATGGCAAAATAGAGAGAATCCTCAGTTGTCATTTAAACGAATTAACATTGTTGAAATTGATCAGAATTTAGACGCAAATTATTCAGTAACAGGGTTATTAGTCATTATTGCTGACATCACTGCCTATTTATGCACATTTGTGTCTCTATTGTGTCTAGCCTAACAAATGTGTTAAAGGTTGTCCAGTTTAGGAGCGTAGTCTAGATGATCTCTTTTCACATTCAAATTCTTGGCATGTGTGACAAAAGCTTGCCTAATTCGCTGGGCGATTTAAGGGTGGGAATCGTGAGTGATTCCGCTATAGAATATTATCATGATACTTGGGTCACAATGCTATACATAAAAGGTTCTCTATATGAGGTGTGATACACCAACACCAGCATAATTATTTCAGCATGAAATCATCAAATGTGGAGTGGTGCAAAACCTTTGCCTTTAGGATTTTTTGAGGTCCCAAATGAGTGAAGAAAAACTTTCAAAGAAATAAGAAACGTCAGGCATTTTAAGAACTTTAAAAAGACCAGTGAGTTCCTATATGTCTTCCAACATGTTTCATTGTACCATAACATATTTGTTTCACCCACTTCTATACAACTAATTCAAATTTATCACGGAACAAAAGTTTGTTTAGGTTTAGAAACGTGAAAAATTTAGTCTTTGTTTATTTGAGTGCAAAATTAGGTTAAAATGACCTTGGTACTCTTCATTAATGGTGTTACATACTGCATTGCATTACTGCATTGTTTCCGCTTCCTATTGCCAGAATAAGACTGTTTTTTACCAGCTGAAAATACTAATCAGTGCTTTGACAGGTTTACATTTAACTGTTAGCACACTGTTGTGGTGAAATTGTGAAATAGTTGGCCCACGTTCATTCATCATAAAGCGAACAGTCGTCTAGCCACCACCCGCACACGGCCACTCTTGAACCCGAGTTAGGCTTTGTTTGAGTCCACATGCTGCACTGTGGATCATTTATTACACTTAATACGCTGATGGCCTTTTTTAACGGTTCACATTACGCCTGCATAACCGCCTGCTTGACTTGTGCGTGCACTTTCGTTTCTGTGGTGATTGGGGTTAATGCATTAACATGAAGTATAGCCTCCGAACCACAGATTATTCAGACAATAGGAGTGCATGACTTGTGATTTCCTTGCAGACTTATGGGTACTTATGGGTTTCATCTTGTGGTTCGTGACCTCTGCAAAGGCAGAGGGAGAGGGACTTTTGATTTTAATTACATGCATCTGCAAAGAGCGTGGTGTGGGACCGAATCTGCTTCCAGGCTGCATATGTTGGAAGCTTGTTGAAGGCTGCCTCCGACTCTTGAGCTGGCAATGTGACCAAGGATGCACTGGGATGCAATGTGCAAAGCATTAGCTAGCTGGTGCCATTCTAAGTGCTTTATCCCTCAGATAGGGACTTTCAGGCCCACGCTGTCATGGGCTCATGCGTGTTTGATTTGACGCTCTTTGAAAAAATGAACGCAGAAGATGCCACAATGCCTGTATCCAGTTTCTGTCAGCGAGAGCAAGCACTTTGAATCAAAAATGACACCCAGCTACTCTTTCCAATGCGAGGGCTTGATATTTGGCACTATAGCACAAAATGTCCCCACCACACTAACAATTTTGCATGATCACAAGCAATTACCTTCGTTTTTCGGTGCCAATAAAAGCTCACAGCGCTTTGAAGTCTGATTGCTGCTGTGTGCCGTGCAAATCCAGCTTAAGCAAAACAAACATATTGTCCTCAACCTGTTTTCTTTTGACTGAGGCAAATTAATATACATTTAGTGAGCCATGTTCTCCATGCTAAACTGTGAAGTCCTGCTACTCTCTTAAGCCCGGCTCACACTGTGCGATTTTGGCCACGATTTGGTTGTCTGAGACAAATTTTGGAAATCCTAAAAGATTCCTATAATCCTAAAATCTGTTGTCTTTGATCGCTGGTTTGACATGTTCACCGACAGCCGATTAATGGCCGTTGCAATAAATTTTTTCCTCCGATTAAATTCTGGCAGTTTCAGAAGATTTCAGACACTTTCCTGCAGTGTGACTTCTCCTCCTACGACGACCGTCAAACCAAGAACCAATAGGAGCGCTGAACCTGATGACGCAATTAGCGCGACAACTTGAAACACCTCAGTAAAAATGTCAAAATGAGACAGGTGGACATGTAGGTTTTGAGACTTTAGTCTTTGCAACTTCAGGGATCTTATCTATGCACAATCAGCTTGTAACACTCCAAAGAGAAAGGAAAACTTGAAATCGCATCATATGACCCCTTTAAAACTTTTTTTAAATTAAGTTATTTGTTTACTTAATATATATTTCAACACAAAGGAATTCTGCGTTTATGCTTCTTTTCAGCAGTGTTTATCTGTATGCATTTATTCAGGCTTTGCAGAAGAACGCCAGTGCATCTGCGTTCATTTTATGTATTGAAATACTGCCATGTATTCCATCATGTGGAAACCTTGGACCTTGTCACCGTGTCTGAGCTGTCTGTCTCTGTCTGCGAGCGGGAGATTTCCCTCCGTCCCGGCGAGTGATCACTGTGTTTCTGAGAGGGACTTGCAATTACGTTCAACACGGCCCGGGGGATTCATACATGTTTTCTGACAAAGTAAATTAATTAGGTTTTCTTAGGAAAGATAAATATTACTTATAGGAGGATTTGCATTTGCGGGCGCCAAATCACGCGCACACATAACCTTGGCTTAGACATTTGCACAAGGTGAGACTAAATGAGAGCTGAATGAAAGGCAACTACGAGATGTCAGGAGAACATGACAAATGGACGGTGGCGAATGAAATTCATACTAGATCCGCCAAATCCCTTAGTGTCGCAGGAAAAAGGTGAATTTATATTAAACCGTAAAAATGCATTTCATTGTTTCTCTGATTTCTTTTTCTCTCTTTTTTTTAAAGACTTGGATTGATTATTTATTATTATTATTATTTTTGCATGGATATTTGGTTATAATGTTTGAGTCTAAGCTGATGAAGATGTCATTTATGTCCTTATGTCATTCATTTAATGATTTTTCAGGATCGTTACTAGGCTAATCTGACTATTAGTTTTCAGTAGGAGACTAGATGGTTTTTTGTAGGCAGGGTCTATTTCACTTGTCTTTCCTCCAGTAACATACATACTAAAAGTAAAATTTTTGTTGCATATTTCAATGATTGTAATTTAATTAGCATGCTTGATTATGTGACTTTAATCTGTTAACATGCGATGAAGCATCAATGACCCATCATTTTTATTTATTTGTTTTGTCAGAAGTTGTGCAAAATTCAAATGTCCATGCCAATAAGTCGGCCACAAATGTTTTTATGATCAACCAGTCAATAATTACCCTGATTCAGTCTTATACATTTCATAATTTCTTTTGTACAAGGTTAAGTCCTCAACACACAGTTCTGTAGATTCTGAAATTTTAGATGCCTTTGGTTGAGTAAGAGGCTCAGAATTGAACTCTGTAACCACTCTGATTGATTCAGTGACTGATTCATGAGTCTGAATCAACAGTTTATGAGTCTTTTTGACTGATTATTTGAGAATCCGATTATAGTGGTTGTGCTGTATGTGATAAAATAATACTCGAAAGACACATTGTGTTTTATTTTGTGATACCCAACCTTTTCAGTCACTACATTCAGATTGCAAGTTCATAACTCTTGTAAAATGACTTTTTTTGACACTGTACATTCAACAGAGTGCCACTGTTAAATAATGGTGCAGGGAACACTGGTATGGTGTAATATCATATTAGTCTTGTGTAGTATGCTGTTAAAACAACTACTTTTCTTTACATTAAGCAATTTTCTATAATCTTTTTGTCATATCATATACATATCATTCTGATCGTCCGTGTTTTTGTTTGAAACATGTTATTATGTGGATTCTGCTGCGTCAAAATCACAGAACTGCACGGCCCAGAACTTCCTTTAGCACTTATTAACCGTTCAAGGCAGATCTCACAATGAAAATGTATTCCAACTGAGAACGCACCTCTTGCTCCACAAATACACTTCATGCATCACAGCCTCCGTGCAGAGCTCATGAGGTGACAGCTGTAGGCAACAGAGAGACGTTCATGGAGTGCTAGTGCAGACTCGGTGCCAGATAGAGCATGATAAATCCGGAACCGTGTAAGTGTGTTTGTTTGCACGTGTATGTCCAGACTCAAATTGGCATGCAATGGCAAACACCACTTCCCAGGTAAGTGCTGTGTGCCCTGGCTCTTAATGACTGTTTCATAAGCCACACTCTTGGTGGCCACTATGTGCCCTTCCCTCTCGTTCACCCCGGCAGGTCTGAACCAGACTGCTTCACACTCTTATGAGCTCATGTCTTTGAATTTCTCTACCTGGGCTGTTCAGATAAAGAGCCATATTAGAAACACCAGAGTGCAAATATTGTAAAATGGCAGGTCTGGTGTAGTGGTTTTCACTGAGCCTTGTCATAGGGGAAAAAGTAGAGTTGATTTAACAGCAAGTAGTTTCTTAGAAATCCAAAGCAGTTAGGTGTTTTTTCATGCAAAGTAGTCCGATGTTTATTTATGCTGTAACAAATTGAAACTGTAGGTTTTGTGTTGTCTGAATACCATCACAATAAAGTTGTCAGCTGAAAGAGGAGCGATAAGAGTAAGTGATGTCGCAAACTAAACCTTGATATTTCATACCTCATTCTTGCCGCATCTTCTGAGAAAACAGAAGCCATTGTTGCACTGATCATTTATCATTGCTGTAATGAGATTAAACTAATCGTGTATTCCAGAGACAGCAATGATACATTGTGTGGGGCTTGCCAGGGATCATCTTCAAACAGTATTTGTCATTGTCTCTCAGTGCTTTTTAATTAACTGTTGACAAACAGCGTAAGCCTTTTGGGTGTTATGATTTAAAAGCAGTCCCATTTCATTGTGTCATAAAATATGGTTTCTTTAAAAACAAAAGCTGGAAAGAAACAAATATGTTTTGCCATCTAATGGACAAAAGCTCTGTTATGTTCCGTTCCAGAATCTAGTGAGCTGACTCGAACCTTGAAGGAGTAGTTCACATAAAAAATGAAAATGGTCATCATTTACTCGTCCTCAAGTCATTCCCAATGGAACAGAGATTACATTGTCCATACAGTGAAAGTTAATGTTGTTTTATATGGACAAAAGCAGCTGAAACATTCTTCAAAATATTTTCTTTTGTGTTCTACAGAAGAAAGTTGTACAGGTTTGGAATGACATGAGGGTGCGTAAATGAATCTTTAGTGTTAAAGTACTGTTTATTTTAAGTATAGGTAGTATTAGCTTAGCAATAAGCTAACTCTGAACTCCATTGAAATTGATTGTGATTCTAGTTGCTGCCTATGTAGAACGTTTCAAATTAGCAGTGTTATTTTAGTATTATTTATAGTATTAATATTTGGAATTTCTTTTATTTTTATGTTTTCAGTTTTAAATTTAATTTTAGTTTAAATGTAACGGAAAATTAGAAGTTAGTTTTAGCAATTTTTTATGTGCTCTGTATTTTTATTAGGTTTATTTTAATATTTCTATATAGCTTTTATTTTTAGTTCCACAGTAATTTTAGTACTTTAGTTGCAACTATGGTTTTCAAGTTTAAGGTTTTCAGCTAATATTTAATATATTTATTTCAGATTTATTTCAATTGCTCAAAATGATTTTTAATAGTTTTCGTTTTAGTTATTAATAACAGCATTGCAAATTCGTCACTTATAAAGTATATCATAAAGTATATCTTCCCTGATGGTTAGAATGTTCCTTTAGAAGGCAAGCAAAGTACATTCCTTGCTAGGTTTTGAAGCTTCTAAGTGAGTTGTTTTCTTAAACACATTCAGTGTTTCATTAGTGGCTGCTGAGATCGTTAATCTGATCTTTCTGTAGTGAGCTTGTTGCTGATGCATAAGCAAACAGTGTTCACATGAAATGTTTTAATTGCACATTAACCCACTGCTGGCATATTAATCTGGCATGCCTTAAAGACGGCACAGCGTCCATTACATTCCTCCATAGTTCTCTGTTATGCTGTGGCCCTGGGTGAGACGTTGAGCATCAGAGTGAATTGTCGTTTTATTAGCTAGATTGAGCCGGTGGCGTGTTGCATGTTGGGTGTGTGTCCTCCGAGGATGGCTCTGAGAGCTCCTGACTCCACATCTGCAGTAAGTAGTCACCAGGGACGGATGGCACATGCCAACTCAAATTTTCACGGCAGCCCTCAGAAGAGAAACAGCAGACCAGGAATAACATGCAGATTTTTTCCCCCTTATCGCTATCACAGATATAGGAAAGCAAAGCACCTTTTTCAGGACATCTCGAGTGTCTAATCGATATCACCGAGCGTTATTGAGGTTGGCTTGCTGTGCATTACCCTGTTCTAGCTCTCAAAATCTGGCTTTGTGCACATGGCTGTCTGTCTAATTTTCTCTGGAATTCTTTTGACTCTGGGACACAGGAACAGAGGAAACTCAATCTGGAGTGCCCTGAGGGGTTCTTCTGCAAGAGAATTCCCACCCAGATAGTTGCCAACACCCACACAAACATTTATGTAGGTCTGTTTTCAAGGAAGAGAGCGCAAACCTCAAACCTGCGTCACGCCACAGCCATCGACAACCGCAGAAGGCGAAGCAGCTTGTTTGTTAGTGGGCAGGTGGGAAGTGTAAAGGCAGTTGAACATGTGCACAGGGGCCACTGCTTGTGTGCCGCAGTATCATTAATTAGATGGCAAGTTGTACTAACAAAAAGCCGCATTGCACATGCTTACTTATTTAGCATGTTGGCCCATTTTGTATACTTAATTCTTTATAGAAAAATGAAAGGAGGAAATACTGTCTGAGATAAAAAAAAGAATATAAATCAGGGGAATATGCAAACACTAGGCGCATTTCCATTACAGATTTGCGCAAAACTTTGGCGATATTTTATAAATGTTGATAAAAAAGTATTGCGAACTTACGGCGTTTCCATTAGCCAATGTTATGCGACTAAAGCATAACCTTTTGCCTCTCGTGATAAGTCATGGCAACGGATTTTGATGGATTTTGGCTATATTTATTCAAAGGAGGCATATGCGTGTATCTTTACAGAAGCAGCACAGAGAGCCGCTTCAGAAACGTACATGGCACGGCTGGAATAAACCCAGCAATGACTAGAGTGGCTGCAATCAGCTTCAGTGGCCGTATCAGAGCCACACTGCACCGCAGACGTGTGCAGTGTAAATTGTCTAAGCATTAATGGTAGGGAAAGCCCCTTATACTGGAGAGAGGCCATGTATGAAGTGTTTCTTGGAGGTTATAGTACATTGAAGAATGATCATATGACTTTTTACATATGCCATGTGTCCTGTAAATGCGAAAAAAAAAAACATTCCATCGCAGTTTTGTGAATTATTAATTTTTCGGATTGCCTGAAAAACCACCTCATGCGAGCGCAAAAACGTTTTTGGGATATATGGGCGTTTTTGCGAAATTGACGCGTTTCCATTAGGCGTATTTTCAATTTGCAATTTAAAGGGTAATGGAAACGCGCCGAATTTCACCGTTCTGTAATTTATTAGTCGGTATATAATACAGCATGTGGTGTATGCAATGCCTCATCTTATTCGTTTTTGTTAATAAACGTTTTGTGATAAACTTTTTGTGTCATGTTACTGTTTTTGTTGTTGTGCTTTTTAATTAAGAATAACAATGAATCCATCTTTTGTTTTAGTCTTAAAAAGTGAAAGGTATAGATGTAAGCAAAACAGACAATTATCTTTTCTTGTAAAACGTGACAACAAGATCGCAAATTCAAAAGCGAAAGCATCCACAAATAATAGCCTATACCAATGAAAAGGAACAGGTTGAACATTAGCCTCTTTCGTTTCCATATAACTATAAACTATGATAAAAGTTCATCACCATGCATTGATTAATCCCACGTTGTAGCGAAAAAAAAAAATGCGACCAAATCATGTGCTCCTGCGACCAACTGAGAAAGTTTGTTGCAAAAGAGCGACCAGTGGGAAGAATGAGCCTGGAGCCTTGATGATGCTGTTTTGTTTATAGTTGTTTAAGCAACTTAATTATAATTGGTTTATAAACATTATTTTAAACATTATGCACTTTTTTCCACAGATAGTCATGTTATCTTATGCTTTGAATAAACGTGCATTAGTAATATTTTGCTGGATGCACCCTCTTGTGGCCTTGAGAGAAGCCAAAAGCTTTTCTTCACCCTAACTGAAATTATGCATTTTAAATGCAAATATAATTCGAATTTTGATAATATTTAAGTAAAAAATTTGAATTTAGTTTTTCAGCCATTTTGACAGCCCTAAGGTGGTGTACCCTGTGTTGTTAGCTGCAGCTGGTGTCTAAAGAATTACCACACATCACTGCCCTCTAGCTATGGTTCGTCGCTCATCTGATATTGAATAATGATCGCGGCTGGTTTGTAGCAAACCGCCGTTCCAACTCTCTGTCACTTTAAGTGACTTCCACAATGGCAGCCTTTTTCTTCACCCCGTTTGGTGGTGGCTTCTTTTAAAGGGGGTGAATTGAGAGCGCTCGGGGCCTGCGTCTGTACTAGCGTGTTTCCCGTTCTTGGCCTCCCGCAAGCAGAGGGGGTTGGCGGTGGCAGTCACGTGAATAGTAATTGTATTTGTGTTGGGTTCCTTTCAGGCTGTCGCTGTAAATCTGTTTGACTCGTCACTTTGTAAATCATTATGATGGCTAAAAGCCTTTTTATTGAATTAAGGGAGGGGGAGTTGTTCTCCTGAGCAAATGTAAGATGTTTTTGTTTGTTTGTTTGCTTTAAGCTCATCTTTGGTAAAAATGCCATACAGTTTTTGTGTGCTTCTGTTGGAATTGTTTGTTAACGGGAAAGTTGGCTTTGCGCTTGTGTTTTGTTTTAAGGCAAGACAATATAGGGAAAGCCAGAAGTTTTTCAGACACTGGTCAATTTTGAGATTTTGGGCTTTTTTGTTTCTATAATATCTTCTTTCAGATTAGTGCACATTTAATTGTTTGTTTTATAGACCTTATTTATTTACAAATGTAGATTTCAATTAAATTATCTTTAAAGGCCATTTACTCAATTAATTTTCTAATACACTGAGCCAGAAATCAGTTTTATTCCTCCTAATATTTTAAAGCTTTTTATGCATCATTCACCTGATTTATATAACATGTATATAACATTCCTAAAATAAGGTAAAATATATATTTTTCTGCCTGCTGACTGTATTTTCTCATGTATGGAGTGATAAAAATTCCCTCTGTAAAAACATTTAACTTTAATTTGTCAACAAAATGAAACCGGGATTTTGAACCTGGCTTCATACAGTGTTCATATTTTCGTTCTGGAGATTTATGCATGTAAATTATGTGGATAATGCCTCATTTGCATATTTAAACGATTAATATACAAATTTTTAACCCTCTTTAAATTGCAGATTGGCATGGGATGTTCCAGATGCTATAACACTATACAAGAATATTTTAAAACTCGCAAACTGTTTGAAATATGGGACAAACGGGCAAAATTCACTAGAGGAAGATTATCGAACCCAAAAGTGTCACTTGCTAGCAGAACTGGTTTTGGCTGACAGAAACATGACAAAGTACATCATGTCCTGAAGATCAGCTTGACTTGTTGTCTGATAAACATCTCCGTGCTCCTCTGCACTCTCCTCTGCCACTCGTGGCTGGCATCATGTGTGGCGGCAGGCATTTGTCACTCTGAGCTGATGTACTGTCAGTAACATGCTAGACGGGATAAGAGAACTACAGATTTCTTCCTTATTCTGTTACTTGTTCACAGAGGCAGAAAGAAAGTCATGTGTTTGAAAAAGATGTATAGTAATGAGCTTATGCAAACTGCAGCTACTGACGTCAAATGAGCATTCTGCCTGAAGTTAATGATCTTTGCTTCTGTAATGTGATGTATTTCAGAGGAAAACAGGATATTCAATGAGGGAAAAAAAGCAGGGCAGTACTTTATTTATCGAAATTGATTGGCTTGTGAAAAGATGTCTTTACAAAAGAGATTGAAAAGTAAGACGGATTCTTGAACATTTCTTATAAGGAAAGTTGTTTCAGAAATGTAGCAGGTTGTTGTAAGTTTTAAAAGTGTATGTATGTATGTGTATGTGTATGTGTATGTGTTATATATATACACACACACATATATATAAGCATAAATGAAAATATTAAAATATAAAAGAAAAATACATTGAGTATGTACATATCCAATATTAATAAAAAAAATAAAAATACCATATCGTAAATAAATGAATAAATAAATTTTCCCCATTATCACCTGATATAGTACCAATATATCTTGCTGTTCTAATCAAAAATAGTATAGAATTTCAATTTTAGCTGGTTATCAGCCATAACTTTAAAATAATATTGGCGACATTAAAAATGTACATCACTACTTATGTATTTGCTCTTAACTGTCTTAAAAGGTTGAACACAAATTGAGTCCCAAGTTGACTTTAGCAGAGAAAGTTAGTTATATGTACTTTAATATGTTTGTATATATAATAGGTTCCTGGAAGCCTGTGCTCTGATGGGCAGCTCCACTAGTACGAGGGAGGAGAAACTGCAGGAATTTCTCACAGTTGCCTGTCTGACAGAGTAACAACTCAAGCTGAAAACTCTTCTGGAAAATATTGATGTTGGAGGTCAGTAGGCTGTCACAAGTGTGGAAGACTTTGTGTGCATGGTGATGAATGTGTCCTTGGCAAAACAATCGCATCTCCAGTGCTTTTGGAGTTTTAATTAAGCACTTGGATATTATCTTTGTGAACTAGATTTCAGTTTCAATTTCGGTAGTAGAATCAGTCTGGATTTTGGTTGTTTCAACAGTTTATCAGTTCTACAAATTGGTCGTGACATTTGAGGAAAAGATTAATAATTATATCCCATTACAGTAATAGACGCCCTAAAACTGCCTCCTGGAAAGATGCAGCTCTCAAAGGATCGTGGATTTGATCATTCGCTTAGGCTTCCGTGAATTATCTGCGAAGTGAATCTGACATTTTGTTTATTCAGTTTCCCCACAAAGTATTGTTCAATGAAAGACCGTGCAGACAGATTGCATTCAGGCCTGTCAGTCACAGGTGCAGCTTTTCCGTCTCTGATAGCTAATTAAGTCGTGACACATTTTTGGCAAGATGCCCACGTCCAAATGGATTATGAAATTATTATAGAAGGCATTCAGAATAGAGGAGCAGAAAGATCAATATTGCATGTTTGCAAAAGCTCATTACTAAAGACTTCAAATGCTGGAAACCATGTCTGTTGTATTATGTAGTGGTTAACACATGGTAGATCTCTTACACTCTTGTTGCTAATTTGCTAGCACAATGATACATGTAAATTATATACATTTAAACAAATGTACAATTTATGGACTTAATTTACTGGCAGATTCAAAGTAAGCAAATTAGGGCTGCACGATTATGACAAAAATCATAATTGTCGATTATTCCCTTGAAATTGTAATTGCAATTATTAATTACGATTATCACAATTTACATTGGATGATGTTAATACCATTGTTTGAAGCAACCGCATGCTATATATATATATTTTTTTTAAATAAACAAGCTGAAAACACGCTTACTAAAAAAACTTGTATTGCTTTTCTAGTATTAAGCCTAAAATGTCAACTATACATTGGATTGGTTTCTTCTTTAAATGAAAAAAGGAAAATAGAATGCAGTATAGGGGTGTGCGATATTGACAAAAAAGATATCTCGATATTTTCTGGAATTTTATCGATAACGATAATTAAACGATATTTTGCTGAGTGTGTTATTGTGCTGACATCTTAAGGACTACCATGGACAGCCGACTCCTAATGTTTTTGATATTCTTCATATTCTGTGTGGTGGTCAGTTCACAGCAGTAATATAAATTAATCTTTTCCAATTAGTTTAAATAGATTTATACCTTTTATGGGTAGTTTTACCTTTATAAAGCTATTTTTTTCTAAAAGTGTGGATCATCTTTTAAGTCAAATTCGTACATTTAATCAGTCAGTTAGAATAAGACTTTTGGGCTTTTTAACCAGGCAACTGAAATCAGTATCAACAAAATGTATCTTTGCTATGCAGAGGAAACACAGAAGCTGTATCTGAAGTGGCATTTAGATGTATTTACACACTGCAGCTCAGAGGGACATGGAATGATTTAACCTGCAGTTACAAATGCATAATGTTTTGCTATTTGAAATGATAAAAAAGAAAAGATACTTTAATTGTGAAATTAAAACATTCCAATAGGTGGCAGCAAGTCACTGTTAATAAATGAGTCATTGCGATTGAACCGAATCATTTAAACGGTTGATTCATTCAGGAACGAAACACGTCATGTTGTTTAGAGATGCAAAACAGTGCTGTGGTTATGTTTGAAATTCTTTTTGTTGGCGAAATAGAAAAAAATCAGGCAATATGGTGTCTAAAACGTAAGTCTCTTAATATTAACTTGTTTATTGAACTGTTGTATAAAATCAATATTATCATATTTGTAATCATGCTGATTTTTGAGGAAAAAACGTCTCTCTCTGTGTGATATTAACTATTCAAAATGCATTTTATGCAAAGTGTTCATTCAAAATGCATTTTAATAGACTGAATCAAGCAGTGAAAGTACGCACTCTAAATGCACACGCGCACTAGTCTAACCTACTAGACTTCATCACGGCACGTATGCGTGCACTCTGTAGGTGTGTTTTGTTCGGTTTTTGTAATATACTCGATAATATCAAATCGCACGTCGTTAAAACAACAATTACGATATTATCGCAGACGATATATATCGCACACCCCTACACGGTATTATAATGTTATGCTAAAGCTAAAATTATAACAATGGAAAAACCCTTAAGGTAACCTGTGGAAAGAAAAACTTAAGCACACAGAATAACATAAGTGGACTTTGAATGATTAGGCTAATTGCCACTTTGAACAATTACGTAATTGTGGCATCCGTAATTGTAATCGCGATTAGAAATTTGATTAATTGTGCAGCCCTAAAACAAATGGTTCATCATTTATTGTGCTTGCCGGATAATTTTTTTTTTAATCCATTAAATGATAAAATATGGCTGTGTGGCTCATGTTTACTTGATTTTTGCATTTTAAATGATGTTGCATGTATTTTACAAATCAAGATTTGCATTCAAATGCTTTTGTTCATTAATCATTGTCAAATTGTGGCATGTTGTGCCTTGTATATGGCATTATTTGTTTGCATAGGATCACAAAAATTCAAGCACGGTTGTTTTGCCTGTTTGCAAGTTCTGCTTTCATGAACAGTTTGTTAAATTAGTGCTTGCTAATAACAAAAATGCTTAAATATGAAATTGTGAACGATTACTTGTGTTTTTGTGTGATGATGTTTCCATTTTTACTGAGTGACTTGTGCTTGTGCTCCTTGTACTCTGTCGAATGTGACTGAAATCGAATGAATAAGATTGACTGGATGAGAGCCAAGACAGATTACTGGCACAGGGATTGCTGTCAAAAACATCTCCAAGGATAATTAGCTGTGCTCTATTACCGCCGTTTTGGCATCTTAAAGCTACATTTATATACACGATGCCCAGGCCTGTTAAGTCTAGAGGGTGTGTAATAAATTATTGTGACTTTATTGCTAGGTAAATATTAGTTTCCAGTCATTTACTCAATAATAACATATTATTTGCTAATAATGAATCAGATTATATATTGCCACCACAATTGGAGTGATACATAGCAGAACGCCCACTAAATATTTACCTTTTTAAGACCGGCTGTGATGTGGCTTGTGAAAGTGGTTTGTTCACGTTCAAAACGTCCTACTTGTTGACCAATGCAGTTTAAAGTCATTCTGCCATGAATAGCAGGCGGTTGTTGTGCACTTGTCGATAATTGGCAGTCTTTCAGCCCCACTAGAAGTCTCTACTGTATTCTGTGTACAGTATGATATGATATGATATGATCTCAGCAAAGCTGACAATGATGCTGCACAAAAAGAGTGCTTTTAGCTTTTATTCTCAATCAAAGGTCATCTGGTTGTTGTAGAGACAAATCAGAAGCAATAACAGAATTCAGCTGAAATGTCATTGAAGACCGTAGACGAAATCGATGGATGGAGAGAAGGAAAGGGTTGTACTGGCAGGGAAAGTACAGGAGCTTAGTCACAGCTTTGGAACCCAGGATTACAGTTGACGTCTAAGGAAAGCCTCGACCTCACAAGGGATTCCCCAAATCATTGATGTGTTCCACCCTAAAAACATAACTTTTCCACTAAAAAAGAAAACATGGGATGGTTTGAAGTGAAATATTATACATTTGACTGGTTGAGATTTTTAGTCTATTGTATAGTTTCTGCTTGGAGTTAGTTTTTTACAGTAAGATTTATTAATGATTTTGAATAAAGTCTTATCCTCACCTTTATTTGATAAAAAAACTGTAATTTTGTGTTATATTATTGCAATTTAAAAAATTGTTTTTCTATTTGATTAGATTTTAAAATTTTATTTAATCCTGTCAAAAATACGCCTGGCAAAGCTGAATATTTTAACAGCCATACTCCAGTCTTCAGTGTCACATGATATGCTGATTTGGTGCTCAAGAAACAGCTCTTATCATCAAGGTTTAAAACAGTGCTGTTTAATATTTTTGTAGAAGCCTTTCGTGTATACATTTTTTCAGGATTCCTTAAATAGAAAGTTCATAAGAATAGTGTTTATTTGAAATGAAATTAAGTAACTTTATAAGTGTATTTACTGTCTTTTTTTGGTCAATTTAATGCATCCTTGCTAAATAAAAGTAATTTTTTTATACAAACTTTTGAACAGTTATATATATATACTACTACAACTGTAAAACTTTTTCTGCTACCTTTGAAGGCCTTGTGACTGTTGTAGTACTTTGCGATCAGAGTGTCATTATGGTCAACATAACACAAAGTTGTTGTTAAATTTGTAACTAGAGTCCACAAGATCCCCATGACAAATAATAACATTATAAGCAGTGCCTTTCCTTCAGATCATTGCACTTCTTGTTTTTGCTGATAGAGGAAACCCCAAATGTTTATAGGAGGTTTCAGTGATTCCTGACACTGATTGGGTGATTGGCACCAAAGGACTTTGCACAGAGATACTCTGTATTCCATTAGTCCGAGTAGGTCCGAGTTTGATTATGCTTACCGTAGACATGACCTAATAGAAAAAAAATTGTCTGCCTCTAATTGTAATATAGTCAGTTTGCAATTAGATAGTGTTTCCCAGTGCAGCTGTAAATGACTGATTGTCAAAGATATGCGAGATTAAGTTATTTGTTAGTCCACACTGAATGCATTTGTTAGAATCCTTGACCTAGAGATCTGTTCTATCAACTGCAATACAATTTGTTTAGGAATGATAAATTCTAATTGTCTGGTTTATTTGAATCCTTCAATTAGGGATGTAACGATTACCGGTTTGACGATAAATCATGATAAAATTCCCCACGGTTAGTATTACCGTTTCATATTTTAATTATCATTAAAACTTATTAGATTACCGCGATTTGAACAACTTGCGATAAACAGAGGTGGACAGTAGTGAAGCATTTTTACTTTACTCAAGTAAATTTTAAAAGATCTGTAGTTTATCAGAGTGTTTTTCTTTGGAAAACTTTTACTTCACTACATTCCAAAGCATAATATCTTACTTTTTACTGCACTACATTTCATAAATAAAAGTTGTTGTTTGTTTTACCGTTCATACTTAAGAACATTAAAAATTTAGTACTTTCTTGTACTCAAGTAAAACTTACTTGAGTAAAAGTAAGAAAGTAATACATTTCTAATGTAATAAAAGTATTAAATTATATTTAATGTGAAACGTAGTGCAGTAAAAAGTACAATATTATGCTTTGGAATATTGTGAAGTAAAATTTTATAAAGAAAAACACTGATAAAGTACAGACACTTGAAAAGTACTTTTACAGCAGAGTAAAAATACTTCACTACTGTCCGCCTCTGGCGATTAAATAAATACTGTCCAGCATAAAGCACAGTTTTAAGTAACAGCCTCATGTGCGCACAGCACACAGAGTAGTTTCGTTTTGAGTGAAAAGCTGGGAGGTTTTAAAAGAGCGCAAAGGGAATTATACAAATGAATATATGAACAAATTAATTATATTAATGTACCTCTGAATGTTCTGACTGTCTTCAGAAAAGATTCAATGCCATTTTGCTTTCATCTTCGCTCCATGTAATACCTAAAAGAAGTTTTCTTAATCACAATACTGCTTTGTCCACGGAGGTTACGGAAACAACTCTAATTCAGCTTTACCATAATCGCCACCTGCTGCCAGTGAGTGGATTTACAGAGACTTATATTTACATTCAGTCTGTGTGCAGTTTCTTTCTGGCCAAAAACGGACCGAATTTGCATGCCCTACTGTAAATTCTAACCGGTTGATGAAAAACAAGTGGATTCTACCCATTTAAACAATTCAGATAAGTTATCAAGAATTATTTATTGACCAGATAAAATACATATAATCATGTATTAATCAATTATCATTTTGACATAACTTTTCTTTATTTAAAGGCTGAAAATGTGAGGTTTACCTCTTTATTAAACTTTCAAAGCTTTATTTCAACATTTACATTAGATATTTCAACACCCCTGCGAGTAAAACGTTGTCATTTAAAAAAAAAATCCCAAACATCATTGTTAATGTTATTGTTTTAGTGATTATGCAAAACAAAAAGTCATTTTATTTGTTGTTTTTTTATTTTTAAATATAAAACTTGGAGTGATTTATGTGTTGGTACTTTTTGAGCATCTCCCGCACATTTGAACAATACCGTGATAATACTGATAACCGTGATCATTTTGGTCATTATAATCGTGATAAGAAATTTTCATACCGTTACATCCCTACCTTCAATTGAAGTGAGATCCGACACTTGAGCGAATTAAGTGTTTTCGCTGGGAAGCGCATGAATGATTGATAGCAGGAGCAGAGCTGTTTAAAATCGTCCTGCTCCCTGCTTATCAATAATTCAAAGCACTTTCTGTATTTTGGTGGCACATTAAATATCAGTCACCGGTTTGAATTCTCAATTTGATTTATATCTGTCAAATACATTAGTGGTTTGTCGTGATTCTCTTAATTTAAGTTAATTTGAGTTAATTTTGCCCATGCTGGGAGTTATTTCACTTGTCTTAGTTTTCTCGTTACTAGTGTTTTATGTTACACGAGTAAAGTGTTGATGAATAATTAGGCAGCTCTTAGAAAGAAATGTCTGTTGGGAACGTTGACACAGGATCGCCGTCATTGGTTATAGTCTGAAAGCCAAGTAATATACTATGTAAAAATTTATTTTTCAAAGTTAAAACGATTATTGGAGTACCTACATTTTACAAGGAACTACTGTTTCAGTTTTTTATTCCACAATTTCATGTTTAATTCACTGTTACTTGCCATATCTTTGTAATTGTTTGTTCAGTTTGTTCATTTCTGAGTGAAAATTGTTTCTACACTAAATTTTTTTCAGCATTGAATAGGGATGATGCATAATCCGCCGGTTGCTATTGTGACAAGGTAAAACTATGGTCTTGTATCAATCTAAAGAGGTTGGGTTTGCGATCACGACCATAGAATATTGATTTAAGGTAAAATTAGTTTATTATGTGAGGCCAAAGAGAGAGACCAAAGAGAGACCACGGAGAGAAGCAAAACTAGTACAGCCTCATACTAAATTGTTTGCCAGGGGCAGCGGTCAATTATTCAGCATAGTGATCATTACAGAAAAATATTTGACAGCAAATGCCATGATTGACTAATCAGAATCAAGTATTTCAGAAAGCATGTAATAATTTTTTGAAACGTGCTCCTGACGTGACTAAGCACTCTTGTCTTACACATGATTTACTGTAGGGCGCTATCAGCCTGTGTTCAACATGCCTTCATTTTCCTCAGGCGATAAAGTGATGGTTTGACCTTTACCTCACCAGAGGTTGAGGAGCTGGTTGCGGCGCATGCTGATGTTTCCATTTGTTTGCTCTCGTATCCATAAGGAGCTACCAGGATCTCCTGCAAAAGCAAGAGGGCTTTTAAATTTTCAAAGATAAATCATGCGCCGCTATTGCGGATCCCTGGTGTTAAAAGTCAGAGTCGACTTTGCTCTCATCCATTCGTGGAGACGCGCAGCATCCGGTCCATTTGCATTAACAGGGAAACACAAAAGGATTTGAAGGAGGAAATTGCATCTTGTAAACACAATGGCCTTTCCTGTGAGTTCTCATGATAATGTCCTGAGTGGCCTTGGGGCAGAGTCTAGAACATTCCATTGAAGAGCACACTGAGGACTGCCTCTGTTTGGCCTTTAGCGTGAAATGGCAGTGAGACTTGCGCCCTAGATATTGAGCTGCAATGAGCCCAGTGGCTGGCTGATGTATACTAACAAGCTTGAATTTATTTCAAAGCTTTCTGGATGGGCAGTGTCATACGAGTCTGTAAGGCAGAGCCGGAGTGACTGTGGCATGGATGTTGATTTCCTATGCCTTAGGGACCTTCATGTTGGCTCTAAGAGAAGGGATGGTAAGCAGTAGAAGCGTCCTCCCTCGTCCACGTTGTAGCCCTGATTGAACATTACATTACTCTGCATGATTGAACATCCCACTTGAATTGTTTTGTGCTGCTGTTAAAGGCACAGTTCACCAAGTAAGAACATTCTACTTGCCAAAATGTGGCTCAAATTATTTTTTTTCCATGCACTATGTGTGGAACATACTTTTTAGAAACTTAAAAGGAGCAGTAAAGATGTACAAAACTTTTACTTTAGAAATAATCTACAGTTTAGAGAGAGCAAGATGGCAGTGTAAAGGTGCAGTCATGTAGTGATGTACCTATATATTGACCATTAAAGACGGTTTTTAATAAATAGTCTTATACACAATAGTTTCAAATTAGTTTTTACATTAATTAAAAAATGTACTAAATAAATAAACTATAGCCTAATGTTTTTATGTAAAATAATTTTGTTTTTCATATATTATTTTCAGACATGAGCAGTACTCACATAGCCTAATTAACGTTACGCATTTAAAGTAACGACCAAGTGGCCAGCGGCAGACAGTGAGCATATGCTTGATCAATTTAGCCTTCTCAAATCATCACGACTTGACTAAAATAAAATACATAGATATAAAACAGTTCAAGCTATAAAATGTTTAGACGTTAACCTAGATAATGTGCGCTGTATCCAATAGTTGTTCGGAGACGCTTTGCGGGACATGGAGGCGCCAGCGCGATCACTTGCATTTTTTTCAGTGGATACACCGTCATTTGTGCTCATAAAGGTAAGAGTAATACATCATTCGTAACTGTAAAGGGTCTACTTTTATTTGTGTGCACTCACGATATCAACAAAACGTTGTGCTTTTATTAAATAAAGAAATACATTATGCGCTTTCTGCCGTCTCTCTTGAACAGGAGCCCTTACAAAAATGAACCGAAACTCAGGGAATACATGCCTCACAGACATGATAAATATATAGAATGCTTTAAATTACTACTTAATGAAATAAAACTAATCAAAAACAAAAAACTCTTTCATTATGATCATAATTCGTAAAGATGCACTTCTCTCTAAAGGCGATGGCGAGTCAGGATCGACAACTTCATCCTTGCGACACCGACTCAGAAAACACTAGTTTATTAGTAAATAATTAAAATATCTCCTTACTGTTTCCCCTGACGCATTTATGGTAATTACTAATTACTTTTGCCGATGCTTTGCGGAAAACTTAAGCCTATTGCGTGCATTTGAATGCTTCGCTGACGGCAAGCATGCTGCTACTGCTGGACACTAAACACCGTCGAGCCGCTCTTGACAGTCACGGTAGCACGGTCTCGTGTTGTTTCCACCAGCACGGCAATCTTTTTTCATCACTAATTGATGGATGTCTAACATACAGAAATAGGAAAGCCTAAAACAGGCCCGAGGCCCCGACGCCGTGTCTGAACTGATGACTGAAATTTGTCCGCCGCCCAGCCCGAGGGCGAAAAAGTTCGGGGCCCCCTCGGGCCCAGTCTGAAATGCAGGGCTGTAGCTCTGATCTAGCACACAGAAAACAATTTGACTGAAATTTTATCAGAAGAGATGAAAGAAAGATAGTGGTCATCTGCGCAATTCGGAAAAAGAGGCGGCTTTTCTGCATTAGGTATGTTTTATTTTTTTTTACTCTTTGTACAGCAGTTATTGTTCATTCTAAATTAATTTTTTTAATGTAGAATATGTATTACATAAATACATGAAATGTAGAACATATAAAAAAGTGCTCGTGGCTCGTCTGCCAGTGGGTGCCCCCCACGCATAAAAGTGAAACTCCGCCTGTGATTGTGCTGTTACTCCTTTCGAGCTGAAGTTCTCAAAATTGTGTGTTATTTATGGGGAGTAGAATTATTTATTTATTTCAATGAATGTAATCGATTAGATATTATAATATTTAGGCTATAATAATATAAATCAGGTTGGTTTGTATTGCTGACATAATATGTAAATGATATGCGTGCGGCCCGCGAGACTTGCACTTGGACCATAGTGCGGGCGGCCCGGTGGAAAAAAGGTTGAGAACCACTGGTGTATATGAAGACAGAGATAATAATGAACATTAATAAATAGTTAGTTACATTCATATTTTGAATTACATTAGTTGTATATTTAGATAAAATAACTTAATTCAAATATATAAATATTTTTAATAATCAATAATAATTTCATAATGTTATTTGTTAAAGTATATATATTTATTACACACACACACACACTTTGTTTTTGTAACATTGTGTATGTGCGTTTGATAAATACGTCTTATTGATTATGATGGGCCTGCTGTTGATGTGTTGAACTGTAGCTTTTGGCAGTAGGAGGAGGAGAGGGACAATTTACATCAGTTGACATTAGCGTCCATAGCTGATTTTGATATCGCTTGTTCCTCATCAACTCAGCTTGTCAGTTTGCTGAAATATAGTTGCAGTCTTGTGTCAACAGTTAATATTTACATAATCCCTTTCCTCCCGCTTTAGTAACTTGCGCATCTGAATGGCCAGTATTTAGATTAGAAGATGGCGATTCATTTTTAACGCTAGAGGCACATCGTGAAAGTCTTGAAATGGGATGTTTAGCCTTTTGAGAGGAGCTCATGTAGCCTGCTAATGAAGTCTGGGGAAGTGTGCATATGCAAAACATGACAAAATTAAATTTTTATTTGTGTGCAAACACTTTGTGTTTAGCATGGTGTCAACAGTGTAACTGCAGAGCTTTTACTCTCCAGACTGCTTGGATAGATGATGGTTTTGTGACAGAGCAAATGCAATATGATTATGCTCTATGATGTGAATTACTCATCTGTGCTGTTTCCTGTTGGTTTTGATTGCGTAAGGTCAGTTGAATCATATAGTCTGTAGTCTGCATGCTGCTCAGTATGTCAGGGATTTGCATCTGACAGCAGAGAAGTTTATTAGGTTTTTGTTTTTTGAATTGGCAGCCCTGCGTCATTGACACTCCTGGTGCAGTTGCACACAGAGCACATTTGTGTATTGCTTTTTAAACAACCTCACAAATTGAACCGCCGCAGAATTAATTCAGTGGAGCCTGTAAAATCAGACAAGAGAAAGTGCATTAATGCACTTGTGTGCTCAAATAATGAGACTTTCCAAATACCTGGATACACTGCCTTCACCTGTAATAGGACCGGCTGATCAATAATAAAAATAAAGTATTTGATTCTTACAATAATAATAATAATAATAACAACAATAATTACTTACGCGCACAAAAGACACCACACTCATTAGCATTAAAAGTTGTAGTGATTTTATTTTTACACTTCAGTAGTGGAAATAGAGTTGGAAGTTGTTAATTTCAATAAGTAAATCTAAAAAAATAATGACTTGATTGCATTATCCCTTTCAAACTTCTCCGTGGAGGTCTCATTTAAAAAATAATACACTAAAATGTGTTTTTATATATATATAGATATATATATAATATATAGGGCTGCTGTCTAATTCAATATCAATATGTATCGCGATTATAATTTTTTTCAATAATGGTGATATGATTTTTAAACACATTTCCGATATTTCGATATACATTACCAGTGTTTCCCATACATTGATTTATTTGTGGCGTTTGACTTCGTTGAATAAACATGAGCACTGCACGTTTCAAAATCAAAACACGTCGCGGGTGTTTTATATGAATGTATCTCTGAAGGGAACCGACTGTCTTCAGAAAGTTTTGATTTTTCATTTTTATCTGATAAAGTAGCGTTCGGAGCTGCTTTGTTTACAGCCGTTACCGGAGAAACCGTTAGTTCCACCGCTCTCACAGCGCCTCCTGCTGGCAGACATTCAGTTTGCATTTTCAATAATAAACCCATTTCCAGCAACATGCTTTTGTTGTTGCTCTATTTTTTTGTTTTCTGAAGCAACTCGGAGCATGTTTCATACTCGTTATCCTGGTTAATGCACGTTTCAATCTATAAGAAGAATCAGCCTACACTAACAGTCAAAGGTTTTTGAACTGCAAGATTTTTAATGTTTTTTAAAGAATTCTCTTCTGCTCACCAAGCCTGCATTTATTTAATCCAAAATACAGCAAAAACAGTAACATTTTAAAATATTTTTACTATTTAAAAAACTTTTTTCTATTTGAATATATTTTAAAAATGTAATTTATTCATGTGATCAAAGCTGAATTTTCAGCATCATTACTCCAGTCTTCAGTGTCACGTGATCCTTCAGCAATCATTTTAATATGCTGATTTGCTGATTATCAATATTTAAAACAGTTGAGTACATTTTTTTAGGATTCTTTGATGAATAGAAAGATCCAAAGATCAGCATTTATCTGAAATAAAAAGGCTTTTGTAACATTATACACTATACCATTCAAAAGCTCTTTTTAAATTTATATTATAGAAATTATTACTTTTGTTTAGCAAGGATGTTTTAAATTGATCAAAAGTGATTATAAAGACATTTATAATGTTACAAAAGATTCGATTTCTTTTGAACTTTCTATTCAAAGAAACCTGAAAAAAAATCTACTCCGCTGTTTCCAACATCATAATAATAAATTATTTTTGAGAAGCCCAAAAAAAAAAATCCCAAATATTAAATTTTCTGAAGGACATGTGACTTGAGTCACATGATTCTAAAGCGCTGCTTTTGAAATCACAGGATAAATTATAATATTTCAAATAAAACAGTATGGGTTAATAGGGTGAGGGAAACGGGTATTTCAAAATTTACCGTTTTTGGGCTGTATTTTGGATCAATAAATGCAGGCTTGGCGAGCAGAAGAGACTTCTTTATAAAACATTAAATATCTTACTGTTCAAAAACTTTTGACTTGTATGTTAGCCTATAGTTTGAAGTAAAACATTTTAATATTAATAATGAGAGTCTGAGATTTATTTGACAGTGTTTTCACATTTCTTGTTTGTATGAAGGCTGAATACCAATAAGGTGAACATTTATTTATTTGCGCCGTTTTTTTCCCTAAAATGTTATATAGTTTTATAGGAGTAGGTTTCAAATTAATTTTTCATAAGTTTGTAGTTACAGACATCTGTTGTGGCCGTTCTTAGCCGTTTTTTTATGAGGCTTTTTTAATAGTGTTCATATCGATATCGTAATTATATTGTATCGACCGAAATTAATAAATATAGGTGGCTTGAGATCGGGCTTTTTTGCGGGGCGATAGGATTGTCCAGCCCTAATTTATATATATCTATAATATATATTTGTGTGTGTGTGTAAATTGATATTTCGGTATATAGCTTACATGTTTATTTGTGAAAAATTGTGTTGAATCTAATTGGTTATGATGGCCAAAACAATGAAATAATGAGAGATTTATTTTCAGCCCTAACATGTACTGTTTATGGAAAAGAGAGAGGACCAGGGCACGCACTCAGTAAAGTCCTTAAAAAAAGCAGGAACAGAAACCTGCCTGAAAGGACTGCGTCACGGTGGCTATTAAAAGGAGTGGTGGTTGCTCCTGATAAGCTCAGTTTGCTTATTGCACAGCACAAGTATTGGGGCCAGAGGATTATTGCCACTTGTGTATATTTCTGCTGATGTATTTTTTTCTATTCCTCTTCAGTCAGATGGTGCATATTAGAAAAACCTGTCTGATGCAGAAGTGGAAGGCGTTTACTCTCACCTGAATATAAAGTGAGAACACACAAACTCGCTTTCTTCCTCACACATGTGCACACACTGTCACTTAAAACAGCTGCACACTTGAAATGTAGACAGATTTTGCTTAACGTGGCATCTGTCAAAACGACCAGATAATATTCTCGCACCTCACAAAAAGCCTCAGAGGCTGCACCCTCCTCTCCTTGCTGTGAGCCACCTCCCCACATTGTGTCAGTGGTGCTGACATTATTTACATAAATGATAAACAGGGCGGATGGCCGGATTGGCAGTGTAATCCACTTGCAGTGCCATTAGGGAGGAAAAGAGAGAAAGGCTATTACAGCTCTTGCTTCATCAGTGCGTCTCTCTTAGGCCATTTATGGAGGTAATGGAAACCTTTCTCATTAAGGTGCCGCTCACTGTGGTGCTGAGAAACATCTCCACTCGGTAATTGATCTTGTTGGTCTTTAGTGCTGGAAAGTGGCCCTGAAACGCCGCCCGCTTGCTGCATTCATTTTTCAGCTCGGTCAGAGCCGCCCTGCCCGCTCGCTTTCGTCCGTTCACCTTCACTTCTGCTGCCGAGCACCTGCGTGCGGTCTGCACCTTTTACTCTTTGTGTGTCTCTAAGGGAGAATTGCAGTCGTGTTTGTATTAAAGAAATAGTTCTGTCATTATTTACCGGCTCTTATGTTGTTCATTTTCTGTGCGACACACAAGAGGGAATGTTCAAGAATATTCACACAGCTGTTTTCTATACAAAGACAGTACAAAGTCATTATTCACTGATCATTTTCCCCTCCAGTGAGGTGTTAATTCGAGAACTGCTGCAACCGGATCATTGAGTCTGTTAGTTGAACTCAACAAAATGGATCAGTGAATGATTCATTCTTTTGAACTGGTTCTTTTCAGTTCACAAGTTCATCCAGTTCACAGATCAGACTGATTTTTTTGTCCCAAAGAAAGTATGCCAGATAATGATATGATTACATTTTTGGGTCTTTTAACTATTTCTGTTAAAAGTGAAAAGTGCAATTTCTGCACAATTAGGTCACCAATCAGAACTTAAATCCATTTGTTTGTTTTATACATAAGGATTTAGCTTTTTGATGGTTAAACTTCATGTTTAATATGCAAATGAAAACAAGGATGTGAGGGACAAATATATAGTGTTTAGTACCTGCTAGTGTTGCAGAAATTAAACGATTTGCCATTACGTTGTTTTTCTGCAGGACTCGCAATATCGCTAGCCTGACGGCCCGGGGCTATTGTGTTTTCCAGTCGGGCTACCAAAATGTATCACTGCCCTATCTTGAATAGTGATATAAAATCCCTTCCTTAATTCGCGTTGTTCACTCGCTTGTAGGGGTGAAACGGATCATAGTTTATCATTTACACATGTTTCTAAGTCTTACCAATTTAAACATTCAAGCGTTTTAAACCATTCATGCGCATGAAGAATTCAGTTCGCTGCTCGCGCGCACATGCTCAAAGCGTGCACATACAGAGCGGTGTTTCAGGCAGAGCACGAACACAGAATTGATTCCTCTTAAGCCTTATTTGTCGACTTTACAAAAGCATTTGACTTAGTGGATCATGCTCTACTGCTACAGAGGCTTAAAGGTATAGGCCTTGGTAATTTGGCATTGAGTTGGTTTAAAAACTATTTATCGGACAGAACTCAGTGTGTTTCTGTAGATCATCATGCTTCTAATATGTTAACTGTTAAGAAGGGTGTCCCACAAGGTTCTTTATTGGCACCACTTCTTTTTTCTATTTTTATTAATGATTTAGTCAGGGAATAAACTCTGCAATGTTAAATTTTTATGCTGATGATAGTTATTTATTCAGCTGCATCCTCTTTGTCGCAAGCCATTGAAATCAGGACTCTTTTTATACTTTTCAGCATACCTTTCTACAACTGAAATTAGTTCTAAATATAAATAAAACTAAATATATGATTTTTACTTGTAGCCGATCTTTGTCCTCTGCTCTGTCCATTCTTACTATTGATGGCCTGCACATAGAAAGAGTAACAGCTTATAAGTATTTAGGAGTATGGTTTGACTAGAAGTTAGCTTTTGATGTACATATTGATTACTTGGTGAAAAGACTTAAACCAAGATTGGGGTTTCTATTTCTGCAAAATTTTTTATTTTCTTTGGAGCTAGAAAGCAAATTATACAGAGTACATTTTTACCCATTCTGGATTATGGAGATGTTATTTACATGCATGCTTTTACATATTTATTGAAAAGGCTGGATAGTGTTTATCATGCTGCATTGTGATTTATAACAAATGCTTGCTCACGTACTCATCATTGTTTGCTGTATAATAAAGTAGGTTGGTCCTCTTTTATATCAAAGAAGGAAATCACATATGTTAGTGTATACTGTAAATGCATTGTTGGGCATGCTTCCAAATTACATCTATAGTCTTTTATGCCTACGTAGAAAGAATTATATACACCAGATCATCAAATGGGATTTAATTAGAAATACCCGGAGTACATTCAGAGCATGGAAAATCAGCTTTCTCTTACTATGCTCCGTGGTTGTGGAATGAGTTTCAAACTGTAACCCCATTAGAAACAATTCCTCCTTTGAATATTTAAAAAAAAAATTAGTGCAGTGTTTAGCAAATTAATCATGTTGTTGTTTTAATTAATTTACTGCTTTGCTTTGCTTTTTGCTTTGGTTCTATACAAGTATGTCTTGTGAGGTGTATGTTTGGGAAATTTTTGTACGTTCATCTTGGCTAGGACTCCCTGGAAGAAGAGATTTCTTTTCTCAATGGAACCTTCCTGTAAATAAATAAAATAAAAAAGCTTGAACCGCACATACACGCCAATTATCTAAAAAGATTATCTCTGCAAGTATTTTCCTTGGCTTCAATGAACATAAACAGTGGAGAAAGAATCGCATGTGTATCATTGTATTGGATCTGTGCATTCAATCTTAAAGGGGCAGCAGCATACCTGCTGTTCCATAAGTGCCACCTGCTTTCAGAGAGTGAATTTGCATCTAATTCAGCCTGTCTGCTGTTTTTGTTTTGTTCAGATTTTTTTATGTAGTATCACAAAGCTAAAGTCAGACCATTTTGTTTTTTGTTTCAAATTTCAAACTTTTACAATCAAAATAACATGTATGCAACATCTATGTTTGGATCGTGATTTAAATACACAGGTAAAACCTTAGTTTACTTACATGGAGACATTTCTTTTATTTGTATTATTTATTTATTTGATTTGGGATATGTTTTAAAATTTCAAGTTAGTATATTGTTTGACATTTTCAATTTCACAAAGCAATGTGCAGCCTTTTGGTCTGAGAAATAACAAAAGGACACCTTTTTAAAAATCTGTCTTAAATCTCATTTTGTAAAAAATTAAATAAAATCGTGAATTGAATTGTGAAATCAAAACCGTGAATCGAATCACATCGTGAGTTGAGTGAATCGTTACATCCCTATATGCTACTAGTTTGTACTGTGGTATCGAAGGAGGAAATTGTTCTTTAAATAATAAGTGTTATCCAGTGTAGCAAATTGTCACCTTTTGTAGAGAAAACAGTTAAAACAGTTCAGTTGTAGGCTTCAGTTGCAACTTTTTATAGTAAATAAGAGTGTGCACAATGAGAAGTGTTATACAGAAGTGCTTTATTGAGTTGTCTATGTATCCATATAAGTGCGCTCTTTATTATCTCTGTCTTGTCCCAGTGGGTGATGTGTTTGTGTATAAGTGTCTGCAGCTGTTTTGGTGTGTGTGTCAGGCTCGTGGGGGCCACTGGGAGTTGTGACATGTGTGGTGTAATAATAGATGAGTTTTTGTGATCCCAACAGCCTGCTCTGTGACTCACTGAAGCTGGGCCTGAGGTCTGCGTCATCACTGGGATCCGCTGTGCTGTCAAGAGCACACAAGGGATTCAGCTCTGTCGGTCAAACAAGAAAATAGAGCATTTCATTCCTTACATTTTCTGTTTGGTTCAAAAGCAATCCTAGCACAGTCCTAACAAAAGACAATACTATCCTAACTGCAGTTCTTAGTAGTCTGACAGTAGATCAGCTGCTTTCAAAGTAGTGTAGCTTTTTAACTACTTTTTTACTACTGGGTTTAAATGTCACATTGTTTTTTGTGAAGAACTGAAGGAAGAATCATATACATGCTCCCTGAAACGGTTTACTCCCTCATACTGTATGTGGAATTGAAAAGTCTAATTTGTTGTAGTTGTATTTCTTCATCCTAAACTATAATTTCTCTCATATGTTGCTTTGGAAAGTTCAATTCATTGTGAATGGGTTTGTCTTAAGGTGGGGTAAGCGATTTCTGGTAGCCAATGTTGACATTTGAAATCACCAAAACAAACATGCCCCTACCCCAAAAGGGTCTTGCCCCTATTTTGATAGCTCCTCCCCACACATACGTACGCAACCCAGGCAACGATTAGTTCTGTTAAACAAAGCAAAACCAATGTTACACTGTCTTCACTGGACGTGAGTGGCGCGGCGCGACAAAATACTACGGAACTCATTATATCAGTGATGCGGTCTACACCATAGATGTGTATGTGTGTTTGTGTAGTTGTGTGTGTGTGTGTGTGTGTGTGTGTATAATATATCTATATCTTAATAATATAAGATATATATATATTATATATATATATATATTATTATAGATATATACCTATGGTCTACCCTGTATGCGGCGCGACACGACACGACAAATCCCAGACAGAAAACTGCTGTTGCGTTCTATTTATGACGTATTGACACGCTTTGTCACGTCCAGTGTACTAGACAGACTTTAGCTTTTGCGGCACAGACACGGTGTTACTCACCTATCGAGAAGAAAGCAACCTCAGCGTCCGATCGCAGTTCTGCTCCTTAAGTTCTCTCCAGTGCTGGAAAGTGGATCCGATATTTACACGGGTCCTACTTCTTTGCCTTATTGCCTTAAGCCTTCTTTATTCCGCAGATGTTTTCCTCTTGTTTTTTATCCGCCATCTCTATCTATCTATCTGTCGCTCGGCTCGGCTAATGTCCATCCCGTGCACTGAACGCTCTCTCCTCCACATCATGAGTAGACACGCCCCTTTACTGCTTATTGGCTACAAGTTTGTTTTGCTACTGGCTTGAATAATTTTTTTAAGCGTTTTTGAAAAATCGCTTACCCCACCTTTAAATGATCCTCTATCTCGCATGCTGTTTCGTTCTAGTCAATAATTTTTTTTCTTAACGATACTTTCTCTTAGGTAGTGTTGGAAAAATTGATTCATTCCAGTGAACTGGTTTATTTGGATGTTAATTCATTTAGATGTATAATTGTATTGTTATACATTTAAAGGGTCATGAAACCCCAGACTGCTTTTTCTGAGATTTTAGCAGAGGTGTTTGTGTTGCACATCATAGAAGACAATGTTAGCATCCAATAATTTTAACTGTTGGAGAAAACTGGTTGATTTTAAGCTTTTTTGCACTATTTTCATCTTCCGGGTTTAAAATCTACATTGTGTTGACGTCTCAATTTGTGACGTGGCAATGGACTATATGTAGTAAATCGATGATGCGTCTGTGTCTATTAAATTATTCATGAACCTGTGTGTTCTTATCCTATGAGAAGACGCTTAGCTCAATTATTGACAACAGCATGTGTTGATTTGCTATGACAGACGTTTCAGACTGAGATGGCATAGCGCACATTAATTGAGAGAAACGTTAATGGATCGAAGAAGAGTGTTTGTTTTTGCTTGGTAATAAGAGTTCAGCACAAACGCGATTCATTCACTTGGTGAGCATAACCTTTTTTACAGCTCTGTGACACAACCCCTTAGTGCTGCGACACGAAAATCGCAATTTAATGCGCATCTTGGCAGAAAGCCGGTTCTGTAATCAGCGGTAAATCTCCATCACGTGCGTGCTTTCACATTGAGCACCATTAACTACACAGAGCCGTTGTTCACTGACGAGCTGCGCAAAAAATTGCGCGAATATGAACGCGGTTTTGCGCAGCTAGTCAGTGAACAACAGCTCTGTGTAGTAAACGCTGCTCCATCTGAAAGCACGTGATGGAGATATACCCCTAATCACAGAACCGGCTTTACTGATAAGATGCTCGTTAGAATAGTCGCATGCGATTTATCGTTCCGCCCTACAACCCGTCAAAAGGCTTATATAAAGCCACAGAATAAGCCTTAAAAGTTCTCAGAGGTGCAACAGCGCGTTCATATATATGTTTTTCGATGCAGAGTGCAAATGGCTGTGCATTTATTTGTGTTTGTAACTCGATGAGAGCGAAATGAAACTGTCTGAATGTGAAGCTGTGTGTGTTGTGTCTCCCCTCTTCCCCCTCCTCTGCTCCGCTGTGCACCACGCCCACTTTTTTAGCATTTTTTAAAAACTGTGGTGAGAACTAACCAGTGCTGAAATGGAGGGTTTCATGACCCTTTAAAGTTGCAATGAAACCGAAGTAGCAACTCATCTTTCCTTCAGTATCGTGACATGCGTCGGAGTAAAACAGGTTATTAAAAAGAAAAATTGTAGGACGGTGCTTTGGTTCTGTCCAGTGGTTGTTGATTGGATGAAGGCAGATCTGAATGTGAGCTTGCAGTCGATTTTAAGAAAAGGGAAGGGTTTATGTGGACTAAATGATTGGAGAAGTCCATCATACGTGAACAGAAAGAAGTCTGTCATTTCACTAGACATTTTTATTTCAAGGTCAAAAAATTAAACATGCATAAGTGAATCGTGCATTCATAAAATAGATAGTGTATTTCCATTTCATGGGTCTTTAGGAAGATTGTCCGTTTAAGTAGCTTTAATGTAGTTAGATAATGTTGTTATTATCTTGTTGTAAGATAAACCCACTATAGCGTTTAAAAAGTAGCTTTCCCAAATTTTGATTGTAGATATCATTTAGTACAGTGAAATGTCCTGAAATGTGACCTAGCACACAAAAATTGCTACGTTGTTTTTAGGGGATGTTAGTGAGCATTTTAGCTGAATAGTGAAATAAGCTTAATTGTAAGTATTTTAGAGTGTTTCATAGAACGTTTAATTTTTCCAGTGCTCTGTTCTTTCCCCCTGTGGCGACATGCTTCCATTTAGACCCTGAAATGAATTCTATTTACTGTTTGAGGGATGTTATTGTTCATCTCAGACAAGCAGCGGTTGGGTTTGAACAAACTCAGTCAGACCACTGTAATGTGTCTGACCTTTTGTTCCCATTGACGGATGAGGTATTGGCTCAAAAGAAAATGAGATATTTCTAGCGTTCTCTTTGACAGGCATACAAATGAACGAATCAAACAGCATGATTCCACTTAGATGGATCAGTATTCCAGCATAGTGAGCAAGAGATCATCAAGCTTCATGGAGAATATGAAAATTCTGCCTCAATGATTTGTTGGGAATTTTTTTTTTCTCATCTTCCTGTGCAGCGAGCGTAGGATGGAATGATCAGAACTATTGCTTTAGTTATTCCATATAATAGCTCAATGCGCTTTGTCTTTATAGTGTCGGTTGACGTAATAAGGGGCTGCTGCTATCATCATCCGTCACTCTGCCCTTGATAAGACCTCTGACATCCCTCTCGAGTGTTATAAAGACTCTCGCACAAATGAGCACGTAGCTCTAGGCTACGTCCGAATTACTGTACTAAATTTCAAAGTATGTCTGAAATTTTTTTTTTGATTTTCTTTAAAGGGGTCATATGACGTTGCTAAAAAAGAACATTACTTTGTGTGTGTATTGGTGTAAGGAAATGTTTATGCAGTTAAGTTCAAAAAAACACATATTTCCACATATTGTACATTATTGTTTCTCCTCTATGACTTTCTGAAACACGTCGATTTTTTCAAAGCTCATCGTTCTGAAAAGCGAGGTGTGATTTGATTGGCCAGCTATCCAGTGCTTTGTTATTGGCTGAATACCTCAAGCGTGTGAGGAAATGTTATGCCCCTTACCAGACTGTGATGGCGTGTCCCGGTTTTGCGATGAGACAAACCAATAAAACCCATTATAAACGAGGAATTTGTAGCATCCAATGGGGACATAATTACTGATATAATGACTTATACTGTCTTTTTAAACATAAACCATGTCATGCATTTGTGATCGGAGAAATGACAACAACAAGTGCTACTCTACACTGCCAAAAACTTGCGTTTGAATCATCAGTGGCAAATCCTTAAATATGAAAACGTACAGGCTGAGGGGTGTCAGCATTATTTGTCAGCATCATAGACTGTATAGGGTCAGCATGCGCCGAAGGGGGAACTGAATTCACCGGAACACCGGCATTGTTGGCTACTCTCCCAGGCAACAGTCTATCGTCCTCCGTTAAATGTGCTGGACACATCTGAATATTTGGGTTAAACTGTTCTGGAACAGTGTTGTAAATACAACTTAACACTGATTTCTAGTCGTGTCCATTTTGGAAGACCAAACAAAGTAGTTTCACTTCACAGCTTTGCAGCTTTAGGGAGTTATCTATTCATTAACCAGGGTAACACTCCAAAGAGAAAGGATAACTTGAAATAGCATCATATGACCCCTTTAACTATTGATGAAGTACGCACTGTAGTATGCAGGTGTGTAGTATGCATTCCTGGATATATGCTACAGGTCAAAACTTTTTTTGGAAAGAAAAGTTTAAATTTTTTCATCAAGCATGCATTCAATTTCTGTTTCAAATAAATGCTGTTTCTTACCTTCTGTTCATCAAAAAATCCTGAAAAAAATATCACTGCTTCCATAAAACATATTAAGCAGCACAACTGTTTTCAATGTTGATAATAAGAAATATTACTTAAGCTCCAAATCAGCATATCAGACACTAAAGACTGGAGTAATAGCTGCTTAAAATTCAGCTTTACCACCACAGTAATAAATTACATTTAAAATATATGAAAATGCATAAGTTATATGAAATAGTAAAAATATTTCACAATGTATGTTTACTGTATTTTTGATCAAATAATTGTAGCCTTGGTGAGCAAAAGAGACTTCTTTCAAACACGCACACAAGCTTTTGAACGGTAGTATACTACTACTAACTACGTATTTAATTTTCCAAATTTTTCCAACTTTTCAAATACGATGGTTCCTCAGATGATTCCGGAGCGGGTTGCACACTTCAGAAGATGCAGGTGTTGTTTACCCACTGTATTATCAATACTGAATTTTTGGAGATTGACATTTTCATGTACTGCTATTTGAATACTGAAGTATATATATTCGGACTGTAGTTCTGTTTTGGTTTGACCGTGTTTTGGTTTATATCTAGGCCATGTGTATATGACCGTTATCCCCAAAAAACAGGCTAAAGACAGTTTGGAGGACTTGCCCAGTCACTCATTCCAATCTGCTTTAAAGAAGCTTATACGGGCTTTACTGAATGGCTTCCTGAATGGGCAGATTTGCAGGGAACTGAAAAATCTATGAGCAAATGAATGATTTCAAGAAAAGCATTCTTTCTATGAACTAATATATGAGATGCCATGTGTCATATCTTGATCAGGAAAATGAATCGTTAATCAAGACACTGGGGAAGTGTGCTCAGCATGAAGCAAATTACCTGGATTAGCATAGCAAAATGCTGCATAATGTACCTTTACTGCTTTGCGGAGTCTCAGTCAGAGAGCGATGCTTCTGTTAATTACAGTAGCGGTAAACAGAATGTGAATGAGACTGGGCTAAATGGAGCTGAGAGAATGGAGAAGCTAAAATGAAGTCCGATTTTTATATTCCTGTCATGTTTGTTTTGAATTTGCTGCTTGAATCTCTGACATTTGACTCCGTATGCACATGATGTCTAAATGGATGAGAGACGTTGGACTCCGGAAGTACTTTTTGACAAGTAAAAAGTCATGAATATAACAGATCTCAAATGGCCTATAATCAAATGGTTCTCTAACTTTTCAGGCCAAGAACCACATTCGATAGGCTATTCAAACCGAACCTTATGTAAAACGGTATCATAAATGTAGTCCATATGATTTGTGCACTGTTTTTCAAGTCTTCTGAAGTCATATGATGGAGAACAGATAACATTTAAGTAGAACAACTTGCTTGGTTTAACTGTCGAATGACTAAAATGACCTAAAATGCCCATCCCTAGGAAACGGTGTACATGCTGTGGCACTCCGTGTACCACAGTTTGAGAAGCACTGATTTAGGACACAATTTGTAGATGTGTGTTTTATTTGATGGATGTGCTTTTGGCAAAGGTGTTTTGGTTCAAGCATAATTTGAGGGAAATTTAAACAGGCAGTGATAGTAAATTAGTATAATTTTTCAGATATTGTCTTCATTTTACATGATGGACTTTTTCCTGCAAATATAGGGTTTGAGGTGTATAAATACACGTCCTTACAAAAATTAACCATTGTGACCACAGTTTCCACTAAATGATCATGTGGTAAAACTGTGGTAACTTGCTATTAGCCACTGCTGTCATCCCAAAAAAATTTAAGTAAACAAAAGGACAGAAAAATTCTAAAATGGTTGTTTTATTGTTTGCAACAAATTTTATATTGTTTTAGTTGCAAGAATAAATGTCATTTGCTGTGGTATTATTTAAAGATGGTTCCCATGGTCATTTTTTTGTGATTGTGTGGATAATGTTTGTGACGTTATTGTGCAGCTCCTTTCAGAGCGACAGTCTGTTCACACTGATGACAGACATAGGTCACTTAACAAACATGATTGTGAGTTACAGTCAAGACTAAAACAAACAAAGCCTGATATCTGAACTTAGGCACTGACAGACATTTTGAAGGAATATGATCATATTGTTAAGCATGTGTCTTTTAATATCCTGAATTCTGATTGATGCATCTTAAGTAGTATGGATGTAACGATTAACCGCGAGCCGGTTGAAAATCGATTCAAATATGTGACGATTCAAATCGGTTGAGATGCCAAACAAATCGCGATACAATTGGAGTAGGAGTTTATATGAATGTATCTCTGAGGGGAACTGACTATCTTTAGAAAAGTTTACGTGGTATTTTCTTTTCATCTTACCTCTGAACAATGCATATTAAAGTAGTGTTCAGCTCTGCTTTGTTTACAGCGGAAACCAAGGAAACACTGTATCATTGCTGTTCATAAGCGCCACCTGCTGTCAGAGAGTGAATCTGCGTCTCATTCAGCTCATCTGCTGTTTCGTTCAGATATGTTTTATGTAGCATAGTTTCACAAAACTAAAGTCAAACCATTCTGTTTTTGCTTCAGATTTTGAAATGATAGTCTAATTTAGATTAAAAACAACTCATGCTGCATGTATGCTGCGTCTTTGTTTGGATCATGATTAAAATGCAGTGGTTGCCTCAAATTTTAAATGGAAAGAGCACAGACAAAGCCTTAGTTTGTTCATATTAAGAGATTTATTTTATTTGTGTAACTAACTTGTTTGATTTGGGGTTTGTTTTAAAATGTCAATTTAGTTTTGTTATATTTAAATTTCACAAAGAAATGTGCAGCGCCTGGTTAATAAAATGACACCTTTTAATTTACTGTATAATGTCTGCAATCTCATTTTGTTAAAAAAAATCGTGAATTGAATCGTGAAATCAAAACCGTGAATCGAATCAAATCGTGAGTTGAGTGAATCGCTACATCCCTATAAAGTAGAAAAGCATGATTTGGGCTTCCTTTGAACATTTTATTCAGTTTAATTGTACAGTTGGAGAAGAGAGTATGTTCAAAAGTTTTTAAAGGGGTCCTATTATGCTCTTTCACTTTTTTAATTTTAGTCAGTGTAGTGTGTATGTTTGGGCGTAAAAAAAGATCTAGAAAGTTACAAATCTCAAAAGTCCACTCCAAAGGGAGATATTTAGTTTTTTAAAAAATCCATTTTCAAGAACTACAGCAACCGGCTCGTTTGGACTACAGCGTTTGGTTTCCGGCTTTGTGATGTCACAAAGCGGCTCATTAGAATATAATTACAAATAATTGCCGCCTACAGAAATTCGAATGGTTGGGGGGTGGGGAGGGGCGAGGTCGTGGTTAGAACGCTTGGTTGAGTGAGCGCATGAGACGAGACGACGAAGAAGAAGAGCTGTTGCAGAGTTAGTGCGTCAGACGAGACGATGAAGAAGAAGAGTTGCTTTGCTGTAGCCTCAAATTTTTGGCATGGCTAAAACAGCGTTTCTCAATTCCAGTCCTCGCGTACCCCCGCTCTGCACATTTTGTATGTTTCTCTTATTGCTTCATACGTTTGCAATATTTGACTGTAAGTGCCCTGCGAAGTGGACATTACCGGATATTCCTCCATGATTCCAGTTTGAAGGGAGCGTATATGTTCAACTCAAAGGGCATTTAAGTGTGCGAGACGTGAATTTAAATTGTATTTATTTACAGAGGTATATTATGTCCCACTTCACGCTTCTCTAGTAAGTTTCGTTTGTGTGTGAAGACGCTGCAGGCAGCGGCGCAGCGCAAATCTGTAAATTAATATTCCGAAGTGAAGTAAACTTCAACAGATTTCCACTGCTCAGGTTGTAGGGAGCAATGAACACTGTGTAGGGAACATGTCAATGAGATTGGTGTTTTGTTTGTTTTTTTTCTTTTTTTTGGTTTTGGATCACAGTTAATGCACGGAGTCTATTATACGAGGATGATGATCTGAGAAAGTTGTGGTAAAAGAGAGCGTACAAACAGCAGAGCACGGGGGGAACGAGGACTGGATGATGAACGTCTGGTCTAGAACAATTCTTACAAGTATAACACGACGTAGCTGGGCGCCGCGGACAGACGCCGAAAGGCGCCGCCGGTGTGCCTACACTCATAGAAAATAATGTATTTGAATTTTAAAGACGTGGCGCGACGGTGCGCTCCTCGTCCGGTGCGCGACCGCCTGAAACGCTGTTTTTTTCCACTTCCGAAAGTGGATGATGTCAGGAAACAGTGGTTGGAATTTACTTTTTAACTCTATTCCTGAACATTATAACCCCAATTTGCTATTGTGTGCTGCGCATTTTATACTGAGGACAGCTTCCACATCAAGAGTGATAAGTGCCGGATTCGCAAAAGTTTTTGTTGAAAGACAGAGCAAGAGGCGGGGCAGTACTGAAACACCGTCTAAGCTGTTCGCCAATCACAACGCACTGGGACAGCTAACCAATCACAACACATTTTGTTTTTCGGAAGGCGAACCTTCATCAAAGCCGGAACTAATCGAGCCATTTGTGCCAGCCTGGGGAGAGAGGTGTTGTAATAATGTAAATTATGTGAAAAATAATGGGGTTTCGAACCCACCAAACAATGAGAGTTCATTTGTTCTAGTACACCCCCAAAACAAAATCAAGACTTTGTAAAAGAGCATAATAGGACCCCTTTAAACAAAAATCCAAGTTTCTTTTTGTTAGATTTGTATCTGGATGGGCATGAACATCTGGCCTGGGCATTGAATGCATTTCTGCACAGTTATGCTTTTAATGCAACCAGTACTATTCCACTTGGGGTCTGTTTGTGGACAGATATTTGAGCCAAAGGGGTTTTTAGAAGAAGTTTGTTATTTCTGTACCGCTAGAATCATAAATAGTGACCGTTTTAAACAAGTTTCCTGAAAAATCCTCCTGTCTTTTATTGGTTGATGAACAGATAGTTCTGCCCCCTAACTCACTCTGTTGGCAGAGCCAGTGCTGCTGTGTTGGTCTGGTTGGGATTTTCAAACAAACTGAGCAATGTTTCATCCTTAAGCTGGGGAAAGTACTTCAACACTTTTAACAATTTTTAATGGAAAAATTAAAATTTTCAGCTAAAGGGAAGTATAAAAGAAAAAGCTAGTTAAATGACACATTTTTGTTAAACTTCTCAGATGGGAAATCTTTTAAATCTGTCATGTATTTTAAATAGACCTCTGTAAACCAAAGTAAATTAAATGTTTTAATCAAATCATCCCTGAAGATCTGACACATTCTACAGCACTAAGTGGCCACACAACAGAAGGACTCATTCCACTCTTAAATACAGTATTCACTTTCTGTTATATCCCAGGACGTTTTAGAAATGACCAAGGATCTCACTGATTTGGGAGCGAGGTGGAACGCTTGACCTGTTTGTTTTTTTTTTTAGGTGGGGGTAGTATTCCTTGGCTAATTTCCCTCTGATAAGTATCTGACAACCCATAGTGTGGCTCATTATCTCTGGCTGAGGAAAACGGTTTCTTCAGAGTGTGACTTGATTTTGCTGGATGCCTGTGTGAAGCAGCACTTCAAAATGCTCACTGTTTTTTTTATTTTTTTTAGATTGAACCCATTTTTTGCCTTCTCTATTTGCATGCAAACTAGCAATTATTGCTTTTGGCAGGGTTCTGCTACCCGACTCTTGTCTGTAGTGAAGAACTGTACTGTTTCTGCCCCCCCACTTCCATTCGCAATTATCAACTGTTTGCACTGCTGGCTACATTGATTTTTTTTTTCTTTTCTACATGTCATGACTCAACATTTAGTAGTCTGTTTAAATTGAATTAAGGGTGTGTTATGTGAAAATGACTGGTTCTTTCAGAATTATGCCTGAAATTTAGGATGCAGAGAATTATGTGCATGCAGGAGCGTGTCACATTGAGAGGTTGGAGAAAGGGTCATGGTTTTGAAGGGTGGAAGCAAATCAATGGAATTGTGCAGTGTTGAAGAGTACATGGCTGTTTAAATAAAGTATAGGGATATTATGTCTAAATGAAAATTATTATACTACTATTATTTTATTTAATTCAAGGAAATCCTTTTGGCAAATACTAGGCTATATAAAGTAAAAAGATAAATATATGGTTAATTTTATTTTATGCTTTTAGTATTGTTGTTCATGACTTTGTCAGAATAGGTCTGCAAGCAGTTGAAAAACACTTGTCCAAAATGACTTGTATATAGCACTTCATAAAGAGTGATCACACATTTTAAAAGCATATGCATATGTTTTCTCTGCATTAGTAACTGTATTGACACTTCCAATAATCTGTCTCATTTTGAAACACATGCTATTACTCAGGCATGTTTTTTGAAACCTTATTGAGAAACAGTTGATACTCGATATCAGTTTGATTTGCCTTAGCTCCTTTCTTTCTTCCTAGATCTGCACATGAAACTTGATTGCAGATATGGACCAAATTTTCCACTACATTTATTTTCTCATGAATGTTTGCATATTTCAGTGATTGCCTTCTAGTGGATTCAAATATGCAGAAATGGTAATCTTCCTCTCCTGGAATGAAGCATGTACTCATTTCACAGCCTCTAATTGTGTTTCTGTAAAATGGTCAATTTTTCCACTTGCACAAAGACTAAAGTAGTTGCTAAAGTAGAATCCTCGCTCTGATCTTTCATATTGATATAATATATAAGTTCACTCACACACAAAAAAAGATTTACTTAGTCTGTTGAAATCTGAATTTGATCACTTACCCATCCAAAGGTTGTTGCCAAGTTGTCAGGGTGTTGTGGGTGGTAGCCACATTGTTGTTGTTGCTAATGTGTTCAGAGTGTTTTTTTTCTCCATGTTGCTATGTGGTTTATAGGGTCTTTTGGTAGTTTAGTAGGTTGTTGCTAATTGGCCCAAGTCAAAAAATCCACCACCAAGTCAAGTCTCTATGATACAGCTTATTCAATGCAAGTTTTGGATTGTAGTTAGGTCAGTCCTCTATGCACACCTTGGCAATAGAATTGCCATTGGTTTGTGTGTGTGTGTGTGTGTGTGTGTGTGTGTGAGTGAATAAGTAAGTAAATAAATATGTAAATAAGCGGGTAATTTACTCGCAATGTAAGGTTGTAAGTCTGATCCTTTAGAAATGTCCAAATGATGCATATCAGTGATGGTTAAGATGAGGTCCAAAAAACTGCTTTGAAACAGCTGCTTGGATAAGTTAGAAACTTGGCTCTTCTCTTTATGCCTCACATTTGCAGTTTGACCAGCACAACAGGGGCAGTGTTCCTGTGTTTGGTGTAGGGCTGTGCAATATATCGAAATTATCGAAATATCGCAAATGTACATATCGCAATATGCGTATCGCTACAGCTTGCAATATTTGGGGCCATGAACAAAAGACAAAGAGAAAATCACTCACTGCTCTTACCTAAATAACTTTTGTAGCTTAAATAAGAATCAGTGCATATTGAATTCAAAGAGTAAATACTAAGCGGTGTTTTATTTTTCCTTTTTATTATTCAGTTCCTAAACTCATGTTAAAATGATTACACTAATGTTAAAATAAAATTTTTATGAGTAAAACGCATACCATTCACTTTCAGAAGTTATTGTAGGGGTGCTTTCTTATTAGAATCAGAATCAGAATGAGCTTTACTCACCTCTTAAGTGTGTGCAAACACAAGGAATTTGTTGTGGTTATGAGGAACTCTTGGTACATACATACATACAAATAACCATATATATATATATGATACAAGATAGTTATAGAAGTTCACAGAACTGACTCAGCAACAGCTGAGTAAAACTGTTTCATCTGAGCATGTGGCACTTTAAGCATTATCGTATCGCATATCGAATATTGCATTATTTAACGAGTTATCACATATCGCATTTTTCTTCAATATCGCACAACCCTAGTTTGCTCCATCGCAGACATTGCTGCACATCGTCATCCGCTGATCCTGTTCTCATCAGCTTAGAACATATGTGTATCATGCTCAGAGAGATGTGATGGTCAGCCATCCATTCCAGTTAGCAGCTATCTGAGCCGGGTACGATGAGAGGGCCCCATCATTATCACTTGCACATTTATGCCGCACATTACCGTCTGACCTTCCCGTCGCTGTCACTCAGAAAGCAGCCCCGGTACCCCTGTCTCAGGGTGGCCGTTCATGCCAAGAAACCAAAGATTCTCCACCCCTATCACTTATACAGGGATAATAGGCACTTAATTGACTTACCTGGCAACATGCGATCAGTTGTGAGGTCAGTAAATTAGATTTGCTGCTGACACATACCACTCTACATGTTTATGGCGCTTTTGCAATTTCGTAAAGCATCTCTGTCCATTTTTACCCTCTGTTTTACGCTGTCCTTAACTCCCAGCGAACTGTGAAGGAGCTCACCCAGCCATTCAAGAAACGTATTGTATTAAAGTGTGGTAACTGCTATATGTAATGAATTTTGGATTAGGAGCGACAAAGTGGCTCTATGATAACCTTTCGGAAAGGACGCAGTTTGTGAGCAGTGGGAAGCGGGTTATAGCAGGAGTCTCTACTCCCAGACAACCCAGGGTGGTTGCGTTTGATGTCACTCTAGCTGAAAACTCCCCAGCGCAACACAAACAAAACATGCCATACCAGACCTGTGCGGGATACATCAGTAGAGCGGGAAATGTCAGATCGTCAGGGGTGTACGTGTGAAGTGAATTACTTTGGTTTGGAGAGCGGTCCTGGGAGGATACTCTAATTTCAAGCTGAAGGTGTAATGTGTCTTTTTTTTTTTGCAGGTGCGGTGGACCCTAGTGTAGACGGGATCTCACGGAGGGACCTTCTCCACGGACTATATGAAGGGAGGGGAGGGGGAGGGGGAGGGGGCTGCTGACTTTACTCCCAGCTTGCAGAACACACAGGTCAGCATGCCTTTAAATTTGATGTTGTTTTCTTTCAATTTCATGGTTCAATTTTTATTTTTTTTGTTCATTTACAGTGCCTGTAAATTTAGATATTTGTCCTTACTGTACAGTTAATTTATTACCTTTTTGCATTTAGATTAGTACTGTTTTTGATTCTAAGGCAGTGTTTCCTGTGCATTTTTTGTCCTAAGTGCTCACCATTTTTTGTGTCCACACGGACGGTGTGCATACAACAGTGTGCACGCAAGGTGAAATGTTCAGACAGTCCACTTTCATGTTCAGAGTTCACTAGGTGGTACTGCACATGTGTCGAACTCATCCATCCATGTGGAAACTGCTGTGCGCAAGACTGAGCGGAATGCAGAAAATTAAGTATATCTGAACCTTTAGGCTCAGGCTTAAGTAGAAAAATCATTAGATTACTTGCGATTAATTATTAAAATAAATTTAGGCCATCGAAATGTATGAGAAAAATATATCAAAGAAAAAATTTGTTTTCATGTTTTTTTAATATGTTAAGAATGTTATAATGTATAAAATATATAATTTATAAATAAATTATACAATATATTTTCCATTGCTTAATTTTAGTTGTTTTCATAATTTTATTACTTTTTAATTGTATTTAAACATTAACCATAGTAGTATTTTTTTTTGGTTACCTTATAACAGATATGCAATAAATGCAAATATTTAAAATGGAGAAAAAACTAATATATGAAATATATGCTTTCAGATTTTGTCACATTTAAATCTTTCTATCATGTTAAAATATATAAAAACATATTATTTGTTTGTTTGTTTGTTTGTTTGCTTGCTTTCTTTTTGGGCAGTGAATAACCAAAATGAAATAACCAACAGGGAAAAAGAGGAAAAACAGGACTAGGATGTAACTCAGGCCGGTCTTGAACATTTATCAAGCACAACAGCCCTTTATATGTCACTTGCAACACACTACTCTCTTTGCCACAGCTTAGATGTTTTTAGCAACTTATGTATGTCATTCTACATATTAGCATCAGCTATTAGAAAGAAATCCTGGTTGACCCCTAGTACTAAAGATGTTCATACGGTCACTATGAGTGTATGTAAATATGATTACCATTGTCTTAAAACTCATGAAAAATCACGAAACAGTAACAACAATTCAAGCGGCTTAGAACAAAGTACATAACATCTGGATAACGTTTGACCTGCACATTGTCCTCTGTACCGGCAGCGGGTCATTCCCATCCTCTGCCATAAGCTACGAGATGTTTACATATCCTGGACGACTATGCCTTTTCATGGGAGCGCGGCGAGCATAGAGGAACATGCTGGGTTGATTTGGCCAAATTGGAAGCCTGTTAGTAATATACGGCAGAGCAGAGCTGGGCTGGATGGACGTCTGGTAGTGTTTATGCACAGGGTAGCTGCATCTGCACACAGCCCAGTCCTGCGGATGCCTCATACCCTCAGGCCTCCAGCACCTGCATAATGGAACAACAGAGAAGAAAGAAAGGGGAAAAGAGATCAAATGACAAGGGCTTGTGTTTCTCACGTCAAATGTTTTTTTTTTTTTTTTACTTACACCAGGAAAATATTTCCAAGATCTCAGAGAGTTGCGTGTCGATATGATAGAGTGGCCTTGTCGCTGTTTCGTAAACATTTGTCTTATTATGCATTTGGCTGTTCTCCTCAACGCTGGTCTTTGAAATTCGTGGAGGAAAACAAATTTCTGTGAAATGATCGCCGGGTGCTTTACACAATGATTTAATATAGTGCTATTTTTTCCCCCTCAGCTTTTTAGTCAGGGATTAAGAATTGGGGCAGGCGGGGGCAAGGAGGGAACGAGGGAAATAAATAAATAAATAAAGGTGGTGGTTAATCTCGCTTAGTGCAGTGTGAACGCTGAGCAGTGCTGTGGCCTTACAAACATCTGCCTCACACACAGCCGAGCGGGATCAGCTAAAGCGATTAGCGCACTCGCGTCAGCCTGTGGAGACGGGTGCCCGTTACAAAAGCCAGAACACCAGCCTTTCCTCCCACACTCCACCTGGAACACTGACACTGCAGCGAGAGGCACGCTCCGAAAGCAGCGCAAGAACCGCCTCACAAACGCTACTCTTTTCCAATACGCATATGCTCTTGTCTTTTTTCCCTCTCTCAGAACAAAGCAACATGTAGCTCTGAGGATTGAACAGTCTGTCATGGTACTAAAGCAGATGCTTATCACAGCCAGAGTTGTATCCGAAACTTCTTAATTAGCATGTATGTAATGAAATATGCCATTCATTAAGGTGTAATTGTAATTTTACACTTGCTTTGTACCGCGACGGGGGCCTTGATGTGATAGCAGGCGACCTTTCCATTGTTGTGTATTAAGAGAGACCGTATTCTGCTCATGCTTTTACGTTAACCTCATTAAAGCAAAGGAGGGGCGATACTTCCTGAAAGGGATCTCGACAGCTTTCTTTTTTTCACTTTTTCTCCTTTTCGTTTCCACTCCTTTTAATTTAATTTCACTTTTGTGTTCTTCACTGCAAAATTTTTTATTAATCTGCATTTTCATCATGTTTCCAAGAACAATATATTTAAGATATTAAAACTTATTTTTCATAATTTATTGTACTTTATAAAATTTTAAGAAACATTTCTGAAAACAGTGACATGACGTGTAGCCAAGTATGGTGTCTTAAACAAGACTCAATATTTTATATTCATATGTTATATTAATATTTTACACCTAGTAAAATATATTGCTCATTTTAAAATATATTAAAATAGAAAGCAGTTATTTTAAATAGTAAAAATATTTCAAAATGTTACTGCTTTTGGTGCATTTTTGATCAAATAAATGCAGGCTTGGTGAGCAGAAGAGAATTCTTTAAAAAACATTAAAAATCTTGCAGTTCAAAATCCTTTGACTGTTAGTGTAGGCTGATTCTTCTTATAGATTGAAACGTGCATTAACCAGGATAACGAGTATGAAACATGCTCCGAGTTGCTTCAGAAAACAAAAAAATAGAGCAACAACAAAAGCATGTTGCTGGAAATGGGTTTATTATTGAAAATGCAAACTGTTTGTCTGCCAGCAGGAGGCGCTGTGAGAGCTGTGGAACTAACGGTTTCTCCATTAACGGCTGTAAACAAAGCAGCTCCGAACGCTACTTTATCAGATAAAAATGCCATCTAAACTATTCTGAAGACAGTCGGTTCCCTTCAGAGATACATTCATATAAAACACCCGCGACGTGTTTTGATTTTGAAACGTGCAGTGCTCATGTTTATTCAACGACGTCAAACGCCACAAATAAATCAATGTTTGGGAAACTGGTAATGTATATCGAAATATCGGAAATGTGTTTAAAAATCATATCACCGTTATTGAAAAAAATTATATTGCGATACATATTGATATTGAATTATTGTCCAGCCCTAGGCCAGCGTGACATTTGCTCACTTGTTTTGTTTAGTCGAGCAGCGTCTAAACCAGTGTTTCCCAACCGGGGTGCCGTCTGTCCAGAGCCGTGTTGCCGTGTAAAAATCATTTTTTAGTATTTTTAAATTGCTAAAATTTTCAAAAAAGCATCTATTATATAATATCCATTTCTGATGTCGCCAATAATTAGAGATGCACCGAAATTTCGGCTGTCAAAAATTAGTTCACCGCTCAGGTTTCACTTTTACATGGTGTGACGCTCTGCGTATTATCACGCTCTATGCGTGTGCGCTCCGCTCAGCTCTTCTCAGTCGCTCCACTCGTATACCGTTCATGCGAATCGGAACAGCAAATTCCACTCAAAAATTGAGCCGACAGGAACCATCCGATGTAGTACAGTATTGTTTCTGTCTGCAATAGCCCTACTGTGTTGTAACATGGTGTGTGGTATATGGGCATCTCTGGTAACGCTGTCCTCTCATTCATTGATCTGCTAATCGTTATGCTCATGTGTCCTCTTATAATAATAGCTTTCTAAGATTAAACCTTATTTGGATAATTGGTAAAAAAAATTTAAATATCTTAACCCTGCTGTTAGACCTACCTGAAAAACTAAAAAGCCATTTATTTCATTTGTAGGCCTTTTGTTATTTTTTTATTTGTGCTATCATTATTAATTTCTTTATTCTTATTTTATTACTGACTGCTTACTTCATTTTTTTTTTATTCAATTCAAAGTTTGAAATCATGCTATCTTGTGCTACTGCACCAAAATTGCCCCACTGTAAAATAAAAAAAACACGGAGTGAGCAAAAATTTGTGAGATAGCTAGTTTAATGGTAATTATATCATGTTTACATATGTATACAAGCCTACATCAAAATCTAAATTGGTCTCTTCATTAGAATTTAGCCTACTGATTGCCACCATTGATAAACACATTTTATTTTATAATATTAAAAATATCTGTATAACATTATATTCTGCAGTTCTTCCCTGCTGTACTGAATATCTATACTTTTCAAATTATCATATCAAAGTTAGAAATTAAAATATTGTGACAAAATAAATTTTGTAGGGTGTCACAAGTTTGTTAAAATTAAAGGGTGCCGCAACTAAAGAAAGGTTAGGAAACCCGTCTACACCACTCTAGCATTCGAGTTTGTGTCATAATGGCCACAATGTTCTCCCCATTACCTTCCTTCAGGGAACGAGGGTTACCATACGTAACAGAGACGCTCCCTTTCAGTCGGTCACTTCAACATTGTGTCAAAGTTCTGACACTAGCGGTCCCTTTACTAAATGCCACAGCTGCTGAACTGCGTTACGAGTCCATGGGGGTGCAGATGTTGACAAGCTCAGCGTGCCATGACCAAATGCACCTCACCTCCTCATAACCTTCCAACGTCCAAGACTTATGACCTCACTCTCCAACACCCTGGAGAGCCGCCATATAAGGCAGAGGTCACCTCCAGCTGGAGCCTTTTCTCATTCTGAGAAAAACAAGAATAGATAGCGGTTGGAATGTCCTGGTTGAACGTTGGGAAAGCGTTCATTTTCCCAAGTGGGAAAAGAACACTGCGGAAACCATATCCTACCGAAGGGGAGGTAACATATGCAGATACATCCTATGGACTCACTAAAAAGGATTATTACATAGGGAACGTTTCTGTGGTGGGCTCCGCTTAAGGGGAGAACTACTAAGCACAGAAACAAGTAACAGGCCGACTGTCTGACTAGGGGAAACACTGAATCCTATTCGGAACAGAGCAGTGGACTAATACACATATGGGACCACCAAAGGGAGCCAAAACGTATGGAGCACTAATCCATTATGAGAGTTCCCTCGAGGGATACTTACTCGTAATGGATTCTTTAGCAAACTAGTCTGTTAAACTCCGCTACATAAGGGAGTGGTTGAGTGATGGAAGGATAGTCCAGGGTTCATAAGAAGGAACTGAACTGGACTCAATAAGCGCACATTATCACCTCAGAGAGGGGAAGGCGCTAAATGCAAGCTCTACACCCTACCAGCCACCTTGAGTTCAAGAGCTAGTTCAGACAGTCTTAAACTCTGTGCGCATTCCGAATAGATGCATAGGGCTCGCACCTGGCACAACAGTGACAGGTCAGGGTCCCCCTCCTGCGGGGGAATAGCTTAAAAAGGTTACCACCTGATCTCTCTAAAGCAGTTTTTTGGGGGGGGGGGGTGGAAAACCTTAGCCCTTCCAGGCTGGGGTCTCAGGACAACTTGAGAGTCTGCCGGCCTGAATTATAGGCACGATTCATTAATGGAGAGGGCTTGGAGATCTCCCACCCTCTTGATAGAAATGAGCTCAGTCAGAAAGGCCGTCTTCAAGTCCAACTGACTAAAGGGGCTCAAACGGATCTCTCTGTAAAGCCTGAAGGACCACTGAGAGATCCCAAGAGGGCATGAAGCGTGGCCTTGGAGGATTCAACCTCTGGGCACCTCCTAGGAAACTGATAACCAGATCATGGTTCCCCACCGATCTGCAATCTAGGGTGTCGTGGTTCGTTGTAATAGCGGCCACGTACACCTTGAGTGTAGATGCATGACAGGCGCCTGTCCTGGCCCTCTTGGAGGAAGGATAGTACAGATTTGATGCCACATTTCTGAGGATCCTTCCCATGGGAACCTCACCAATTCACGAAAATGTGCCATTTCAGGTCGTATAGCCGCCAGAGTGTTCGTGGCAAGGGGGCCTCGGTGAGGGAAACCACAGTGGACAATGAGTGGATTCTCGTGAGGCCAACAGATCTATCTGTGCCTGACTGAATTGATTCCAAAACAGCTGGACCGGCTGGGGGTGAAGCCTCCACTTGCCTCGGAGCAGGGTTCCAAATTGAATCGCATAGCCGAGCCGAATGGTCCTGAGGAGCCATCAGGAAGGGCTGGGGAGCTTAACCAAGCATCCACCTTGCCAACAGTCTCACTGGAATTACATTCAATGTACCTGGGGCAGGGTTCCTGCAGCTTTGTGGAACAGAAGTCACAGTGGCAGAGGATGTATGTCCTTCGGGGTGCACAATGCCTTGTGTGCAAGGTCTGTCAAAGATGTCACTGACAAATGCGGGAACCGGAGGTCACTGACGTGCATCGTACTGACTCGATGACTGTCTTGTTGCAACAGAATCTGTGTCCGAACAGGCTCTGTTGCCCAATTTTAGTGCCTGGCCATCACACATGGGAGGGCCAGAAATGCCGGTAGTGTGACCAGGAAAGGAAGAAATCGCTCTTTAAATGACCATCTGGTGACTGCTCTGTCATGTGGCAGACAGCCAGAGCCCAGCAGGATCCACCTTCAGTCCCCCCTGCAGAAGTGGAGCTAGGCTGGTCAGCTGGTCCCTCCTTCTTGGGTCACCCATCTCAGGATCGCTACAAAAAGTTCTTGGCATCCTGAGGACAAGCTGGCAGTGCCACCTTCCTGCTAGTGACTGGCCGTTGTAAGGTCTCAGGAGTCCTCAGAGGGGGCCGTAGAACCTGACCCACGCCAAGGCAGGATGCGTTTACTAGCCTCCGTTTGTTTTTAATCTGTGGAGAATTGCTGTGCAAATTCATCAATGGTGTCGCCAAAGAGACCAACCTGAGAAATGGGGACGTCGAGAAAGCGGACTTTCTCCGCTTCCCGCATCTCTGCCAGATTGAGCCACAAGTGGCGCTCCTGGACCACTAATGTGGACATCGCCATCCTCAGAGCGTGGTTTTCGTAAACCAGAGGGCGTAGTCAGTCACCGAACGCAGTTCTTGCATTCTCTGGGTTGGAACCACCCTTGTGCAGACCCTGGCCTGAATACCTGCAGGACAGCCATTGCATGCAGAGCGGACACAGCTTGTTCAGAAGCAGTATAAGCTCGAGCAACAAAGGACGAGGTAACTTATATGCTTTAGACAGGAGTCTCGGACGACCCCTCCACGCGGCGTCATCTTGTGCGCAAATGCACTGCAATCACTCTCTCCACCCGGGGGAACCTCCGTATATTCCCTCGCTGGACCACTGTCAAGGGTGGTGAGAACAGAGGAACCAGTGTAACGGGTTATGGCAGAAAGGTGCCTTCCATGATTTCATCAGCTCCTCATGCACTTCCGGGAAGAAAGCACATCATCAAGGCCTTGTACCCAGAAATAGAAGGGCCAGGATGGGAAGCAGCTGAGGTAACTCACGGTCTTTATAAAAAAAAGAAAGAAGGCGAGCCAAACAAAGAGAAGAACATCCACAAAAGCTGCTTCAGCATGGGCGCGGCCCAAACACTGAGCACAGCAATCATGCCTGTCAGAGGGTGAGATCTACAAACTGCAAAAAGGAGGATACAAATTGGCATGCTGTAAACGTACAAATACAAATCCATCCGTTTAGAGAGTAAGTATTTATTTTAGAGTAATTTCTCTTTAAGAGGAAATCTGCTCTCAAAGATCGCTGTTGAAGCACCCAGGGGTACTCTCACTACACTTATCTGTGTATGGGCAAGGGAGAAACCGCTGCTTGTGCCATAGAGCCAATGACGAGGAGTTTGAGAGGTGAACGCAGTGCTGCTGCTTCTTAAAAATGCAGACGCTGCATCTGCTCCGAAGAACAGAACGAGTAAGCAAATGCCACGCTGGCCTATTTATACCCGGATGTCCGCTGCGTGGCCAGCTATGTACATTTTGCTCACCAATTTCATTGGCCTTTTCTCAATGATGTCAGAGGTGTCTGGGCTCCCAAGAGCGACCCCTAGTGTTGGAACTTCCCCTCTTCGGTGACTCTTGTGAGAGGAGAAGCAGCTTTCACACAGGAGTACGCTATTGATCGTGGCCTGTTTCCTACAAACACAACATTTATCAATTATTTTGATTTCAAATCCAAACATTGTCACTGAAAATGCTTTTTCAGCATTGCAATTATTTTTATACACAGTACAGTAAAAACATCTTTCACAGACATGTTTAAAAACAATGAATATACGCAACACATTATTCAATTCTTTTTACTTTTGCAATTTACCTCTCGATTTATAGTATAAGTTGCTCAGCACGTGGCAAAACTTAAAGTACTTTTCTTATATTATCACAAACTTACCATTGACAGAAATAGTCATCTCTACTGCCTTTCCTTTTGCATTGAAATTTTTATTACAAGCAATCCTGCGGTTCATAAAGAGCTTTGTTTTCCTACCTCCACTAGTGCCATCTATCATTGGCTTTTTTTTTTTATCTAAAAGTGCTCTTTTCCTTTAAATCTAGCCAAAGCCATATGTGATGACTGTGAAACACAGTAGACTTTAATAATATGCATTTACGGTGTAATTAATACATTTTCGTGTCAATCCATCCATGTTCATATTTACTGCAAAAAATACACTGTTACTTTAATTCAGCGATTGCAGCCCAGCAAAAATAGACTCAGTGCGGAAACGATCTCTGCACTGCAGCACCGCCATTGCAGGCAGAGCGGACACAGCTTGTTCAGAAGCAGTATAAGCTCGAGCAACAAAGGACGAGGTAAGTTATATGCTTTAGACAGGAGTCTCGGACGGACAGCTCCTGGAACGTACTGCCGGACAGCAACCGTGTGCAGTGAGCATGCTTTAATCCATTAACATGAGCGCGGAGAAAATATGCACCACATACGCACTGCAAACAGTGTAATGTGAACCTGGCATTATGTGTGTGCACTGCGAGTATGCATGAGTGCCCAGTCTCCAGGAGAGCGCGTGAGCGCTGAATGGTTAAACACTGGCAAGAATTAAAAAGTAATGCAATTTATAAACTTTAGTGACGATGTGACACTGCCTCGATTGTGCAAGTGACAATTCCTGTGTCAACTGTGCAGCGTGCAGCTCGCTTATAGTGCAGACGCGATGTGGAGATTTGAAGACATTTGCGTATTTTGAGAGAGCGCGCGCGCATGGTGATTCACTCATGCTGTTTGTGAAATTACGTCTCACACAAGGTTTTGTACCTCACCTTCAGCATTATAATTATTTTACCTGTGCCGGACAGAGACTGAGACGGTGCCGTTGCATGTCGTGCCAAACCTCTCACGGTAGCGTCATCAGCTTGAGATCGATTTTTTGAGATCGGCCTTTTTAGAGACCGCCGATCAATCATCCTAACGTGATTATCGGCCGATAGTGATCGGTAGTCGATCAATCGGAGCACCCCTATCCAATAGTATTGTGACTTGCCTCTTACATTGTGTGGCTCCTCAAACATGGCTAAGTAGCTGGTGATTTACTTTTTTGAGAAACATTTGGCCTGATTATTTATGTATTTATGTATTTTAAAATGTAATTTAAAGATTAAAGTCCCCCTGTAGTGAAAATCAAGTTTTTTATGTTGTTTATTTGTCTATTGTTTTTTTAATTTGCTTTTAGACAAACCATGTGCCAATATATTAATCAACACCATTGCTGAGTATTTTTCTCCTTAAAACTGTAGTTTCCCAAAGGCAGTCCCAGAAAGCGGTTTGAAACAGCCCTCGGTTTGCTACGTCACAATCCAATAAACAATCGCTCCAAGGGATCGATTCCTATCACTAGCATGCAAAATATACCAATACCAGCACAAAACCAAAAATAAATTAGAGCAAAAAACCCATGAAGCCCTGGTTTAATGTGAATTTAGAACCGCTAACTTGCATTATAACCTGTGGCAACAGTGTAAAAGTAGCCGAGAGTCAGACGCACCTCTCCCGCATCGGCTTCTGCACTTCACACGCGTATGCTCGCGGGCGCAGATTAAGAATCACAAACGGCTGTATTCGAGTCTTCAAGGCATTTTAGGACACAACAACGTCAATTAAGTAACTTTAACGAATGTTACAGTATTCACTGTAGTTGTCCGCTAGTAAAAACAGTTTTATCAGTCATTATCCGCGTATGCCATTGTTTTGTGTTCACTACAGTTCAGTGGATCAGGAGGCGCTGGCTGGTGTGAGTGAGTGGAGGCGGGGCTAATTTGCATATTCATAGATCAGCGTATAATAAATGAGGCAAAGGTGTAGAGTTACATTCAAGCTATTTTAAGGAATGAGAAAATTATTTTCACAAGAAAAAACATTTAAATATGTCATTTTGATGATCAAAGATAAGTTTTAAGGGATAAAATATTTGACCACAGGGGGACTGATCGTGGGTGGATTTTGTAATCACAAAATGTATTTATTAGGGCTGTGAATCTTTGGGTAGAGAGCGAATCGATTCGATTCACGATTCAAATGTTTTCGATTCGATTCAAGAACGATTTTTTTGCAAATTCACAAAGATTCGATTCGATTCACAATTAAATTCGATTCGATTAACGATTCGATTCTGCATTCTTTAAGGGCATTCACAGGATTATTTCAATGCTTCCCCTAAATTCTTTAAATGTTTAGTCAGGGGGCAAATTACACAGCAGCCTTTTTGGTTACAGAACCATAGTTAAAAAACCAACTTGTCTATTGTTAGATGGAGTTTAAATGATTATATGCATGACTAGAAATTTATGTACCAAGATTGCCATCATTTCAGAAGTGACAGAAATGTAAAATACAATAATTTTATGTATTATTATTATTTTTTTTTTTTACAAGGAATTATTTTCTTATCTTCTTACTTTGAATTTGCTATAAGAAATCAAATACACTGCTGGACAGTAATCAATCATTTGTAATCTATAATTTTTTCGTAATGGCAATTTTATGATTGTTTTATACAAACAATTATTTCAATTTTCTGTACAGAATAAGGTAAAATATATATATATTTTATAGTTTCTGTACTGTAATAAATTGTCAATTAGCACTGCATCATTCATAAAATTGTATTTATTTATTGTGTTTATTATCTTAACGTTTCAGTTCATTCTGCTTTTTATACAGCTTATTACTGCTTAGCTGCAGATATAGCCTGGCACCTCTGAGCGTGAGATCACTTCTCTTTCAGTGCGAAAACTTCTTTATCTATTTTTCATAAAATAAAATGCTATAGTATGTAACTTTTCCTCTCCATCGGCGAATGATAATTCTGAAAGAAAACATGCCCGATGTCTGTTTGCTATAGTGCCATGAACTCTACTTTCATGCATCTGATTATCAGATAAACCTTGTGCTATTATTTCAAGGTTGTTGTTAATGCTGTGGTTATTTAAACAGTTTCCTTCGTACATTCGGTTGAACGACATTGTTAAAACACATTTATAATTTAATGGAACTGTGTGTATGCTTTAGACACTTAAATTTTTGCTCTGTCCATGTAATAAATGCACAGCCTTCGACTGCTCAGGTGTCGTCGGCATGACCGAGAGCCATTGAAAACTACAGAAAAGCAAAACTACTTCACTTTAGCATTACTGGCCACGAGTAGTAAGGAGAGATCACACATCAGCTGCTCAAAAAATGTGTCAGTGAGACGAACGGAGCGCGGGCGCAATCCTGTGACAGTCAGAGGTGGTAAATAGTGGAGCGTGTGAAGGAGAGATGTGAGGCATGAACACTGTTCAGGGTCTCCATTAATTTGTGCTTGTAGTAATTCAATGTGTATATATTTTGAAAGCACTGAATCACTATAGAAAACGCGCTTCATTCGATTCTTAGCGTTTTAAATCAATTACTGTCCGAAATCGACGATTCACAATTCAAAAATCCATGTTTCAAGATCGATGCATCGAGAAACAGGTGAATTGTTCCAAAAACACCCCTAAGTGCTCGGGTATTGCGATTACAGCTCTAACATATGTTATTTTTAAATGTCTGGGTAAAAAAAAAACTTTTATATTTCCCTGAACACATTTCTTTTAAGAAAACATATACAACATTTTGGAACAGTAAACATGTCAGGCTAAATAATTAGAATAAATAATTAAATTATTCTTAATTAAATGCAGTCACTTAAGTGAGCCTAAACCTGCAGCTCAACAATAATAAGAACATAAATAAATTATTTTCTGTAAAAAAAAAATCCCTATAAATGAAAAAAATGCAGTCGCTTAAATCAGCCTAAACCTGCAGCTCAATAATCAAAAAATATAATCAAAACATAATTTCTGTAAAAAAATAAATCAATAAAAAAATGCAGTCATTAAGCCTGCAGCTCAGCAAGGTTTTTGGAGACATGCTCGTTTTCTACACATTCATCTTTCAGTCCACGTTATGAAGCAGAATGTTCACCTTTTCCGGATTAAGTTTGGAGCGGTGAGGTACGAGGATGTGTGCACATACACACATAAGGAAAGAGAGCGCATGAGTGGTCTCTCCGTACAACACTCAAACAGTGGCAAAGTTAATTTTTTTTTAAATGCATGATTTTGAACCGATGTAAACAATGGCAGGAGGCTTAAAAGTATAGAAGTGATACCAGCTAAATGTAATTATTGTACTAAATCGCAGAAAAGTAGGCTACAGTACGTACTTAGACGGCTATTCCTCACTCTGTGAAGTACCGTGAGTAGGAAACGAGTTTGCCGTTACGTAGTTAAATATCCATGTATCTGCCTCGGTAGCAGCCAAATAGTATTTATTTCAACCTGCACACACGGCTGGTGGGTCTCTGTCTTATCGTGGGTGAAAAGAGGAGAAACCGAAGATGACAGTATAAAATAGTTTATGTTCGACTTGGAATAATTTATTTACGATCGGCGCTAAACGTCATCATTACGAACATTGTGAGTCTACTACCCAAAAATTCCCATACGCAGACTCGTCTTTTTCTGACGGGGGAAAAAGTTCCAGGGATGTCATCTGCCTTCGGCCATCCTAACACACAGGTTACTCCGCTCGCACCACCGGAGGGGGCGGGGTCCCGTGACTCGCTACGCTCTCGCTTTATGGGACGCGAAACAACCCAATTTGACTAAACGAAACGGCGCGGTATTCAAGTGTTCAATGGACCGAGCGGCGCGACCGACTCGACAGCGCAGAGAGGACGTGTTTACTAGCGCCACCGAACTGATAGCGCGGCGCGGATCAGTTACAAAAGTGCAGCGCGAACATTACTCTTCTTCTTCTTCGTGTTTTAAGGCAGGTGGAATCCAACGTTAAGGTGCGTTACCGCCACCTACTGTGCGAACATTGCTCTCCGCAGAAGTTCGTGTTTTTTTCCTGCACATAACATAATGAGTTATTACATTTCTTTTGCTTATTATCTTTCATATTAATACATGTAAACAGTAGTGTTAGCTACTTTGAAGCACGTATAGCCTATATTTAGTAGTCATGTTCACAGCAGAAACTTCCATTACCCTCTTAGAATTCAAATATTTAATGGTTTCCTTCATCAAGGCATATTTAAGTAAATTTTAAATTTAAGGATATTTGTGTAACTGTAGCATATGATTATACTTGAAAAAAAGAGTAAATACGGAAACACCATGGTTTACTATAGTAAAGTGAGTAACCATGGATTGATTGTCATTTTTTTAACACACAGTTTAACTACAAATATATGGTTAAAAGGTTAGTGTAATAAAATCATGGTTAATTTTAATGTGTTTTCCGATAAACCTAAAACACAATGCAGTGCAAAATTCAAAATACATTATATTGAATTTACATACACTGTCCCTAATTTTTGTACGTTTTTTAAATTAATTAAAATTTATTTATTTATTTAATTTGGAGTGTAGAGAAAGCCTTACAAACCGTATCCATTATGTAAAATTGCAATGTTAAAGTTAAATAACAACTTTCCCTTTACTAGAGACAACAAAAATCCCATATATACTAGGCTATTTAATAATGGTTCAAATTTAAAATGGGCAATATTGTGCTGAATACAGAACTTGACGACGACAACAACAATAATAACTAAGTACAAAATAAAAAAATATATATACTAGAAGCTGGGTGTGCTCCTCAAGAGGACTATGGTATTGTACATTTATATTTTATATTTGCAGTTTTTCAAAGTACAACTGTTTACATGTAGTAGAAAGGTAACCAAAAGAAATGTAATAACTTAATACTGATCTTCATTATGTTATGTGCAGGAAAAAAATTTCGGAGAGTAATGTTCGCACAGTAGGTGGCGGTAATGCACCTTAACGTTGGATTCCACCCGCCTTAAAACATGAAGAAGAAGAAGAAGAGTAATGTTTGCGCTGCGCTGTTGTAACTGATCCGCGCCGCGCTGTCAGCTCGGTGGCGCTAGTAAACACGTCCTCTCTGCGCTGTCGAGTCGCGAACACTTGAATACCGCGCCGTTTCGTCCCACATTTGAGTTGTTTGGCTTCCCATATCGCTGCACACAACTGAGGGAGTCCTGCATTTTCCGTCTTTGACGACATGTAAAAAAACTGCGCATACCGCAGGAACGGTATAACGGGAAATTTTAGTGGTTTTGAAACCGTGACTTTTCCAAACCGCGGTATACCTTGAAACCGGTTATCGTCCCATGCCTACATACCACATGATAAAGAGCCACAGTAAGAAATAACTTTGACAGTGAAGATTTCTCTGGGCATATGCACAAGCCACATGGTGTGTTTGATAAAGAAAAAGGATGTTAGCACTCTTAGGATTAGCTCACACCACAGGAATTAACATCAACATCCCAGCTCCTGTAGCACCCAGGATTCACTTCTCTTTGATATCTAGCCTCCGCAGTTACAGGAGGAAAACACATCTGAGATGAGGAACACTCCCAATTCTATGTTTCTCTTTTCGATCTGTGGGAAGGTAGTCTTTACCTCTGTGAATTACGGTGTTCTCTGTTGATGATAGCAGAGCCTCGGTCAGTAGTAGCAGTGTACTAAAACTGTAGTTTTCCAAACTGAAATCTACTCACGCTTTAAGTATTTAAACTATAGTGAAGCTATAATTTGAGTTATTAAAGTTACTAAAAAAAAGTAACCACATTACTTTTTAAATATATACTACCATTCAAAAGTTTGGGTTGGTAAGATTTTTTTGCATGTTTTTGAAAGAACTTTGTTCACGAAGGTTGCATTTATTTGATTAACATCAGTAATATTTTGAAATATTAGTACAAGTTCAAATAACTTTTATTTTGATATAGCCATATATTAAAGCCTAAGACCTTAGTCAAGTTAGACGCCAGATTGAATTTAATGCGAATCAAACAAGGCTATGAGGGATAGACTAGATAGACTAGTCTTTACATTGGCACACGGAATAAAGGTCATAGATCACAACTCAACTGTCAAAACAGTTTTATGGAGTTTTTTTCTACTGAACATTTCTTTTAGAAAGACATTTAGTCAGATGAACTTTCTGTATGCTGTTAATCAACTGTACAATCCATTAAATGCCCTGTACTTCTATCCCTCAGATCCTCCCCTTGTTTCCCTTCCTGGCAAAAATTAAATATAATGTTACTCTGACTAAGGTCTATTATTTCAGTCTTAAGTGTCACATACTCTTTTAGAAATCACATTTTTTTGAGTTGGTGCTCAAGAAAAATTTCCTATCAATATTTGGAAACAGTTGTGCTGTTTAATATTTTTGTGGAAATGTGATAATGTTTTAGGATTCTTTGATGAATAGAAAGTTCAAAATAACAGCATTTATGTGGAAAATATTTTTAAATGTTTTTAAAATATTATTTTTGATCAAATTAATGCGTCCTTGCTTAAAAGCATATAAAAAAAACAATGTTGACGAAACAATGTTGAAAAAACAACAACGATCTTAATTAGTCACAGCAATTAATTTAAATTTACACACAATACATCTAATGAACTAGAAAACAGCTTAATTAAGTTGAACTTGAGAAAAGCAGCATGTTAGTAAATATTTTTCCACAAAGACTAAAAATGCTCTTCTGAGTTCTTTTCAGGTAATTAATTATTTGTTAAATTTTCATTCACAGAAATGAATCTTTTATTAAAATTTTAAAATCGATTTATTACTGCTATTACCGTTTGTTTGACTGTAAATCTGCGTACCTAATATACATCTACCAAAAATTGATTTATCACAAAAAAAGCTACCAAACAAAGCTGCTCCTATAATACATCAGGCTCACTCTGTCAAATAAGACAGCTTTGCCAAGAATTGCCTATATACTGGCACTTTGTTGTTGTTAATGGAGGTTTGCCATCGAGTTACTTTAATTTTTTTTCTTTGTTGGCTCAGATTAAGTTCAACACCCCTTTTGAATGGAAGGTGTTGAAACAAGCTGAAATATCCCTTCTACCCATGCCAAAAGTGCATTCATGAAGAGCACTGACTGTTCAATGTGGGACAGATGTGGTGATTCCTCTGGCAATATGTATTTTGTGTAAATGGGAAATGAAAGCTTAGGCTGGGATGTTCTTCATCTCACTTCTGGAGGTCAAGAGGCAGAGGATTTTGCATCTGTGTTGCGTTTATGCCAGTGACAGCTAGCATCCTGAAAGGGGTCACAGTTTAACACTATGCCAAAGCTGATAGTCAAGAACACTGTTCCAGTGTAGCATACATTTGAGCGTGCGATGTAGTCTTGTAACCTATTGATTTTAGAAACTCAGAAACGGCTCACTGCAATAAAAATGTCTTTTTTTGGAACTTCAGAGCTTTAGGTTTTGTTAATTGTGATTTGTGTGGAAAAGAATGGCCTGTACATTATTAATTATTTCTCTTTTTATGTTCCACAGTGGAAAAAAAAAGAAGCTTGACTTTATTTAAAAACCATTTGAAATTATTGTTACTCATAGGTTGTCGCAACAGTGAGATATAAACTTTTCCTTTGCCAGTTGCTCGCCAATAAAAACTAACATCTGAATCATTAAATGCACAGACGTGTTTGCTACCCTTGACAGGAAGCTATATGATTACAAAAGATGTTTTCTGTTAGCCTGCCAGGCTATGCAGCCATGATGAATGAGTGTAATATACAGTGCATCAAGAGTGGACACATGCATTAATGGCTCTGAATAATTTGAGCAATACATTTCCAATGCTACTTTCACGCAGAGGCTGATTGTTTCTGAATGATTTAATCTTGTTGAGTTGTGTCTCCCCTCCAATTCGTGTCAGTAAACAGGAAAACAATGTGCTCATTTGAATAATATCACAAATTGTGTAGTTCCTGGCAGTCCCGGGCTGTGCCGTGTGAAGGGTGCCAGCCCTCAGGGTCTGAGTGAACCAAAAACAAATCACTGCATTGCTTACACAATTACAAACCTGCGTACTATTCATCTGCACAGGATATGCAAATTACTTATCTGAATGCGTCTCCAGATATTATCTCTAGTGCACAGTGTTACACAGATTGAGATGTACGAGATATAGGTTCTCGAAGCAGATCGGTATGCATATGCATAAGAGAAATCTGACTAGCATAATAGGAATAACATTTTAATATAGAAACTGTCAAAGATTAGCTTTATATTATATATTGTCAAGTTATAATAAGACAGTATAAAATCTAGAATATTTTTTTTCTTTTTCCCACTTTGTTCTTTTTACTGAGCCAGTTAAAAAGATTCAGAATGGTGTTTTGAATCAGGCTCATTTATCCAGTGAATCATTCCGAGCCGTTACTGACTCACTCACTGAATCATTTTTCGGTTCTGTTGCATGTGGAAGCGGTGTTAATTTTAGTCAGACTTAACATCACTCTAATTACTAAATGAATGTTCATATAATGTGTTATTTATATGTATGCATGTCTGTCGGGGAAGAATCCACACGACAGAATCTCAATCATACCTGGGGGTGGATTATTGGGGTGAATGGTGCTAGTAGAGGCCAGGTAGGTGCTTCCGGTGCCAACGTTAAGTGCTCTCTTCCGTCTTCCGGCAGAGGTCTGTGCAGTGCTCCTGTGGGATGTTCGGGTCACCAGTATGACCCCACGTGCTTTTGATGTTTTTTCTGTGGGGAAAATGAGGGGGCGAGTTAGTGCTCAGTCTCATGGAGGAATCTCCTAGATGGCAGGGCTTGCGTGGCTTATGTAGCCCCCCCCCCCCTCCGCCCCCCCCCCCCTTTGTAATATTTTGGGAACAGGTAGGGTGGGTGGGTTTTTTTGCGCTGGGACCAATCAGCCCTGCGATGATGATGGCCAGTGCCCTCCTTGTTCCAGGCAACGCATGATGAATCCTCGGGACCTCAGTCACAGCATCCGTCTGCAGCAGGAAGGGCAGCTAAAGTCCGGGGCTCGGAGGACGGGCTCCGAGATGAGGGCCCCCTTCACTCTCTGAAAGGCCTCCTCCGCTGCTGGTGTCCACTGTACCTTCTCCGGCTGCCCCTTCCTGGTCAAGTCTGTCAGGGAGGCGGCTAAAGAGGAGAAGTTGGGGATGAAGCAGCGATAATACCCTGCCAACCTTAGAAAGGCTTGTACCTGGGTCTTGGTCTCGGGTCTCCGAGCGGAGCGTACCGCCTCCACTTTCTTCTCCTGCGGCCGAATGAGACCCCGTCCTACCTGGAAACCCAGGTACTTCGCCTCAGAGAAGGTAAGGTGGCATTTGCAAGGGTTGGCGGTGAGTCCAGCCCTCCAGAGCTCCGAGAGCACCCTCCATACCCAGTCCAGGTGGTCTTCCCATGCCTCGGACTGGATCACGACATCGTCCAGATAGGCCGCGGCCTAGGCCTGATGGGGCCGCAACAAGATGTCCAGTAAAAAACAATCCACTCTGAACGTGGCGGTTGCCACCGTGTAGGCCAAAAGGAAGGGTCCTTACTGCCCAGTTGCCACTCGGTGTAGTATAAAGCAGTCCTTAGGTTTTGTCATTCTCAGAGAGGTTTGACCTGCCAGAGCCTTTGGTGGAGTCCAACGTAGAATATACCGGCCCTTCCCAGCCGGTCCACGTTCATCCACTCCGCAATGCAGGGGTATCTTCGAACTCGAACCTCATTGAGCGCGGAAGTCGTTAGTCAGAAACGTAGGGTGCTGTCCGTTTCGGGCCATCACGATGGGCTGGCCATGGCCTTGCGTGATGGTTCATCACGCCCCAACTTCAGCACTTTTGAATCTCCTCAATAGCTCGCCGCCGAGCCCAGGACACGGTAGGGCGTGCCTGACGACACCCCCTTGCGGCGTCCGAGTCCGTTGGCTTGCAAGTACGTTGTCCGCCCGGGAAATAGGACAACACATCATAGCACTGACCGACCAGTGCTGCAGCTCCCTCTTCTGGCAGGCCGAGAGGGGGGTTGACGTCAACAACCAACAGAGTCGAGACGCTGGAGGATTCGTGTTCATGGTGGGTAGTAGCGCTCGCCTGTGACAAGAACCTGAGACACAAACAAGAAAAAAAGTGAGTTAGAGATCGCTGTCGGTGATTTCTTCACTGTTTGCCCGCTTCTCCACCATGTAACGTGTGAAGAATCACATGACGCGAAATCTCATCAATACCCACAAGGTCCCGGTAGGTGCTCCGGTGCCGTGAGTGCTCTCTTCCATCTTCCCAGTGCAGAGGGTCCGTGCAGTGCTCCTGTGGGGCTGGTCAGTCACACGCATGCTTTCTGTGGGAAAAATGAGAGGGTGAGTTAGTGTTCAGTCTCATGGAGGAATCTCCTAGATGGTAGGGCTTGCGTGGCTTATGTAGCCGCCGCCTGATGATGTGCAGCTGTGACCGATCAGCCTGTGAAGAGGATGGCCAGGTGTTCCTCGCTTGTTTCCAAGGTGACGCTGATGAAGCCTCGGGACGCTCTTTCCTGTATGTGTGTGTGTTGTGTGGGTGTGTATATATGTATGTATGTGTGGTCTATATATATTATATATTATATATATATATGCAGTATCTCACAGAAGTGAGTACAACCTTCACATTTTTGTAAATATTTTATTTTATTATATCTTTTCATGTGACGACACTGAAGAAATGGCACTTTGCTACAGTGTAAAGTAGTGAGTGACAGCTTGTATAACATGTACGTTTGCTTTTCCCCCCTCACAATAAGTCAACCCCCAGCCTTAATGTCTAAACTGCTGGCCCCAAAGGGGTTCACGCCTAAGTGAAAATTGTCCAAATTGGCCCAGTTGATAGTGCTCTCTATCAGAATATCCTGAAGGAGAATGTCCGGCCGTCAGTTTGTGTCCTCAAGCTCAAGCGCATTTGGGTTATGCAGCAGGACAATGATCTTAAACACACCAGCAAGTCCACCTCTGATTGGCTCAAGAAAAACTAAATTAAGGTTGTGGAGTGGCCAAATCAAAGTCTGGACTTAAATCCGTTTGAGATGCTTAAACAGTCCATTCATGCTCGAAAAAACCCTCCAATGTGGCTGAATTAAACAATTCTGCAAAGAAGAGTGGGCTAAAATTCCTCCACAGCGATGTGAAAGCCTCATTGCCAGTTATCGCAAACACTTGATTGCGGTTGTTGCTGCAAAGCGTGGCACAACAATTTATTAGATTTAGGGGGCAATTACTTTTTCACGTAGGGCCAGGCAGGTTTGGACAGCTTTTTTCCCTTAATAAATAAATAATTATTTAAAAACTGCATTTTGTATTTACTTGCATTATCTTTGAGTAATATTTGAAATTTGTCACATCAGTCTTTTGGCACTGGAAATTATGTAGGTACTTCTAATCAGTGCTGCATTTTATTTTATTTTTTATTTCATTTTAATTTAATTCAGTATTCAACCATCTACAATTTGAAGTGATCCTTCACAGTTAGTTTTCCCTCCGACTCTAAAAGAAGGTTACTTGGCTCCTAATGTTTCATTTTTGGAGCCAATAGCTTCCTAGTATTTGTTCTGGTCTGGATCCCTGGAAGAGCTTGAGAGCTATTGGGGTGGAGGCTGAACTCAAACAAAGCCTTGAATTATCAGAACATACTATCTCATCCAGCTGCACTGATTATATGAATTTCTCTCATTTATTTGCTGGTGATTTAGGACGTTCACGATGTTGGTGTGGCTCGCTGGCAGATTTGTCTGGAGTTGATTTACGGATGCAGTCTGTTGGATAGAAAATCTGAGCCTATTATGATTCTGCCCAGACCAACATTAAAATGTGTATTTATTGCACTTCCAGTTTTTATGTGTGATCCGTAGCAGGCGGCGTGCACCAGATTGGATGCTCTCATTTGACAAACCTCCATTTTGCTTGTGTCTGACATCCAGCATACTCATAACTACCCCTCCAATCATATATTTTCATTCTCTCCTTCCAACTTTGAGCTCTTTATAGACTCCTTAAAGAAAGACACATGTTCCAAGTTTCTTGGTTCCCCCACCCCAGGCTCCCCAGGTTGGGTCCCGGTGCCACCTTTGGTTCAAGGCCCCCAGAAGGATCCACTGATGTGTAGCGGCCTTCACTCTCTCAGAACTGCCGTAACAAAGCAATTAAAGAGCTGAGATGATAGGGAAATTTTATAGTGTCAGTAAGGATGTCTCTGAATGTCTACAAGGAAAGAGGAATGTGGTATGCATTTTAAAGCAGCAGGGCATTCAAGAGCTGAATGAAAATGATTCCATCTCCAGCGAGGCCTCCTGTAGCCCCACACCTTCCAGAGGAGGAGAGCTTGAAAGACATCCAGACTAAGTTTAAGGCCTTTGTGCTTGTGTTAATGAAGCACAGAGAGGGAGGGAGAAGGGGTCTCTGATACGCGTTTAATTAGCAGAGGGTCTAGTTAACTGTCTATTAAACTTCTGATTACGGTGTGGAATTTCACTTAAATTAAGGAGTTCAAGAACTCTTTGAATGGAAGTGATGGCAGGAATAGGACAGTTTTTGAAATAGGTAGCTTGCTGGTTCTTGGCTCTCATTTAAATTATAGAATTTTATATTATATATAATATATAATAACAGTTGTTAAACATTTGTTTTGAGTTTTTCAAATGTAGTATCTATATTTAGATTGTATATTTATCTTAGTATAAAATGAACTATAATTTTATTTATTTTATTCATATCTTCAGCACCAAGATTGTTTTGCTTTGCTTATTTTTTTTTTCATTACAGTTAGGACTTTTACCTCAATTAATGTCTATCCAATAGCAAAAATGAATAGGCAATATTAATTAGTCAATATATAAGTGTTTTGTATTGTTACACAGTAATTGTCTCAATGCATTAATGAAAATGTATATTATTTTATATTATTAGTTTTTTAATCGATATAAAGATACATAATATATTATTTAATGTTTTTAAATATAATATAGTAACTAGAATAGACTCGTTGTATTTTTATTGTATTTAGTAAATATATATGTAAGTGAAGTAATAATATTAATAATTGTATTTATTCATTTATTTTTCTGACACCAAGATTTTTTACTTTGTGACATTTTCATTACATTTAAGCATATTTTACCTCAATTCGTTTTTGCAATGCGAAAAAATAACATTGTTTAACATTGTTAGTAAAATATTTGAACTTTGTAGCGTTTATGATATTTGCATAATTGGTCATTTTTTGGTCCTAAAAATGGGTTTAATATTTATATTTTTTTGGGTGTAACAGGACTTGAATACATTTTTGTAAGATTAATATGACTGGTTAGAATTTTGGAGCCAAGTTGTAATGCTTAGCATTATGACACATTCAGCTATAAAGGTTAAGTGTCACAAGCTATCCGCTGACATTCTCAGATATTTCACACATGCACAAGCACAGTTTCAACTGTTTTGAGAGGCAAATAGCTGCATGGCTGCGTGAGCTGCAGTAGATTGTTGTACCGTCTAGACCCAGATACCAGAGAGTGAGTTATTCCCTGCACCGTGACCTGATTAATTGAGAACGTCTGAGGTTGTCTGTGGGTTGTGTTCAGGCTCCAGTCGGTGCCCCAACCTCATCCATCTCAAATGCTTGTCTAAAGGTTGGCCTCCGAACGCTGACCCCTCGCCTCAGCTGCAGACAAAAAGTCAGTGTGCTTAAGTTGATTGAATGAGAGTGAGCAAGAGAGTGAGTGCGGGATCAAGAGAGAAAGATAGTGCCAGAGCGAGCGAGAGACAAAAAGAGGCAACATTTAGACAGCTGCACGCGTAGCACCATGTATCCATGTCTGTCAATGGGAGATATTTCTGTCTCCTTAGTGCGGCCCTCAGGCTTCCAAGCAGGCCATCTCAATGTCATCACCGTCACCCTGCTGTCATTGGCTAAAAAGGCCCGGCTGCGTGCATGCCTGAAGTACAGCGTGTGCTGGAGTTAAGGGCTCTGCTAGCCCAGGCCTAATTGGAGTGCGTCAGTCAGGCAGCTTGACTCATCGAAAATTACTGGGAGCAGTGCGCTTAATAGGAAAGCAGAGAGGAATGACAATAAGGTCATGATACCACCACATCCAATGGCAACGATCACATTCCAGGGCTGTGGTAGTTATATCTTATGAGCACCTCATGTTGACGGTGTACGCAACGATAGACGATCACATGGTGTTGAGAATGAGCCCTGTCATATAGATACAGTCAGGGTCCGAAAATAACACTCGTGCCAAATGCAAGTACCAAAAGTCACTTTCTCAGGAGCTGCAACATAATATGCAGTTTAAATTGAATTGAAAGAAGAGTCTGACCTCGCTGATATAAGTGACATGAGCAAATTGAATCAGCCATCAACTAAAGAAAACATCTGTTCCGACTTGGAACGTCAGCCTCAGTTAGTGGAAAATGTAAACTTTTGTATTTACATGTTACGTACAACTCACATTAAGGCACCAAAATGACAAGATGAGGAAAGAAATCAGTAAAAATAATAATAAATATTCAATATATTGTTGTTTTATATTTATATTTTTAAATAATAATTTTATATATATTAATGTATTTAATAGTATTATTTGTTATTGTTATGAATGTTATTCTTAATGGTTTTTTAAATATGTTAATGTGTGCAGAGGCATATTGTGAATAATGGATAATAATATTAGTATTAGTGTATATTAGTATATTTGTGGTGTTATTATTATTATTATGATAATTATTTTACTTTTGTTTTTTAAATGTGTGTATAGGCCCATTGCATGTCAAATGTACATGTATATGTGTGCCAAAGTATCAGTGACATCTGAACTGTGGGAGTTGAATTCAAATCAGAGCAATGCTGAGAGATTTCTTGTGTCAGGCTGCCAGCGCCTCTCACATGCCAAAGGTTAGATTGATGGCCCGAACCTGCTGTTGACTTATATTTGATGAAGCTACCAGCATGCATTTCTCATAGTCTTCCATTGACGTTTGGTTCTATAGATTTCTTGTTTTCATGTAAATGTGAGTTTGAACACGCAAACCAGAACTGAATTGTCATTTGGAAGGCACATTTTTTGAATTGTCAGAAACTGAAGCATTGCATTCGGTGCTTCCTAAAGATTGCCTTGTAACCTCATGGCACATATGCTTTCGTGGGTTGAAACGTGAGGTGGGTGTTTATGTTCTTTAGGTTAACATGGTTATCTGTGGAGGAAACCTGGCTTGCTGGCTCTGTTCTGATGAGCTGACTTCACTCCACAGCTGCAGAAATACTCTCTCTCACTGAGCTGCAGGGACATGCCAGTATTTTTATTCCTAACTTCAGGCATTTCCAAGCTCTAACAAAGGGAGAGTGAGGTGATGAAACTAGGGTGGATGGAAGTTGTTTTCCAAAAGCACCAAATTATTTTTCTGTATGAGCAGTAGATGCCTATTTCCACAGAAGCTTTATAAAGGGGTCATCTGATTGCTGTTTTTTAAAGATCATTATTTTCTGGTATTTGGTGTACAAACTTGTTGACATCTTTAATGTTTAAAAACACATTATTTTTAAATCTTACATTATTGTAGGTCCTCTATGCCCCGCCTCTCCCAAACGCTTCGTTTTCTACAAAGCCCCCTCTTTTGACAAGCGCAGTCTGTTCTGATTTTCCAGCTGACCCAGTGCATTGTGATTGGCCGAACACCCATGCAAGCACTCGTCGGAAATGTAACGGCCTTTACCATAATCGTGAGCTTCATCTTTCCAAATAAATGTAAAGACAGTAAATAATGTTATTAGTTTTACCATCAGTTCACAAGCCCGAAATGGGAACAGAGTCGCGTGACAGACACAGAAATGAAGCTGGTATGTGTTTGCAGTACAAAAGCCACAGTTAAGACAGCTGACTCCAATGTGATGTGACCCTGTCTCTCTCTCTCTCTCACTCTCTCTCTCTCTCTCACACACACGATGTGCAAAACTCCGCTTTTGAACAGTCAATAGCAAATACTTATTTAAACTAATAACAAAACAGTAGTTGATTCTGAAGTGCCAGATTGTCATAGCAAAGTCAGAATTACCTCCTCTCCTAGGTTCACCAAACGGTCATCCATAAAATGCATTGTGTTAGAACGAGCCGTTTTGGGGGCGTGGCAGTCTTAACTTTGATAAAGAATATCTCTTTGGATTTGAGACTTTTTAGTCTTTGCAACTTCAGGGATCTTATATTTGCACAATCAGCTTGTAACACTCCAAGAGAAAGAAAAACTTGAAATCGCATAATATGACCCATTTAAGGTTCGTTCAGAAATATTTCATGCCGTTTCTTCATTGTAAACATTGTTTCAGTAGATGCTTTCTCATGAAGATGAATCCTCTTCTTTATATATATTTTTTTATTTTATCTTCGCTGACACAAATATCCAGCAAGTAGAGAAGACGGGGATTGGGGGGGGGGTTTTTTTTTTTTTTTGTTTTTTTTTTTTTTTTTTTTTTTTGTTTTTTTTTTTTTTTTTTTGTTTTTTTTTTTTTTTTTTTTTTTTTTTTTTTTTTTGTTTTTTTTTTTTTTTTTTTTTTTTTTTTTTTTTTTTTTTTTTTTCCCCCCCTTTTGTGTTTTTTTTTTTTTTTTTTTTTTTTTTTTTCCCCTTGTTCACACATAAATTGTTTGAAAAAAGTGTAAAAAGTGTAAAAAGTAAAAAGTGTGACAGCACTAATCTGAATGCCACATCAGCACATCTATTCCCTCCATTTAACACTCCATTGCTTTACTATATCTTTTTTTTAAACTGGCTGTATTGGAAAATTGCAAGCTAGCGCTCAAATCACCATCTTGTTTTTAATCCTTTTGGAAACCGCTTCCCTCCTGTCTAGTGCTGGTGGATCAGTTCAGAGTAACACTGCCTGCCTAAACCGGAATAATTTTTGTCGAGTTACGCTCAAACTTCTCCCATTGACCACTGGAAAGGCTCCTGCTGAGGATTGACAGGGAAAGCCTTTGACAGGCGGATACCAATAAACAGGGAATTACCCTTTCAGAGAAAATAGCTCTGTAATTGTTGGGTGCGTTCAAGCTCAGCCACAAAGAAAAGGCTAGAGTGGGCCTGTGCATTTTTCTGCCCTGCGTCAGGGTTGTAGATGTGTCAGCAAGCCCCTCGCTCTTGTGCGCATGGCTGTGGCTGTCTGCTTGACTTGGCCCGCTGGTGGAGGCCCAGCTGAATGTTTAGTGGTTGGCAGGCTTGGACGCTTGCCTGTATAACTGGAGTTTGAATGAAAGGGGCCTTGTGAACTTTTGGGCTACTGTGGCATTTTCCAGCTGCCGAGCGAAGTAATTAAAAATCTCTAGCTATATTGCTGAAACGTGTAGGATTACAGTGCTCGGTTTGCTGGAAAGATATTGTGACTATTTTCAATCTTGATTCTTGTTCCTTTATCTTGATTTTGTTCATGGCTCTCTCTGGTTTCATATGCATACATTTGAACTTTGCATCATTGAATCTTTAACTTCAATCTGTTTACTGCCAGTGATGCTTTTTAAATGTTTTTTTTTAAATCTGCACTTGTTTGCAATTGTCTCTGACAAAGAGGCTTCTTGATTGAGAAGGAAGTTTTTGCTTAGATTGAAACTCGTCTACAGTATACAGGAATTAAATGGACATGATAAATTTGGAAATATTAGGGATTTTTCAAATTAAAAATAAATTCTTATTAAAATCATGAAATTATCATAAATATAATAATATTATTATTCATTTTATATATAAATAATCTTAGATGTAGCTAGATATATTTAGAATGATTTAGAAGTATATAAACAATACTTATATTCAATACTATTACTAGTGCAACAACCTCTACTACTAATTATTATTATTGCATGATTTTTATATGTACATTCTTTGAAAAAACAAACATTATCATGCAACTTATATTTATTATATAACATATATTATTATTAAAAGCTGTGCCTTGTAACATGGAAAAGCTTGCAACTGTTACTCTGCAGTCTGACATTAGCTTTTTCTTCTTCACTGATAGGGTGTATCTTGCCTACTACAGTTACTGAGTAAATTAGAGCTGCGGAAAACATGGTGACAGATGTCTTGCATCACTCTCATGTGATTGGCTGTGAGTTTTTTTTTTTATTGTCTGTGTGAAGTCTCATTACCCACTGCCCCTGGAAAAGAGCCTAATAAGGCAGACAACAGTCTGCAGTCTCTATTGAACTGTACAGAGAAAAATAAAGGTCTGCACCACATGTTAAGACACCTGCTTGCTAATTTGTATGTCTGCAGAATGCTCATGTTGTGCCTTTTTTCAGTCGGAGCAAATATATGCTCTGATTTTGATATCGAAAACCAATTGGGAAAAAAAGATGTCCCTCCAGTGGGTTGAGCCCTAAATGAATTATTCAGATCTGCATGTTGTGTGTTTTGCCGGCCCATTCTGCTTAATGGCATCTTTTATGGCATGCATCAGAGACGACTCCAGATGCAAGACAGCCTCGGCATTCCAGCTTTCTGCATTTCTCAACTACTAGCTTTCTCACTGTGTGCCTGAGAAACAAAGCTTAAAATGCTGGAATTCATTTTACTTTTAGTGTCCCCTTAATAAACAATTCGCAAATCAATGGCTGCTTTTGTCATGTAATTTGTTTCTGTGCTCAGTTTTGTGATAATGTTTTGCAAGCAAGGCTCTTTGGATCAATATGAGATTGAGGGGAAAAACACAAGCCTGGCTTTTATTTTTCTCTGCAGATATTTGGAAAATGATGCAGTTGGTGCATTATCTCATCCAGAACATTTTAGCTTCATAATGGAATGCTAGTTTTCATTCAGATAGGAACAACAGAAGTGTATTTGAACATGCTAATGAAAGAAGATTCCTATTAAAATCTATTATAATTGTGTTTACATGCTTGATCATACACTGATTATTATTAATGATGTGTAAGTTAATTTGAATGCCATAAAATAAGCTTTTATCATGTAAAGGTCATTACCATTTAGGCAAAACAGGCACATCTTCAATGTCCAAACCAGAGAAAACCCACACATTGTCGGTTTTTATAATGAGCTGATTTTCGACTCATCAGCGCTTTGTTTTACATGTAACAGCCCTCATCGGAGATGTGCAACACCTCTGTAAGTGTGTTTTCTTCTCTTTGTGTGTTTGTCTGTGTTGTGCCTGGTCTTTCCTCAGCTGCACCTGCACTAATTGTAAGTGTGCAGCTGTGATGTGAGAGCCGTACTCCAGCTGGGAGAGCTTGTTGAGCTGCCACAGAAACCCGGCGAGCTAAACACCCCAGTAAGTCTCTCCTTGACTCAGCTAATGAGTGTGGAGCACAGACAATGCACCCCAATCCAGCAGCCCATCTGAGTGCCACTGCAGTCCAAGAACCAGAGGAGGTCGGCTATAGACTGCTCTCAAGTTGTGCTCTGTGACCGTGAAAGTGTGAATAATCAAGCCTTTGCTGTCTCGGCCTCCTGTATCCCGACTTTGTCTTTCCTTTATTGTTAGTATCAGTCCATCTCATGGGTTTCTCTCATGCTGAGTGACTCCAGATCAGTCATCCAGCCTGAAGGTCATATTTTCTTCATAAGTAAATTATACTTGTTGCTCTGTCACGAAGGTTTCATGTTCATGCAGGGTTTTTGTATTAATTATTATTATAAAATTTGTCTAATTGTTTTTTAAATGTTTCAGAAAGACATTCATTTATATTTTCTTTATTAAAAATTATGTATGTTAATAGTTTGATACATTTTATCTTAATATTTTATTATAAAAATAGGTAAATGTTAAAAAAATTTTTTTATTATTTTAAATATATTTTATAAATTTGATTATGATGCTGGATGTTTCATCAGATGTGGGTTTCGATAACCTAATTGTACCAATTAAAACGGTAATAGCCCATTGAAATCTGGAGCAGTGGCAGTCCTTAAGGAATAACCTATAACATCCTTGTGTCTAAACCTTATTTCAGTAAGTCCTTGGGCATCGTGTCCGGAATAACACTGGTGGATTTTCTCTGTGTAGGACGTTAATGTGCACTTCACATTTTGTCTGTTCTTAAATGCTTCATGCAAGTACTGTGGAGCATTTGGTTAATTAAAAGGATATGTCCAATTTAATTTGACTCAAAAATAAGAAAAATAAATGAGTAGGTCACAGCGTCCAACCAGATTTGAGTGTAATTTAATAGCATACTGTGTGGAAGTTTTTATTATTTTTATCATCATCATTCTGGTATCCGTAGACACTATGACCTGACACAATTACAATATTCTGGTAAATCAAAAGTGGTATGTGGGTATTAGAAATACAGTCAGGATAAACAAGTAAATTAATAGTCAAAGCATGATCCCATTAGGATATCAGTAGTTTTGCTTTTACAAAAGCTGACTTGAAATATTCATATCAAATTACATCTATATGGGTCCATAGGGGTTGATAGCAGGGATTCAAGCAATAAACACACCTAATAGTCCCTGCACTCCAGGCCGAGAATCAGACACGGATCCCTTTAGATTATAGTCCATTAATTCAGGCTCAATGACAGTTGCATGACAGGATACGGATGGTGGAGCTGTAGAAGCAGATGAGAAAGATAAACAAAGACAGAAAGTTTTATATGAACAGATTATTGCTGCCTTCAAGTCATGTCAGAATTATTGTATTTTACGAGAAGCGTGCACATGTGTCGTAAGTGCCAGTGGGAAATCCTGGATTTTCTTTGAACTCTGACTTTTTGAGTCGAGATTGTGTCCATTAAATAATCACAGTGGATGATTTTGCTTATTGGTTATAACTGAGCTGGAGTTAAGAATGTTGAGTGTACAATTTAGTTTTTGCATTTCTTAGTGCTACATTAGTCCTAAAAAAGCTTCCAGGCTTTGTCTGCAAATTACATGTTCTGTTTTTTCCAGAATATTTAATGGTGTCAATTAAAAGTTGTAAAATGACTTTCAAACTCGCAAGATGTTGTATGTTGTTAAATCTCATTGTGTGATTTATTCCGTTGTAGATAACCTGTGTTGTGGTCTAGACGGGATAATAAATGTTTGTTGTTGTTACTCAAACCACGCCCCCCGTTCATACATTAGCATTACATCAGCATTAAATAGACTAACAATTTAAAATAGACAAACTTTTAAAATTTAAAATGCAAATTACTAATCTAATATTTCACATTACAAAACGAAATTCTAAAATCCACAAGCATTTAGTTCGATATCTTGGGATGGTCCGTTTGTTTGAGTCAGTGGATCAGTTGGACCAGGCCAGTTGTCGGATTATCTTTTTTCTTTTTATATGTTAAAGACAGCTTTTTTCTTGTAATTAAATTTGGTTGTTGTTTATGAAAAATATTACAGTTGCTGTTCTATATCATCATTGCTATAACGTTTAGATTGTCTTCTATACTAGCTGATAAATGCCACTGATCATAATGGTGCATGATCCCATGTGCAGAATGAGTCTAACCGTGTGCTTCCTTTATTTAGCAGTGTGACATTATCAAGCAGGGAAGGTACAGAACGGGGGATTATGAATACTGAGAAGAACATATGTAACCGTGCACACCATTTACTTTGGCAAAGATTAATATAATGTATTCTTTTTTTTAAATTCCAGATCACTTCTATGATTGATGAGGGATATGTGAGTGAATTTGCCAAACACTGAACAAAGAAATCTGTAAGTGCTTTGACTGATGATCCTTCACTGCTCATTTCTGCTAATGATTGTTCACCTAATCGCAGATTTGCACACACATGTGCCGTTCGCATGGTGTTATCTTCAAAACAACTTTCCCGAATTAACTCAAGTGGTGTAATTGGTGCTAAAAACGGGAAAGCACGCACGCTATCGTGTCAGACGTTCATATTTCTTGAGCACAGTCAAACAACGAATTTATTTAGTGTTTTTGAGCAGAAACAGAACGCTCTGTATAACATGAGTCATAATTAGCAGCGGGACCTCTCAAATCACTCGCTGCTTTGTTATTCCCCTTACAACGTCATTGTCAGTTTTTTTTTGCGTGATTTATTAAAGGCAGGCACAGTTACTGAGATGTGAGATTCTTTGGGAAAAAATCAGTTTTAGCAGGCAGTCAGAGACATTCGTCTAAACAGCACATGTGGCATAAAGTGTTCATCCGAGCCTGCTACGTTCACCGCTGTCTGCCTGTTCTTGAGTACTGATGATGAGAAGGAAAGCTCGAAGGTTTGTGAAATATTTTTTTTTTTTTAAAGTAGCATTACATTATGTAATGAGTTAGTTTGCCAAGGGGGGCGGAGTCTTAAAGGCAGATTGCGGGAGGCAGACGGAGCCTAGTAAATTATGGATTGCAAACTGCCATTATGCAGGGAAAGAAAAGAGAGGCATAGGAGAAACACAAGTCAGCATATCAGATTTCCTTCCTTTAGCCCTTCCGTCCATCACTTTACTAAAGTGTGTATCATGCTTATGAGCAAATTGCCACAATAGGGGGCTGTGTCCAGTTCAGTCAAATGAGGGGAGGCGGGCTGGAGCGTGGCATGGTATTTCTGATGATCCACCCACCCCCCCCCCTCCCCCCCCCCCCCCCCCCCCCCCCCCCCACCCCCCCCCCCCCCCTCCCCCCCCCCCCCCCCCCCCCCCCCCCCCCCCCCCCACCCCCCCCCCCCCCCCCCTCCCCCCCCCCCCCCCCCCCCCCCCCCACACTGGACACAAACACACACTCCAATAAACCAAGGGGAGGCAGGTATTTGTAGATGGGTTCATGTTTGACTTGGTGGCAGAGTGAGTGGCAGAATGTTGAAACAAATTTGTTTCGTTTTTTTCTTTTAAGCTTTGTAGAGGATTTTACAAAGCTACCATATGGTTATTAGTTGAGTTGAGAGACTTATTTATTTATTGGCAGACAAAATGTATTGCCGCTTCAAAAATTTTAAATCAGTACGATTTTTTTTTGTTTTAAAAGAAGTCTAATGCTCAACAGGGCAGCATTATTTAATCAAAAATACAGTAAAAACTGTTATTTCAAAACATTATTACAATTTAAAATATATTTTAGTATATTTTTATAAATGTGAACAGCGTTACTCCAGTCTTCGGGTTTGTCATAGGATACTTATACAATCATTGTAATTCTTATTATTTCTTCCTCTTCTTTATTGTCACTTTTGATACATTTTTTCAGCAATTTTGCTGGAAAAAAAGTATTAATTTCTTTCAAAAGACGACAAAATCTTACTGACTCCAAACTTTTAAATGGCTGTGTGTATGTTAGATATATATATTAGGGGGTAACTTTATTTTTCTTTGGCGGGTGCGTTGCGGAGCTACAGTATTCGGACGACCCAGTTTCGCGTACGATGTGTACCCGCACGAATACAGCTTTTTTTTTTTAATTTTTATTTTTTTTATTCTTCTCAGGAAATTCAAATAATAAATGGCGTTTGACCGTCTTTTATGTGGCACGACAGATAGCTGTATAAACGCTTTAGAGAGCCGCTTCTGGGACGGTTCAGAAAAGGCTGGATATAATTCACAACAAAGATCTGACTAGAGCGGCCTGCGATAGATCGGTTCCCGTGTTCTGAGACGCTGAAGCCCCATAGTTGTCAGGCGGAGAGCGAGTGAACTCGATCAGTCTTCCTCTGTACTACTAGTTTAATGCGATAAACATGAATGAACATCTATCGCTCATGTAATTGATACAAAAATGACAGTGTTTCCAGCAGAAAGACATAACACTTACAGCGTGGGAAATAATAAAACAGCTCGTTAGTTCACTTGGGAAATTAAGTCTAGAGAGGAGCATTTTGCGAAATATTACACCATATACTCATTATATTTGAATAAACCTGTTAGTCTTAATTACTTAATGTACACTATGTTTAAATTAATCTGTTATGCACCATGCTATGACAGCCATTGTGTAATGAATATATTTAGACAATAAACTAGAATTTTATTATTTATAATATTTAAAAACTGCCACTATGGCAACTACATGTTTTGCATACATTTTTATTTTGTTTTGTTTAAGTTGAGTGTGGCTGCTATTAAAAATCAATAAGCAATAAAGTGTAAATTTGGGGTAAGTTGTTGTATGCCTAATTGTAACATTACATGAAAGGTTCCCTATAAGTTTTAAGACTAAGCTGATAAGATTGTTTCACTTAGAAAATTTTTAACTATATGAATGTATTTGGTAAAGAAAGAAGCAACTGGTTCAGTAAGACATAAAAAAAAATGGTTAGTTTTCCCCCCTGCGGTACCTGAAATCATACCGAACCGTGACCACTTAAAAACGACCGGGTCGTACCGAAAACTGTATATTGTGTACCGGTTACACCATAATATATATCTCTATATGATATATATATATAGAGAGAGAGAAGAGAGATAAGAGGTTGTTGTCATGGTACCAAAATTTCAGTATTCTGTACCAATACCAGTGAAAATCCACGGTCCTCGGTACCAATTTCGGTACCAAAGCAAAACACAAAAACATGCTAATTAAAATTTTTTACTATACTTTAATTTAATCCAAACTGTGTACATATTTAATTTTAAAGGGCTTTTGAAAACCTAGAGTTATTCAGCCAAGTATAACAACTAAGTTAGCTAAAAAAAAAAAAAAAGCCCAGAACGTTTTCTGATATAACAAACAATGTTAACCATTTGTACATTCTCTAACACGTATATTTTAGATTCACAATTAATTTAAAAGCCTATGGTGTGTAAAAAATAGTAAATATAATCATGTCCTCCTGATTTTTTTTACCCTAATAAAAGTTATAAAAGCATTAAATAGTTAATAAAGAAACTTCATTCTAATGCTCATTATATTAGTGTTAGCCGCGCTTATGCTAATGATTAACTACTCTAGTAACAGCGTTCATTTCAATACGACATTCAAATTAAAATATTGAATAATATTAATAACAGAAAAATATAAAAAATTAAAATGAAACTTACCTGCTTGATCTCTTTCATTTGATCTGGGTGTCTTTAAAGTTTTTTGTTAGTTTGGTGTGTTTCCTACTTTTGATGTCGCCACGTCTCAGTGCTATTATGAAGAGAGTGCATCTGCGCACCTTTCGGATAGTGCATCAAGAACCGGGTTGACCGGGTACTCTGTACCACCAGTACTTAAAAACCTGGTACCGTAACGTTTTAATTTTTTTAGTACCGAAGTGCCGGAACTTTAGACAACACTAATATATATATATATATATACACACATACAGTATCTCACAGAAGTGAGTACCCCCCTCACATTTTGTAATATTTATCTATATTGTTCCCATCGTGAATCAACATGAAGAAGTGTACACTTTGCTACACTGTAAAGAGTAAGTGAGGGTACAGCGGTAACAAGGTTTGTAAATTGCTGTCCTCTGAAAATAACTCAACATACAGCCATTGTTGTCTAAATAGCTGGTAACAAAAGTGAGTACACCCTAAGTGAAAATGTTTTTGGGCCCAATTAGCCATTTTCTCTCCCGGTGTCATGTGACTCATTAGTGATACAAGGTCTCAGGTGTGAATGGGAATCAGGTGTGTTAAATTTGGTGTCATCGCTCACACTCTCTCATACTGGTCACTGGAAGATCAACATGGCACCTCATGGCAAAGAACTCTCTGAAGATCTGAAAAAAAAATAATTTTTGCTCTACATAAAGATGGCGTAGGCTATGAGAAGATTGCCAAGACCATGAAACTGAGTTGCAGCACGGTGGCCAAGACCATACAGGGGTTTTACAGGACAGGTTCCACTCAGAACAGGGCTCGCCATGGTCGACCAAAGAAGTTGAGGGCACGTACTCAGCGTCATATCCAGAGGTTGTGTTTGGAAAATAGACGTATGAGTGCTGCCAGCATTGCTGCAGGGGTTGAAGGGGTGGGGGGTCAGCCTGACAGTGCTCAGACCATACGCCGCACACCGCATCAAATTGGTCTGCATGGCTATCATCCCAGAAGGAAGCCTCTTCTAAAGATGATGCACAAGAAAGCCCGCAAACAGTTTGAAGACAAGCAGACTAAGGACATGGTTTACTGGAACCATGTCCTGTGGTCTGATTAGACCAAGATAAACTTATTTGGTTTAGATGGTGTCATGCGTGTGTGGCGGCAACCAGGTGAGGCGTACAAAGACAAGTGTGTCTTGCCTAAAGTCAATCATGGTGGTGGGAGTGTCATGGTCTGGGGCTCCATGAGTGCTGCCGGCACTGGAGAGCTACAGTTCATTGAGGGAACCATGAATGCCAACATGTACTGTGAAATAATGAAAGCGTGCATGAGACCTCCCTTCGGAGACTGGGCCGCAGGGCAGTATTTCAACATGATAACGACCCCAAACACACCTCCAAGACGACCACTGCTTTGCTAAAGAAGCTGAAGGTAAAGGTGAAGGATTGGTCAAGCATGTCTCCAGACCTAAACCCTATTGAGCATCTCAAGGTCTTTAACATCCACCAGCTCCGTGATGTCATGGAGGAGTGGAAGAGGACTCCATGCCCAAGAGGGTTAAGGCAGTGTTGGAAAATAATGGTGGCCACACAAAAGATTGACACTTTGGGCCCAATTTGGACATTTCACTTAGGGGTGTACTCACTTTTGTGGACAGCGGTTTAGACCAGTGTCTTCCAACAGCGGTGCCGTCTGTCGGAGGCAGGGGTGCAGTGTAAAAAAAAAAAGTATTTTTTTTTATATTTTAAATTGCTAAAATGTTCAAAAAAAGCATCTACTATATAATATCAATTTTTGATGTTGCCAATAATTAGAGATGCACAGAAATTCGGCTGCCGAAAATTAGTTCACCGCCCAGGATTCACTTTCACATGGTGTGATGCTCTGCGTATTATCCCACTCTATGCATGTGCGCTCCGCTCAGTCACTCCACTCATATACCGTTCATGCTCATCAGAACAGCAAAGTCCACTCAAAAACTGAGCCGACAGGAAACATCGATGTAGTACAGTATTGTTGCTGTCTGCAATAGCCCTACTGTGTTGTACCCATGGTTGGTTGGTATATGGGCAAACTTGGGAACGTGCCCTCTATTCATTGATCTGCTAACCGCTTGTTTATGCTCACGTGGTTTTCTGATAATAATCGCTGCTTAGTGACTAAACATATTTGCGATAATGGTTTAAAAAAAAATTTAAATATCCAAAACACCTACTGTAGACCTACATGAAAAATAAAAAGAAATCTATTCATCGAAGGCCCTGCGTTTTATTTTTATTTGTGCTATCATAATTTCGTTATTGTTCTTATTATTACTGATTTGCTAATTGTCATTTTATTCAATTTCAAAGTTTGAATCACGCTGTCTCGTGCTATGCACAAAATTACCCCACTGTACCATAAAAAAACATGAGTGAGCAAAAATTTGTGAGCTGGAGTTCTATAATGGTAAGTCAATAAATGTTTACATATGTAGAAAAGCCTACATAAAATCCGTCATATAAATTGTCTTTCCATTAGATAGCTATGATGCCACCATAGGGGACACTTTGTAATACTATTAAAAATCTCGTTATGGAATTATATTCTGAGGTCTTACTTTCAAATTATAGACGAAGTACCGAAATTTCAAATATTGTGACAAATAAATTGGTTAGGGACCCCAAGTTTGCTAAAATTTCAGAGGGTGCCGGAGGTGAGGGAAACACTGGTTTAGACATTAATGGCTGTTATTGTGTTGTTATTTTGAGGGGACAGCACATTTACACTGTTACACAAGCTGTACACACACTACTTTACACTGTAGCAAAGTGTAATTTCTTCAGTGCTGTCACATGAAAAGATATAATAAAATATTTACAAAAATGTGAGGGGAGTACTCACTTCTGTGAGATACTGTAAGTGTGTGTGTGTCCTTGAGGTGGTGTGTGTGTGTATGTATATCTAGATATATATCAATAGATATATATATATATATATATATGTGGTGTGTATGTAATATATTGGTTAAGTAGATAATTAACATCCTCTCGGATAAAGGCACTTTATAAGTCTTATTTACAAAAAGATTGTATGAAAACTTACCATCTGTTCTGGCATGTGACGATTGATGTTTGTGAAAGATTATGTATCATTTAGTTTTGTAATTGGACACAATCTTCACCAAAGGGAGAAAAATCAGTCTATATAAAATAATTTAATAATTCCAAGGCTAATTAATGGCTGCATGCATTTTAAAAGCCTTTCACAAGGTAAAATCTTTAAGATTATTTATTAAACTCATTAAAATCTTCTTAAAAAGGTCTGTTTTCAACCTTCACTCTTATTCAGTGATTCATTCTGTTCTGTTTTGTTCCCACCTTCACAAAACAGGGGAATTTTCTATAGTGGTGGGTTTCAGCGAGATCAGGTCAGAAGTGGGTGGATCTCTGTGAAAGTATATGTGTTTGTGGGGGAATAATGGAGCCATTCTTCAGCTCTATGGAAGCCGCTGTACAGTGGCGTGTGGTGGACCTACCAGAGGCACTAGGGTCTCCTTAAAATAGCTTCAACCCTCGAATGTCAGAAGCTGAGACTGCACACCGAACACTGGCCATTTGACCGAGAGCATCAAATAAATCTTTATGAAGTCCTTGAGATTTTTCCTGCAGCCAGGAAACATCCTGTCTTAATAAGTTAATCATGTTTTGATTTTGATCTAATATTGAAACGTGGCAGTCTTTTGACATTTGTGCAGGAATAAATTTCCGTATCATACCACAAACCCACAAATCTGTGTATGCATGCCAGGCAGATCCAGAGAGCTGGCAGGTTGCCTGTCAGGATGTTTGTTGACTATGCGGTTAGGATTATTTTTGCTATAATCAGAATGATTTCATACTAAGTCACATGTTTGACATGGGTTCATGATTTCAGTGATTAATTTGACTGATACCTTGAGCTACATACAAATTATAGCAAAAAGAACTCCCGGAGAGAATAGAAGCCAGGGGAATACAATTCGATGTGCCCATAAGTGGCCTAGTAGAGCAAACCACAGGATCTGGTTATGGGTAGTGATGCAGAGAAAAAAATGCATACATAGTTCGGAATACATGAGGGTAAATGATAATGGAGCGCAGAAGTGAAACACCCTTTAAATCATACAAAGTTTTACTTGAGCATCAGACTTGTAGTAGTTCCAACCCTATTGTACTGTCACATTAGACAATCGGGCCTACTCTTCTCATGAAAAGATAGGATTTAGAGATTGTACATTGTTACACGTAACGCTAGGTAATGTTGACAACCTTGAGCCATTAATATATAGGGATGACTGCAATCCGATATCCCAGTGAGGTACTGCGGCTCGATAATGGAGAAAGTTGTGTGATAGAAGATCGGGTATCGGTCAGACGAGACTGATCCAAATCCGATATTGGGCGTATACTATTCTTTGTTATTGTTAAGCCTCACGAAAGCACAAAAACATTATAAAGCAACCACTTAAGAAGTCAAAAGTAAAGTGTCGCGAAGCCGGTCCATAGTTATGGGAGGTACAGAATGCGATATTTAGCGTTAAATTCAAGTTGATGTAAACTCTTCTCTCAACTACAGCTGTCTGTCATCCTCCATTCAGCATTCCAACTGCGTGTCGCGTTTGGTTACGACAGTCAAAACAATGAAACTCTCTCCAAGAGTGCACAGTAACTGAAATTTAAAATGGTTAAAAGAAAAGGCTCAATAAACTATCGCACAGATTTAATACACTATGCATCAATATCTCTTAACTTTGTGCTTTGAACTTCTCTATGCATAGCGCTGCGCATTGTGACTGCTTCAAGTGCTTTGTGCTGCTCTGTATTGGAGCTTTTCGTATTATAATATATGAAAGATTATGAAAGATTATTTATAGCGTTTCTCGTTCTGTCCTAAGATAGGAGAGAAAAAGAAAGGCTATAAATAATCAAATGTATAGCACAGTATAGCATATATTGCTGCCTTCATTACTGTGCTATACATTTAATAGAAATGTCTTTTAATTTTATAGTTTATATTTACATATAAATACATTTACTTGTTTTCATTAATGTATTTCACAACAATACAAAGAGCAATGTGTAAAATTTTACCAGAATTAGTCCTACATTTATTCACTTTTATTTGTTCCCCACTAAATAATATTTTTTCACTAAATGTTTAGATTTGATAAAATTATGCACTCATGATTTTTCTAGAATAACTTTTGCTGCCAAATTATCCACTAACCTAGTTTATAATAGTATTTTTGTCACAGTGGATAGAGAATATAAGAATATTCAAGGGGCGATTGTTGGTATGATCACTGATCAAATGCAAGTGTCATAAGGATTATATTACACACAAAGGAGTGACGATCAGGTCAACACACAGAAGTATAGAAATTCTACAATGATTTGAAAAAAAAAAAAAACTGCGCTGGTATCAGATCAGATCGGAATTGGCCGATACTCAGAATTTTCTGGATCGGATCTTAAAAAATTGTATCGTTGCATCCCTAATTACTACTCACAGAAAGCAGGCGGTAAACGGGTTTGTTTACGTTTCCGATTGATTGTGACAGTATAATTCTTCATATGATGATCAGATGATGGAGAAGAGCATTGGAACTTTCTATGTATCCATATGTGTAGACAAACTTACTTTTGTAATTTTAAAGAACTGATTTAGGTGTCTGCAGTGGTGGCAGGATGGTCCCAGTAAAGTATGTCAGAATGCGATAGGTTGTCGTGTCACCTAGAACCATGTACAAGATGGGGATCCGGGCATGCAAATTGTTTTGTACAGATTTTTTGGTGTTCTTCTACCATTACATGCATTGCACAAGTAGTTTAGCACAAAAAGCAGTGCAAACAATACTATCAGTGTGTGCAGCTTCTGTTTTGTCCTTAACCTTCTGGCAAAGTTGATGTTGTGACAGTGGTATGGCCGTGTTCAGTGTTCGAACTATACCGTGGACTTTGGGGGAACCCACTTGTTTTTTTATAAACGGGAGGTGGTTTGGTGCGACGTGGCAGGGAGCCACTTGTTTTTTTTTTATAACGGGGGGNTCGTTCGTGCGCTTGCAATGTCTTACAAAGATACATAACAGCTACAAGTGTATGCACTACTTGCTTTATGCAAGCACTATATAGGACAAATCACTACAGGATTTACCCTATTATACTTTATCGACACGAATTGATAGGTGAAACAGCAAACAGCCACCCACAAATAGTCTATAAACAAAGCATCAGGCTGTCTTTGAGTTCACATGAACAACGGTTATCGTAAAGTTAGTCGTCGTCAGGCTACAGAAGAATACCATAATTAGGCCTAAGACATCGAGAGTCACGCAGACCTAGAACAACCCAGCCACAACACTTAATTGCAAATAACATGCCTTACCCTTAACACAGAATCGACAAGAGTTCAAGGTTTATATTTTTTCTACGAGTCTTTCAGTTAACATGTACTAAAGATGAGTGGAATTTGTCCCCACACCTTGATGCACATGACAAGAATAGCATGTATAGTTATCTTTATTGAAGTGAATTAGGTTTAAATCGCCGTCATGCATGAATGAACGATATTTTTTGCAATTTTACACATAATAATCCACGATGATCACATTACACAAAACTGAAATTGCATGTCAGGGGAGCCCATGTCTTATTAATGGGAGCCGAGCTCCCCCGTAGTTCGCACCCTGGCCGTGTTAACGGAATAATAAAGTTTACTGTAGCAGTTTGAACAACAAATGAATTCCTGGTTGGGCCACCGATGTTACGAGCACCTTGCGTGCTTCACCCTGTGCCCAGGTGAGTATAATCAATGGCCGAATGGTTCATAAATAACATACTTGATTTCTCAGGCTCAATACTTGGCTGTAGCGAACTCCCACAATGTGTACTTTTAACCTTGCTTGAGCAGACAGATGAGCACTGGAATCTACCCTCCAAAGGGGATTGAAGAGAACTGAAACAAATAACATTAGACGGCAAAAGCAGATCAGGGGAGGTGAATGATTTGAGATGAATCATATGAAGAAAACCTGTGTTGAGGAAGCTGCTTTGAAACTGTTACTTATTTTCATAACTTAACTACCTCTACGTCACACTTTTTGAAGTAAATGGTTTAATTTGAAGCTATTTAAGGGAGGTCTCAATTTGACAACATGAATAGATAAATTTACGCTTGACCGAATAAAACTAGAAAAATGTTTTTAGGAACCAGTTCATTTACATATGAACCAATTGAATGAATCATTCACTAAAATGTTTTGGAATGAAAACGCTTGTTTTGTCATGCTACACCACTACTTGTTGGAAAAAGTAGCGTGATACTGGAAAAACTACTGTTTTGAACACAACCAAGCTGCTGAAAAATGTTGTTAGTAGTGTCGCTACCTTTAGTTAGTTCCGTCCCAATACCTATCCTCACGGTGACCTATAGATGTCACAAATAAAGACTTTATTAACTGACCCTTGGACAGTAAGATGTGTAATGGGTCTGTAGTTTACCTCGGGCTCGTTACGAGAATTACAGCCCTGTTTCAGTCTGAACTGTAAATATTCATGTCCTTGGAGCAGGCCGAGACATGATCTCATTCACTTTTGCCAGGGCATCTCGTGTAGGCACAGACTCTGCAGATGTAAATCACCGTTTACTTCATTACATAATTAGCTGTGTTTCCTTGGGCCCTGGAGAAATTAGGTGAAACACACTGGTTACTGTGTGCCCTCTGTGCTCTATTGAGCTGGAGAAACCCGCCAAGTGAAGCTTATTTCCTCCTCCTGTTTGCAGAGGAGATTGTTTGGAGATCCTGTTGAATCTCTTGGACAAATTGAACTTGTGTGCACATCTAAATTATAGAACATTTCACAATTTAGAAAGCATTTTCTTGCATTTATCATATCATTGCACCTTTATTTGCCTCTTCAGTGATTTCCGGGTGATTGGATTTCAACACGGATGGAAAGATGGCAGATATCATTGAACGGTTTGTTCAAAACCGCTCCGCACAATAGCGCTCCAAGGTAAAGTGGAAAAAGAGAAGCTCTTGTTTATGAAAGGGGTGTGTAAAATTAGAGCAGGTGCAGAAGTAGATCATACTTGCAGTATAATGTCTTTATTGTGGACTCCCTTCCTGTTAACATGTTTGCTCTGACAAGGTGTGATACATTTTATGCTTTTCTCGGTTTGTTTTAGGAATCAGATAAATATTGAATAGTCTGCTGTTAAAGGAATGGAGTTCAATGATTAACGTGTTTTTCTCTAAAACAACTTTCAATTAATTTGAGGGTCCAAGACATAATGATGTAACCGCATTGTGTGTGTCATTTAACATCACACGCACCTTGGAATCTACTATGGTAATCCTGACATTTTATAGGATAATAGGAAGGCATCTTGGGTTGAGATGGTACAGGAATCTGTTTCTGTGAGTTGCTCCGCTGCTGCCAATAATGATACCACCCCCCCCTGTGCCACAAAGCAAAATGTGCGCAACCATAATGAACAACAATGTTGTATTGTAGTTTATTTTAATTATGTTAAATTGTTCATATTTATTTCGTTATATACTTCGATAATATTTTTTTACAATTTTCGTATAATTTCCGAAAATGTTACAAAGCTTACAATTAATAAAAGATTTTACAGTGCATATGCAGTTTGAGCAAATTCTGCTTTTTATTTGCGACATAAGTCGCTTTTTTCATTGAGCAATTTCTAAAACTTCATGACTGGATTGAATCATTACTCGAATCAGTTAAAACGTCATACATTCACACATCAACAAAATGCTCAATGGAATCAACCCCCCCCAGTGGTCTTGAGGGAGTATTTTGATGAAAATGTTGAAACGAATTTTGCTCAATATTATCGGCTGAAATTTCACTATAGGCAATAATAATAATTTCATTATATATTTTATATACTGTATATGGTGCACCTCTAGAACTTGAAAACCTGACAACAAGAGTCAGACAAAAGAAAAACTCACAGAATCCCAACGGTGTGTATATGTGCATTTGTAGTTCACGCTTCGTTCGAAAGCCTCTCATTAGGAGCACAGGAAGCTTGTCCGTGTGCCAGTTAAGTGTTGGTGTGAGTAGGACCAGTGTGGCCTCTTGTACTCACTGGATTACACACCTAATCAAAAAAATTTTTTCCCAAAAACATGCGGGTATAAGCTCATATCCTGCGTCAGAAAAGCAGCTCCGCTTCATTCATACCGCCCGTTTTCCTTTGAGGACCTCCAAACAATATCCATAGCAAGCCCAGCGGTCTGTGCTTTCCTCCCAAAGGCAGGCTGCTGGATTTGAGTTTCTCTTTCTTGTTGGACTCAAAATCCGCATGCTTTAGGAATCCTCTCATGTTCAGAAGCAGCGATTGATTTGTTTAGAGCTGGTGGCATCATAATGACCCCAAAAGTGGAGGGAGCTGACTTACATTTTCCGCTCTGTTATACTTGCATTTTTGGAGTGTGGCTTTCCTGAATGTGCTGGCTGAGAGTTTGTGGATATTGCATTACAACAATATTGTCTCTGTATGCGCTTAGTTGTTCGCCGAGAGACAGACTACAAATGGCCGGGTTGCTGCTTGTTTAAATGCTCCCAAGCATTGCTAATGCCTGGATTATCTCCTAGAGAAATTATTTAGTGAAAATAATGGCTTCACAATGGCCCCACTGCAGCAGATATACGCACCAACCCAATAACCAGTCCTCTGAGAGAGTGTATTGAGTGTGGCAGTAATAATGCCCTATTCCCTCAGAAAAAAATATATCAATACAAGAAATAAAAAGCTGTTTTTTTATTTATTTATTCCAAAGCTGACTTGTGCTGAGCACACCTGATGCTGAATCCGGAAAAAAATGGCAAACATGGGTTTGGAAACACTTTTCGTTTCCTGCCAGAAGTGCAGAGATCATCAGAAATATTGGCATAACTTCACCCAGCTCATTGTCTCCGGTCGGAGCCCCTCCATCCCCGCTCCATGTTTACGCTGAGACACTCTGCCTGCCTTAGGATCAGATATGACATCATTTTGCCACAGCTGCGGGCCGCACACGAGGCGTGAAGAGGGAACAATTGACCAGGGGGGACGCAGGAAGAGCTGACTGACCTGATTGCTCCGCTGGCCGAGCAACTGGGAAGGAAAACCCAAGGCGGAGCCGTGGATCTGGGGAGGGGTGATGGTGGAGGACAGTGCCCCCTGTCACCCTCCCCTCCTCTTGGATGCAGTGTTCGCGATCGCCCTGCCTTCTGCCGTTCTCCTGCCTGTCTGCTTGTCTGAGCCAAAGCAGATTTGAAAAATGATCTACAATCTCTGGCTGTATCAGCTTCCAGATATAGACGTTCCTGATAGGCCAAATCCCCTTTAAAGAGGGCTTTATCCCGCTCACTGAAAAGCCACAGAGAACAGCACTTTCTTTTATCTCTGCACCTCAGTATGTTCTAAGTATGCGCTGCGTTTTGAGCTGCGACACCAATCTGTCCCGATCGGCTTGTGTTCGGTTAACATGGTAGTGCTTATTGTTTAAATGTTAGTACAATCTACATTGCATTGATCAGTCTTAATTATTAGATGCACAGCTGCTTCCTAAATATGAATCAGATGGATGTTTCATCTATTTATAGATAGACAGCTGGAAAGGGCATGATGCATATGACCTACCACATGTTAATTTCCATATAGAGAAAGAAGACACCAGTGTACTAAAACTTTGAAAGGAGAAACACTTCTCTGGAGAAAATAGAGCATGTTATTTTATAACTATATACATTGCATTATACATTGCATTCATTTATAAAGTGCATTTAATTTGATATTATAGTTTTTGTTGTTTTTATCAATAATAATACTACTAGTATTACTATTAACAGTAGAAGATTATTATATTAGTTGTAGGTGTGGTAATTTTATTAAAATATTTTGGTTATATATTCATATTTTATATTAAGCTTAATATATATTTTAATATATTTTAAATAAAAGTAACCATCAAGTAGTGCTAATAATAATAATTTTTTTTTAATAATAAAAAATAATAATAATAATGTCAGTATTGTTTCTGTCATACTTTGTCTTAAGGTTTAATCTTTCCAAAAATGCAAACTGTCGGTCCCTCATGTCATTCTAAACCTGTATGCATTTAAAATGATATTTTGAAGCATGTTTAAGCTGTAAATTTTCCAAACAATGAAAGTCAATGGGGTCCATAACACTGGACATTGATTGAATGGGTAATTTTTTTTCCCCCAAAATATTTCAGTTTTCTTTTGCATTGCACAGAAGAAGAAAAAACGCATAAAGGTTTAGAATATGGAATTCTAAATACTATTTAGAATAGTAAATGATGACAAGTTTCCGTTTTGAGTGAACGGTTCTTTTAAGACCCCCTGGAATATTTGTACCCATGGTTGGGGATTGCTGAACTAAGGAAGTTGTGTCCCAACCAATGTAAACCTACATTTTATTTGAGGACAGGGAACAAAAGCCTGAAAATAGATGACAAACCAGAGCGTATAAATACAGCGAGGGGCAATTGGGTGCATTTGTTTGTGTATGTTTGCGTTTAGGTTAGAGATTGCGATAGCCCTTTCCTCCTAAAGAGATATGTTTTCAGTGCAAAGAGCCGATTCCCGTGAGGCGGGTGATCCTTTTTAATGACAGGGATTCATCTGTTAGCATCCCTCAGGCCCCACGCGGCTCCCAGTAGCCCACAGAAAATGGGCGGCAGCCTCAGGAGAGCGCACCTCCTCAGCCCCTCAAGATGCCGTGTGGGAGTTTAATTACTCCTGCAGCCACAAACCGCAGCTTACGTGGTCTCATTACTACAAATGCCTTCATTCTCTGCTGTTTTTAATCATTTTTAGGCAAAAATATCACACCGGAGATGCCGTGCCAAAATGAGAAATAGAATGAGAGCGGAAAGCAAGAGATTGCTCTTGTGAGGGGGGGTGGGTTGGTTGTGTGTGTGTGTGTGTGTGTGTGTGTGTGTGTGTGTGAATAGGGGTCGAAGTAGGGTACTAGCCTTCAGGGAGGAGAGGGAGCTTAGAGACAGGACTTTGGATTACCTAACTCCCAAAAAGGACTAAACATCTATTCAGTCAGATCTTTCTGGTCTTTAGGGCCTATCTCTGCTGCTTTAAGGAACTTATTTAGACTCCGTTTAGTTCATCCACCAATACTTAGAAGAATTAGGCTACAATTTGTCTCCTCATATTTGTTTAAGACTTTAAAGTGTCACCACTTGGAGTAGCCCATGATTTAAAATAATAGTTTGAGTAAAACCAGATCATCCATGTTATTTAGGATTATTTGAGATGTTCTAAAGAGCATCTTGTGCAGATTTCAAGCTTTCATTGATCAATAGTTATGTTCCAATTTGCTAATTTAATTAGAAAATTGCAGATATGATCTAGCTAATAAAGCAGCATTTTCATGTTAGGTGGATGTCTTATGCAGCAACAGATTTCTTATGGGAGCTATAGCATGTCGGACAGTTCTGCCAGGGAATAGTGGCGAATTATTCACACAATTCTTGTTAAGGCAAAGTCATGTCTTTTTTTAATACTCATCTGGAAATGTATTGCAGTAAATGTGTTTCCATCAGTTTATATACTTTTTTTTTTTTAAATTTGGAAATGTATTTTGGAATTATATTTTGTATTGTGGTGTTTCCATCCTCCATTTTATGCAAACTTTTCATTAAAAAAAACATGCATTTAAATATCTTTTTCAAATGCATACACATGCGCGCGCACACCATACAATTCTATTGTTTAAATATTTTTAAAATTATTTTAATTTCTTATTACATTTTAAAATTTATATGTATTTTTTCTGTCATAATTTATATTTTATTTTGTGGGCAAAATCATTTTTGTGTTTTCCCCTTGTTTAGTGGTTGCATAATACAAAATGGATGGAATCCGGCTAATGTCATACATTTGCTTATTTGATTAGTGACCTAGAAGTAGTCCAGAATCTGATATATTTGTATTGATTTTACATTATAAGTTAAAATAAAAAAGCATTCTGCCTATTTCTAGGGTAAAATTTTCATCTGATTTTTTCTATTCTCAAACCACAATGTGTAACTCCTCATCAAAAAGCAGTCCACATGCATCCTTCCTTGCCATATTGTTTGCGCTGTTAGATGTGCCAAGACCATGCACTAATGTTTGTTAGTTAAATGTACTCCCTGTGAGGTAATGAGTGGCAACCCACCCAATACATGCTGCGTTCTCCTTTTAATTACCATTAGTCCACTAGCTGTTGTCTAATGAGGTCATGTCAATATTGAGCCTTATACTTCCCTCGGCCATTAGGAGCTTCTAGAGAGCAGACACACTGCCCTCCTCACAGACTGGCCAATGATCTGATTTTGTGTATTTATTCATGTCTTCACTGCCAATCTGTTAAAAGCTTTCTGAAAGGGTTTATGTCATCTGTTCTACATAAGTAAACACCCTTCTGATGGTTACACTTGCAATTGGATCTGTCTGAAAGAGACTCTTCCTTCCCTGTCTTGTGTCTCTCGCTTTCTCAGCCATGTTACTGGCTGTAACCCTGCTCTCAGGGGCCTGCTCTGGGTGGCTGCTGTCTGAATCAAGGGGAATTTCTGCAGACATTGTGCAGACTCTCAGATCATTACCAGCCTCCCTCACTGAGTCTTTGCCCCCCCTCCCCTCCCTCCGCATGCTTGGGCAGACACGTGGTGTTCTGTCAATGTGAAGACCAACCACCAAACAGTGTGCCTCCTGACGTAGCACCATGCAGAGGACAAGCTGACTGTCACTCCTCCGCTTGTCTGTCCCTCCTCCCCTCACTGTGTCATCTTAAATCTGTTCATCTGTTAACAAAGCATCAGACAGCTTATTATGAAGGTGTGAAAAGCAGAGAAAATCACTCACCATTCCTGCATTGAGACACTGTGTCTTTTTAGTGTGACACTGTGAAAAGCCAGTTTCAGTGAAAGCATCTAAATAATACCACAAATCTTTTGTGTCCCATTTTTGCATGCATTACACTGGAAAAAAATACATTTTATTAATATATATTTTTGCCACGTTTTCCTGTAAAAATATCAGATATTTTATTTTAGATGAATACCTAAAATATATATATATTTATATATATATATAGTGAATTAAGTATTAATGTTTATTTTAATCAAAAAACATAGGCTACATTTTATGTAATATTATTTTTATGGCAAGAATGTATGGATAGTATAATAAAATTACTCAAAAATTAAGAATTATTGTATGTATGTGTGTGTTGTGTAAATACCTTAATAGCATATATATTTAATTATTTATATAAAATGTATATCTTCAATCATGTAATCATGTTAGTAAAAACTTATTACAATATGTTTACATTACATAAAAATGCCTTTAAAATGCGCTCGTTCTGTTAAAAATTCTTAATGTATTATTAAATCTATTAATTATGCATTTTAAATTACAATTTAAAATAGAGAATGGAGTTAGTAAAAATTTAAATATTAAATAAATATTGCAATATTTTGTATTAGATATTTATTTTAGATTACATTTTTGATTTTTACTATTTAAACCATAATTTAAACATTTAAATAGTTTAAAATCAAAACTTTATTATTGTTTATTAATGTATAATATCTATTCCAAGTAAAAATAATATATTAGAATAAATAATAATACAATATTTTATATTAGAGGAAAGCATTAAAACTCTCCTCTCTCTCTCTCTCCTCGCCTCACCACCTCCCCGGTCCTCTTCCGGCGCAGCTCCCTCCTCTCTTCTCTCATTCCCGTTCTCTGTCGTCTCTCTCCCCCCCCCCCCCACCCCCCCCTCCTCGGTCTCTCTCTCTCGTCTCCTTCATCCCTCTCTCTCTCTCCATCGTTCTTCTCTTCTCTATATATATATCAATATAAATAAATAAATAAAATCTGATAATACAAAGGTGTTTTGTAGTGCAAATGAGACTTTATGAAGTGTTTGCATGTGTCTTGGAAGAGCATCCTGGCCAGTTGTCTTCTGCATCCTAACTGAACAGCAACACGGGAGCTTAAGTTTCAACCTGCGCCGTGGCCCTGTGTGCTTGGGCCCCTGCCAGGGTTCAGAGGTCACCCTTGTGAGGCATGTGTGTGGAAGGGGGACTCAGTTTGGGGGCCCCAGCTCGGATACCATATGTCCGTCAGCAAATCTCTTTGTTTTCTCTCCTCTTAGCCGCTCAAGTCCCCACTCTGTATCCAAGGAAATGTTGCCAGGGGAGATGAGTCCGGGTAACGGTACAAGAACCTAGGGGTATGCTCGGGGATTAGAATTTGGGGGGGGGGATTTTTTCTCTGTTTGCCTTGATAAATGCGTGGTGTCCAAGACATGCCTGATTATTTTGCTGCCGCTTCTTTTTTTTCCCCAGGTCCTTTTGCCTTTGCTGCTCCTTGGGGACCCATGCATTCTGTGTACATGTGTGCGCGAGCTGGTGCGTGCATGTGTGAGTGCTTCCATATGTCTAGACAAGAGTGGAATCCCAGGGGCCCCACACGTTTAGACTCAGGATATTAAATGACCTAATGGCCATGCTGTTTGTGTAGGTTTCATTTAGAGAATCTGGCGAGAAGCATTAAATCATAATGAAGAGGGTATGCATTTTGATGGAAGGCAGAGGGCTGCATTGGGAAGCTTGTCCAGGTATAGCTTCGGCTAAGACTGCTGCATAAAACCCTCATTGAAAGCTCCAGACTGTGACCTAAGCGCACAGACAAGTTTGAACAGCCAGACGTAGACACGACATGACCAGAGCTTGAGGTGCACGCTCAGACCTCTCCGAGAGTAAGAAAAATTATTAACAACTAAACAAGACAGGACAGACATCCTCTCTCGCTCTGTTATAAGAATCAAATCCCTTTAAGAGCCCCAAATAAAACACTTTTGCTGGTCTTGTATAAACTTGGATGAGTAGGTATGTCATTGCGTTTGGATTGGGGACTGTAGCATCAGGTGAAATCTGAAACATCATTTTGCTGAAGTCTGAGCCTCATTAAGATTGCGACTGAGACTTCTTTTCAGACACTTTATGTAAAGACTGCCTTTGATGTTCTGGGCAGGCTAGGACAACATTCTGCCAGTCAACTTCTGAAGAATTTAGTCATAAGTATGCTTGCCTTTGCTCAGCATACATTTCCCCCTTCGTGACACCACTAGAAATACCTTTTTTTTTTCTTCTTCTTTTTTTTTTTTTTTGAGTTTTTATTTTGCTGGTTTTTTAAAAAAATTTTTTTTTCAAATGTTTTAGGTCAGTATGATTTTTTTTTAAATGTTTTTGAATCCAGTGAGTATTTATTTGTTAAAAATACATTAAAATGGAAATATTGTTATAACTGTTTCTACTTTAATATATTTTTTTAAATGAGTTGCAATTCCTGTGTGGGCAAAGCTGAATTTCAGCTCATCACGTCCATCTTCATTGTCACAATCCTTCATATCATCCTACGAGCTGCTTTGCTCTCAAAAACGTTTCGTTATTATCAATGTTGAAAAATGTTGTTCCGCTTAATATTTGTGTGGAGACCATGGGACATTTTTTTCAGGTCATTTATTGGATTTTTTTGTAATGTGTGAAGAAGTCTGAAAGAGTCTTTAATCAATTTGATCAATTGAATGCATCCTTTCTGAATAAGTAGATAGAAAAAGTAGTTTACATTTCTTGAAAAATTGTTTTAATTTATTTAAAAAACCAAGTTTTGGAACGTAGTGTTATTTTATTATCTTTGATTCAATAGCTGTTTTCATTTAAGTTGAGAATGTTTTTTTTTTTTTTTTTGAAAATTTCACTTCCCGGGGAAATTGACACAAAATGTTAATGGAATTTCTAAGAAAATATTTTCTTAGGTGTGCAAGAACAACTATAACTAAGATATTTGTAAGTTGACTTCCTTAAAGAATGTGTTTGAGCATGTCGACTTCTGGCTCAACCGATGGTGTGTGTTTCAGATGGAACGTCCTGTTTGGCTGAACAATGTGACTGAGGGTAAAGTGCAGGAAACTTGGTTTGGAACAGTTAGCAGTCTATATATTCAGTTTCGTGCCACTAGTGACACAGAAATTACACACTGCAGCTTTAAGGCTATTAAAGTTCATTTACAGGCCCCGAGATACCAATAATTATACATAAATGTATAACACTTATATTTAGCTCTTACTGGGGTCTATCAAATTCATCATTCCTGTATTATAAGACTTTTTAAACTATTTATCTAGGTTAAGCAGTAATGCGCTGCTCTGTTGTGTGAGTCTCAGTGGCGTGAGGCCTCTCGCTCACCCAGTGTTCCTCAGCTAACAGGAACTCCCTTATTTCCTGAACTCCCCTCACATTTCACTCCTGTCTAAAGACACACACACACACACACAACACACCCACAGCCTCAGGTATCACCGAATCCAGAGGCCAAAAATATGAACCTATCCATGTGCTAACACAGACTAACACTGTGCCCTAACCAGTAGAAACATAAGCTTCCAGCAAAAAGAAATGTATCATGTATGTGATACATGTGATCATGTACATTGTATGTGAAAATACATCACAGTCACAGCCAATCAGTATGTATTTTATATGGAGAAGGAATTTAGACCAGTGAGATTTCACTCTGGGGAGGGCTTGGACATGGTGTAAAACTCCCCGTCTTAGGTTTAAGCTTCCTAATTGATCCCTGAGTTAAGGTTGATGTTTCATTCATCAAATGAACAGCCAGGTGATCGGTATCTGTAAAAAGCCCAAGGCTATGATTGAAGCTGCAGAGAGAACTGATTAGCGAAACGTGTTCCTGTCTAGATGTTGGACAGTGGAACGTGTTTTCATGAGGTTGTGATCCGTTGATGTGCATGTTAGAGGTTCAGATGATAGCTTGGTAAAAAGACGGAGTGAGTGAGAGCAAGAGAGCGGAGCTCTGTGACAGGGTTGTAGACCACTGCTCCAGGATTGATTGACCCTCTGTGCTCTAACCAATAGATGTTGGATTCTCAGCTCATGCTCTATTGATCCGCGTGAGCCCACTCCACTCACAATGACACACACATTCACTCGCACAAAAAAAAAAAAGACGACAAAATCCAAACTGGAGATGGCACAGTCAGGGAACATGCCAGACCTGTTCACAGGGATATATGCACTAAAAATACTTTTCCAATTTGGTGTTTTTTAAAATCTTATTTTCCTGTAAAATAATCTAATCAACCTAAAACAAGATAAATGTACTTAAAGCAAAATTGTGAAATTGAAACTTTTTAAAGAATATATTTTGGATTAATTTTAGTTTTCTTTCCCCATTGGTGATTTATTTTCTTGTTTTGGGAGGAAACCTCACTAAATGTTGTTAGATTTACAGTTGAAACAAGAAAGCAATTGCCAGTGGGGTAAGAAAAATACTTGATTTAATATTTATTCTTTGTAAACAAGTTAATGTCTTTTGCGTCTCAGGTAAATTATTATTTAGTCTCCATCTGGCATGCATGAATTTGTTGATATATGTATTTTATGCATATTGCATGAGGGCATAAATCATGTATTTATACTGATTATGTGTAGAACTGACATAAATACTAATATTTTTATAAAAAATATGTATATTCTATATATATATAGATATAGATATATCTATATAAAAAATATATATCTATATATATATATACGAGTCGTGGTCAGAATTATTGGCACCCTTGGTAAATATGATCAAAGGAGGCTGTGAAAATAAATCTGCATTGTTAATCATTTTGATCTTTTTTTAAATTCACATAAATCTAACCTTTCTTTGGAGAGTAAGAATTTAAAATGGGGGGAAATGTCATTATGAAATAAATGTTTTTTTTTCTAATACACATTGGTCACAATTAATGGCACCCTTTTATTCAGTGCTTTTTGAAACCTCCATTTGGCATAATAACAGCTCTGAGTTTTCTCTTATAATGCCTGATGAGGTTAGAGAACACCTGACAAGAGATCAGAGACCATTCCTTCATCCAGAATCTCTCCAGACCCTTCAGATTCCCAGCTCCATGATGGTGCTTCTCCTCTTCAGTTCACCACACTCATTTTCTATAGGGTTCAGGTCAGGGAACTGGAATGGCCATAGCAGAAGCTTGGTTTTGTGCTCAGTGACCCATTTTTCTGTTGATTTTTGTTTTTGGATCATTGTCCTGATGGAAGATCTAAATATGGTCCATTATAAGATTTCTAACAGAGTCATTCACTTTTAGATTTTTTATCTGTTGGTATTTGATAGAATAAAAGATGCCATGTATCTAAACAAGATGTCCAGGACCTCCAGCAGAAATATAGGCCCACAACATTAAAAATACAGCAGTATATTTCATTGTACACATGTGGTACTTTTTATCCCTGTGTTCACCAAACCCATCTTGAGTGTTTGCTGCTAAAAAGCAAATTTTTTAGTTACATCTGACCATAGAAGCCAGTCCCATTTGAAGTTCCAGTCGTGTCTGATAACTGAATATGCTGGGGTTGGTTTTTGGATGAGAGCATTTTATTTTTTTTTTTTTTTGTCCTTTTCTGAAACCCTCCCACAACTGTGGTTAGGTGCTGTTGATATTTTTTTTTTTTTTTTTTTTTAAGGTTTTCTGACCCTGAGACTCAACTATTTTCTGCAATTCTCCAGCTGTGGTCCTTGGAGAGTCTTTAGCCACTCAAACTCTCCTCCTGACTGTGCATTAGGATTTTATAGACACATGTCTTCTTCCAGGCAGATTCGTAACATTTTCTGTTGATTGGAAATTCTTAATAATTGCCCTGATGGTGGAAATGGGAATTTTCTTTGCTCTAGCTCTTTTCTTCAGTCAGTTTTCTAATTTGTGAAGCTCAATTAGCTTTTGCTGCACATCAAACTATATTCTTTGGTTTTTTCCCCTCATTGTGAGATGATTACGGGAATTTGGCCCTTTGTTTTCCCTCCATTTATATCCGTGAAACAGGAAGCCATGCTGTAATTCATTTTCATAATATATTATATTGAACACCTTGCGACGTGTACTGGTTTAGGCTACCGAGGCGTCTGAGACACTTGCATGTTATTTCTCATGCTCTTTTTTCTAGCAAAAATTCACTCATCACTTAATGAAAACTTAAAGTGAAGACCTTATTATTTCAGGAGCCTTATCACAAGTCCATTGTTTTTGAATGTTGGTGCTATTTCTGCTATATTTTCACACTTAAAACAATAATTTGCTATTCCTCTTGTACCTTTGTCCTCTTTTATGCTAAGAAATAAATCAACTGGCAGTTCTCTCCCAAGTGGTTCCGCTGCTGCCAGCATTAAGTCAGAGTATGATTCAGTGGGCTATATAACACTTTTAATTGTCAGGAAATTACTTGTCTTTAAAAGTTTTGGTTCAATATTGGACCTGTTGATCAAAACCTATACACTTTTTTTTTTTTTGTTCTTTTTGTTTTTTTTTGGTTATTTAGTAACTTTCAGGAGGTGTACGCATTTTTGTCCACACACATTTACCACGTTGATAAGAAAATCAGTTTAGCATTCTCTTTGGTACTGATCAGCAGGCTTGTGGAACATTCATAACTCAAAGAACCCCTAACATGTCGTCTAGTGCTTGGCGGTATACCGGTTCATACCGAATACCGGTGTTTATTTTTTTTTTGTTATGATATGAATTTTTAAAATAACGCAATACCGGTGTATGTCGCTTAAACAATGTTCAGAATGCGACACTGTTTGAAAGTGGTCCCTTTTCACTGTTGCATTGTGGTGAGGGAACAGCTGTATGTGCTACTAAGCGTTAAAGTTCCGAAACTGAAGCTGTAGAACTAATAGAGCATGATGACAGAAGAACTCATCCACAATATCCACATTGACCTCCACAAATATTCACCGCCCCCTGCCATCACCTCCCGCGTCTCTCCACACACACACACACAACACACAAAAGCGAGACTTAGCACTAGATTTTAGCAACTTTCACAACACTTTAAGCGGCTTGTTTTTTTCCCATAGAATATTCATACTGACAAACCTAGTGACTTTTTTGGATAAACCTTAGCTATGGTTTAGTTGGAAGATTTCGCCAGTGCTGTCCCGCGAACGCGAGGTCTGACTTTCCCGGTGAAGTGTCACCTCTCTCGGCGTCTGTTTTGTGCAGTGAGCGGCAGAGAAGCACCGCAGTCGACTCGTCAATAAATGAATACAAAACAGCGTTTCCTAGCACTTTCTGATTTTTTGGAATTATAAATATGAGCGTAGTTTGTTTGTTAATATCACATGCACTTTTTTTTTTGTTGTTTTTTTTAGTTTGTTACTCATACGCAGGCAGTGCGCTGCATGAGACAAAAAAGTAATATAGCCAAAACAACCGCATAGCCGCTCTTTAGTGTAGATGCATGTTGATTTTATCAGACGATGCCGCGCCATGTATTAAAAAGGGTCGTGTTTAGTCACTATTTAGTGTGGTATATTTTGACAATATTCTCTCATGATGACAGTAAAATAGGGCATTCTAAGTCAATATACTGCAGTATTTCCTCTCTCAAACAGTAGAAAATATGGTTAACACCCGTCATGCATGAAAAAAAATAAAAATACCGTCATGTACCGTGTAACCGGTATAATTTTGAAAAATACCGCAATTTTACGTGATTTTACATTTTTGGTCATACCGCCCAGCACTAATGGTAAGGTGAGTAAAGATAATTGCTGAATTTGTTAAGTTTTAGATGGGGTGTACTCATTTATGCTGTGCACTGTATATATTATGTAGTGGTGTCAAAATTAGCGTGTTAATGCAGGCGATTAATTTTTTTAGTTTAACGCGTTAAAAATATTTAACGTAATTAATGGAGGGGTGGGGCTAGGGTTGGCCACTCCACTCACAACTGCTGCTTCTGTCATTTTTTCTCTTGACAAGAAGTGCATTTATTCAGTCACAGAACGACTGAGAACGGGAGACGTTTCAGACGCGTGCTCCAACTTCACTTCAGCGCCAGGCGCGAGTCAAAACGAACACGGAAACGGTACTGTGCTCGCAGTGCGTGCTCTTCAATTGCACACACAAAGGTGCCGGCGCGCGCTGTAGCCTGTATCCTTTCATATCAAAGCGCAAAATAAACTACTTGCATGTCGTGATCAGATAAGTCATGAAGTTACCAAAAAAGCGATTAAAACTGCCTAAAACTGTGCATGCCCCACCCCCAAAATTGGGGGGTACTAGAATTTTATAACAAGTCCCCTTAAGAACATGTTTCTGAAATGGTTTTCAAAACTGTCCTGAAGCAGCCCAGCACTCTCACACTCATCTAACACACCCGATTTAACTCGTCAGCTCATTAATAGAGACTTTAAAACCTGAAGTGGGTCAGAAAAGGTAAAAAGAGTTGAGAGAAAATATGATGCGTGTCAGATCCACGTCACGTTCAGCAGCGGCATTTTATCGAGAAATCAGTATTGGTATCATTGATACTGGCCTTTAGTCATAAAAAAGATGCCATTAAACAAATATATAAAAAAAAAAAAATTCAACCTTTGTTGTTTGTACATTAATTTGAAGATTGAATGTGAAATTATTGCAATATAAAAGTATATTTAAAAACTTTAATGTTAGGTGGGATTAATCGCGATTAATTTCAGAAAAAATGTGCAATTAATTACTTATTTTTTTTTAATCAATTGACAGCACTAATATTATGTGATTATTTTTTTTCTCCTGATTTGCTGGCAATATAAACACTTAGAGTATCGTGATGTTCTTAAGGTTTTTTTTTTTTTACAATTTAGTTTACAAAATTTTTAAGTTTTACTAAAAAGTTTACTATTTTTTTAACTAGATTTGTTAATTGTTGCATTACATTTTGAAACTACTTTGCAACAATCAACAAGTTTGGTTTAAATATGGTATTTTTTAAAATCACATTGTGAGCCATTTTAGTCTTGTAATATTTTATATAAATAATAAATATAATAAGAGTGCTACAAATATCTCACAATATAAATGTTTTAGCTGCATCGCCCAGCCCTAGTTGCACATCGTACTTTTGTGTGTCTCTTTGTGCTTGCCAAGTGTAAGTGTTTGCGTCTGCATGTGTGTGTGGTCGCACTTAAACAGAGTTGAGGGTGGGGAGAGAGGCAATAAGAGAAGAATGATTACCAGACAGGCCTCATGCTCGCTGCAGATATGCAGGCCTAGCAGTATTTTGCTTCTGCACAGTCTCAAGCATATTGATCAGCCTCTTGTAATAGAGAGAGGGCAGTGTTAAAATCAATGTTCAATTTTTCCCTCGCTCTCTATTTCAAGCTACCTTTCTGACTTGCACTGAAGCTGATTCACATCTCTTGCTGTTTATTCTGCCACACTTATGAATGCTATGATGGTGTAATAGGGATTTGAATGTCATCATTGTTCCATTGTTTGACCTTTCTGCTTCAAAGGCTTAAGAATGGAAAGAAAAACAATTTAATATGCATCTGTCCATTGATAATGTGCAACCTGCGTGGAAATGACGTGTCTGTATAAAACCAAATGTTATATATCCGTTTTAAAGGGTGAGCTCACCCAAAAATGGTAAATTCTGTCATCATTTACTCATCCTCATGTTCTTTCAAACCTGGATGACTTGCTTTCTTCTGTGGAACACAAAAGATTATCATTTGAATAATGTTATTTTTGTACATACTGCAATGAAAGTCAATGGGATCCAGTTTAGTTTGGACCACAATGTTCTTAATACAGTGTTCCACAGATGAAAGTAAGTCATAAATCTTTGGAACGGCATGCGGTGGGTAAATGATGACAGAATAGTCATTTTGGTGGAAGTATCCCTGTAACTAAGCTGACCAGTTTAGTCCAGTACGAGAATAAAATCAGGCATCTTTTTATTTTTGTTACACAAGTGTTCCCATTTGTTACACCCCCCCCGCTCAGCGTTTGATACAGATTATAAAAAAGATTAGGTCTGGAGTTACTGTCCCAGTCTGTCTACCATCAGAAAATAGAATTAATTTAGGTAATCCAGATGGTTTTCCTCAGTTTGTGTGTCTGGTATTTGGCTGGAAGTCAACAGCTTTTAGCAGCTCAGGGTGAGCTTTTGTGTTTGCATAGAGTGCCGAGGACTTCGACTTCGTCACTGCTCATGTGTTCACCAGCATCATCGCCAACAATGAACAAACGCACACCTGCTGCTGATCAGTAGATATTATTTAACATGAAAAAAAATGCTTTTTTGCTCAACTTCAGTGTCTTTATTCTGATGCTACTGAGAGAATTGATTGATTTTTTCTGTAAACCAATTAATGCGGTTAAATGCACCTGTATATTATATTGTTGTTGAGGCCTGGCTGTCAATATCTATTTTGCTAATTCATTGATTAGATTCACGAGAGAACTCATTAGAATATAGCGGATGTAAAATAGTTGATCTTGTGAACAAAACAACACATTTTCTTCAATGGACGCCGCCTAATCTTTATTCACCTTTCTATCATGTATGCTTAATTTTTCACTCTCTAGATTCAGCCCCACAAGTCTTTGTTGCACTCATGTAAATGATCTGGCCTGGGCTGCCGTGTGACCTTATGGCAGCACAGACCCCATGACCTCAGTCAGCGCTGTTCGTCTCGAGGCTGCAGCATCTTAATGAGCGGTCGCTGTGCCAGACTTGGCCAGGCTCAACCTCTCTCTGGTTTGGTTTGGACGCCGGCCTGTGCTCCTCCAGAAACCACCCTGCCCCACTCACAGCCCCACCACAGATGCATTCGATCTGTAATCTTTCCCCACTGTTGCAGGAGAACGACACACAACGCGCTCTGAGACGTGATCCCTCTGCGAGCAGATGCCCTATATGGAATGCTTTGGGCTCCAGCGGAGCAGGTTGGGTTGGGGTAGGGCCACCGGGCTGGGGCTGGCCGTGTTGGATGGGCGATGATGAATGGGGCTCACCTGGTGGTCTCTGTGAGGGCTGGCAGGCTGTGCTGTGGGGATCTCCCACCAGCCTGTCCCAGGCAGCGTGTGGCAGGAGGCAGCAGCCAGGGCCACATTAATCAAACCCTCCACCTGCCTCTTTTTCACTGTCTCCCTCGCTCTGTCTCCCTGCTCGTCTCTTTATACATTCTCTACCAGGCTCCTTGTGCAGAACAATGAGTCTTTGAACAGAGCCAGAGCAAGGCCAGTCTGTCTGACAGTGGCCGTTTTACAGCTAAACCTTGGACTCTTTTTACATTCATGTGCTAGGTGTTTAATGATATTACAGCAAGGCAAAGGAATGTTCTTCTCCCCTGCCAAGCCCGGGAGCATGTATAAAAGCTGAAATAGACTAAGGTTCCTTTAGCACTTAACATCGGTAGGCCTTTGCCCTGCTCTGAAGTCTTAACAGCTTTGGCTCTCTAATGCTAGAGTTAGTGACACCTCCTTTTGAGGTCACTGAACACATAATTGGGTACTTAGTGGGGCCCGGTGCTTGGCGTGAATTGCTTGAAGTTATGCTTCGAGACACTCTGTGGACATGACGATCCAGTGATTTGATCATTTCAGAGCTGAGCGATGAAGATTTTTTTGCTGAATATTTAAAAGACAAATGTGAAATATTATAGATTTTAAATTAGAAATTATTTTTAAATTATTTATAACTTATAATAAAATAAAAATTACATCTACATATATTTACCCTTTACAAATTATATTTTATTTTCAAAATAAGAGCTCACACTGACATTACATGTACTGTATGTAATTTTATATGCAATCTTATTTATTTTGTATTATTCATTTTTCTGTAAAAGAAAATGTATGTAAAAGTACGTAGTGACAAAGCATCACTGGCCCAAAGCCATTTGTTGTCTCGAATAACATGAAAAAACTAAACCAGCAGAACAACATTACAGCAGCAATTATAGAAGAAATTCAGAAGCAAACATGAAAAGCTCAATCGTTATGAAATAAAACATAAGCAGCAACTCATCCTAAATGATTATTTACTGCATGTGAAATTGACCGTTGTTTCCCTTGTGATTTTTTTTTTTTGGGGGGGGGGGTCAGATGACACTCGAGCCTCATTAAGTCGAATGCGTGTAATTGAGCTGAGCAAGCCAATTAGCCAGGTTTTCTGTCGATTGCTAATAATTGCTTGCTGTTTGCAATATCACCAGACTCCACCTCTCCTTTGCCTGTTTGAGGCTTTATTCTACAGCTACACACATAGCAGCAACATACAGTTGTCAGTCCTCTTTTAGAGTGCTAAATACAGTTATGTTCCCACATTCTGTGACCGAACTGACTTAAATCAACTGATCTGCTTGTGTAAACTACTATAGGAACAGGACAATTTTAGAGTCGCACCTGTTAGTAAATGCAATTTTCAATCACTGGCTGTGTGAAAGTAGCCTTTGTAATGTGATCACTAAATAACATTTCCACCAGTCCGTAGCTCCTAGCTACAGGGATTTCACATTCCTTCTTTCAAAAGGCAGCATCTCAAACAGACGTTGATCTCGAATGCAAGCTGCCTCGTTCTACAGGTGGCAGCCTGACTTCATTATCACACTCGTCTGTGCGCGCATGTTTTAGAGCAGGTTCGTAGATGAAGGCTGAGATGATGCAAAGTGATCTGCAGAAGCAGCCTCCGTGCATCAGCGTCGACCGCGTGTGCGTGTCATCTCTATCGTGAGGGTTGCAACATGGCTTTCAGACATCAGTGGAGCAGCACTGGCGCTTTGATGCTAAACTGCATCATCAAAGCTGGATAAATAGTGTTTACAGATACATCTTCACTCTTCTAGGATCAAACAGTCCTGTTAACCATGTACAATCAAACACGGCGTGTCAGACGGTGTTAGCTAGCGATGACGACATCTGCAGACAAGGTTCAGTGTGGTGATATTGTGTTTACTGCAGTCGTATTTCACGTCGCTAAACGAGGGTGGATTATAAATGTGTCTTTTTTTTCTTCATTTCTTTTTAGCAGAAGCCGTTTTGAAGTAGTGCTCGCTGGTTAATCATCTTATCTCCATGTAATTAAGGGCTAGAGTGGCCTTCCGTGCATTTCTATTTCAATCATGCCAGAGATACTGTGAGAAACAAATAGAGACGGGCCAAATGCAACTCAATTACCGCATGCAAGAGAAGATCTGAAACTGTCTATTACGGCACATTTTACGGATAAACTGTTGCTGCTAACTTATAAATCCTGTGGCTCATGCGGAACACAAATCGATTAGTGCAGTTGAAAGCTCTTAGATTTTTAAAGGATATCTTTGAGATCTATCGTTGATGCCACTGTTGTTGTGTGAGCTTGTAGACGTGTGGAAAACGTTTCCCCCGTCTCCATATTTTGATTTGGGCTTGGAAAGCTGGCTTTCCTCTCAGGAAGTGTTGTTCCTCTCCTTTTTCTATAAACAGTGGAAAAGAGACTTGAAGAATATGTCCCAGACTCACTATTTCCACTGTAAACATTGTGCTGTTTCCACCCACAGCAGTGGCTTTCGTCTGGGTCTGCCCAAGGCCCTTTTCTTGGGAAGGATTTTCCAGGGAAGAAATTTGTTTGGATTTTATAGCAGCATTGCTAACTGCTATCCCTACAAGGGTGTGGATGTTTATGCAAACTGTTGCGTAGAGTTAGTGTAGAGCTGGGTACTGAGAACCTGTTCTTATTCAGAACAGGTTTCATTTTGTTTTAAGTACTATTAAATAATTTTTATGACCTTATGGTTCTGATTTGTGAATAAATGAATGATTACGAACCAGTTCTTTTAAATGAATCAGTCAAAAATTTGTCTCAGACTTGTTTTAGAATATTTCTAATGACTTGCTCACTCACATGATCGATTTTAGAGTGGTTCTTAAGTGAATTAAATCATTACTTCAAGTTTGACTCAAAATAAACCAAGAACTGTGTTGTATGTATGAAGGCAAGAATGTGAGCTTGAAGGTGATTTGTATGGAAGAGCTGGGGTTTGATCAGTAGAAGTCATCAGAGAGAAATCTATCAAAAAATGTAGATAAATTATTAGCTCATTTTAAAAAATTAACCATTCATGGATGAATCATTCACAATAAGCTAAATAAGATACATTTAGAAAATAAATAGGTGAATTTCCATTTCATTTTTTTACACAAAAAATAATACTTTTTATAAATATGTGAAATTGTGTACATTCACATGAGATTGAAATGACTTTAGTTATTTTACTTAAAGCTTTCTTATGGATCACTTTAACAGTTGGATAATTGGGTTGTTTCTTTGTGTAATTTTTTAAATTCTTAATATAACAACAAAACAAATTTTCAAAAGATTACAGTATTTTCCCTGTACATTAAATAAGTAATACATTTTTTTTCATTTTGTGTTTTCTGAATCTTTCTACCTATTTAATTTAATTCTCCCTATTTAAAAATCTTCGTATTTCTCCCCCAGTAGCTGCAGTAGCAGAAGTGAACCATCTTGCTCCTTTGTTCCCTACACACTGACTTGATCTTCCACTCTCTCAGCAAGCAATTAAACCGTTATGTTAAGAGAAGAAGAAAAAAATCCCCTGTATCATACACCAGCTATCTGGCCGATAGTAGAGGTAAACCTGCATTTGAAGCCGGGAGAGCCATTTTTATTGCATCATATCAGCCGTGAAAGAGGTGCTAAGATGGACACTCTGTATCACCGCCGCGCCAAAAACTAATCTAAATGGAAAACACATTGTCTTCATTATTTTGCAAGTGCTGAAAGAACATTGTTGCCATAGTAACTGGCAGGGGAGGCCGAGGGCTGCTTCAGGGCCTGTGAATGGAGTACAGGAGAGCCCTCCCGAGCCGATTACAGAAATGGCCAGTTAGTGAGTGTAAAAGTGCTGCTCACTCATGTAATTAATTTCAAGGAGGATTGGTGTGCAGGGGGTGCTAGGATGCAAGGTAACAGATTTAACATGGATATTTAGGAGCTCTTTGCCGTGAGTCAAATGGCAGCCCCGGAGCATGAGAGAGAAGGACAGTATGCGGGTGTGCGGTGGGGGTAGATGAGAGATTGTGTTTGATTAACAGCAACGATGATGACATGCTGTTTTGCAAACATGCGGCTGAAATTGCTCGCATCTATAAAGCCGTGGCTGCCAGGCATAGCTTGAGTTTTTCTCTGGAGGATTTTTAACGAATGCCAAGAAAGCTGTTGTTTTCACGAGGTGGTACCAGAGATTATGTGCACACACACACACAACACCACACACACACACACACACACACACACGTACGGACCGAAAAAAGGCAGAAGAGCTTTATTAAAAAATCATATGAGGAAAAATAGCATCAGTTCATTTCACTAATGCCATGAAATCCAGACCAAATCCATCCTGTGCTTGTATTTATCTCGTCTCATATTTTGTTTACCAAAAGGATGTTCTTTTCAAGCTGTTGCCTGTAATTCTGGGAATCCAAATTACAAAGGTCTTGCCAAATGGGCGGTGTTTAACAGTTTATTTTAGCATGAACATTTGTGTCAATCAGCTTGGTTGATTTAAATGTATTTGTGTATCAAATATAAACCGTCTACTTGGTTACGGTAGGTGTTGGTTAATGATCTCCCAGTCGGCTAGTGAGAAAGAGCTAACCAACGTGGGCCGGGTGTCAGGGATGGGGCTCTTTTCCAAGGAGGAGAACAGTGGCGTGACCAGTAATGGCCATGGCACTTGTGTGCAGAAGCTGTTTGTCATGGCAATTCATGTCAGGGTGTAATTGGTTTACCTGGCCGTGTGTTTTGTGAGGCTTGTCTGCATAGCTAAAAACAAATTACCCACCAGTGACCTTTTGGCTACACCGACCGCATGGACACACTGAGGCAATCGGGTGGGGAGGAAGTAGAGAAGTTGGGAGAGAGGGAGTCGGAAACGGTGTTTGAGTGCCATGATGACGCTATTTCTTGGCTCGCCGCTGTTTGAAGGAGAGTGTTTGAACGAGGGATACCTTTGGGAATATTTATTTGAGCTGGTTCACAGCATGCAAGGTTTTAAAAGGAACAGCGTCCCTCACAGACTCGGCCGTCCCATGCTCTCTTTGCCCGTGCCTAGATGAAGGCGACCGCTGGTTTTAAAAAGCAGAGCCTGTTCCATGCAGCTTTGCTTGCACCATTTATCTGTCAAGAGCAGTAAAGGGGGGAAAGAGGGATGCCGTAATTCCCTGCTTCCTGCATGAAGGATACAATATCCATTTTAGTGACAGCGTAGATGGGCCTTAATTTAAATCTTAATCCACGGGGGCTGAGTCGCAGTCGGCCGGATTGATTCTAGCCCGCTGAGTGTACGACTGCGTGCTCCAGGCGACACTGCACAAGTTGATTTTCTTTGTGAAAGTCTGACACTTTGCTGCCACCCCTCTGTGTGCTCGTTTCTGTCTTCGCTGGCATGTACGGATGACAAAAGCACTCTAGCCCTGTTTTGTTCATGTATTTCCTCCTTGCCAGAAGACACTTCCACATGAAAACTGGAGATTAATTTCTTAATTGAAGAAATGCAAACCTGTTGTTGGAATCTAATTTCGTTTTAATGTAGTTATGAAGGTAATTTAATGCCTAAAAGATTTGCATACGCAGGGTAAGAGTTGTGGAAGTGTACATAAGACTGTAAGCGTAAATTAAATTTGCATGCGCAAGAGAAGCTTTGTAAAGGTGTAAATCGCGTTTCAAGCGTAAGAAAAATTATTTGTAGCATTTTACTGTTACTCGTAAGTGTAATTCAAGTATTGTGAAACTGCAGCTTCATGCGGAGTCTTTGACCCCTCTTTGACTTGCACAACAAGTCATTTAGACATTTGCAACTGTTTGTTTTTTTACACATACAGATTGGTTCTATGCAGTCAATCCATTTTGCAGTTCTTTAAACTGTTGTTTTCGCTTGCAAATCACTGTTCACAGGCTTGCAGTACTTTTTGACCGTATTTTAGCAAAAACAACGTGCCAAAAGTGCAAGCGCAGAAAAATGTAAGTCAGAAGAATGCAGATCGTATTTATTTTGCGTTAGCATGAAGCTGCATTTTCACAATACATGAATTACACTTACCAATAACAGTAAAATGCTGCAAATAATTTTTTCTTGCGCTTGAAACGAGATTTACAGCTTTACAAAGCTTCTCTTGCGCATGCCAATGTAATTTACGCGTACAGTCTTATTGTACACTTCCACAACTCTTACCCTGTGTATGCAAATATTTTAGGCATTATTTTACCTTCATAGTAGTCTATTTAACAGTGTTAATAGTAAGCAATATATATGACAATAAGACAAAATATATGTAAACATGTAAAAGTACATAATAGACACAATTATATAATTATATACAGTGGGTACGGGAAAGTATTCAGACCCCCTTAAATTATTCACTCTTTTTTATATTGCAGCCATTAGCTAAAATCATTTAAGTAAATTTTTTATTCCTCATTAATGTACACACAGCACACCATATTGACAGAAAAACACAGAATTTTGACATTTTTGCAGATTTATTAAAAAAGAAAAACTGAAATATAACATGGTCCTAAAGTATTCAGACCCTTTGCTGTGACAACTCAGGTGCTGTCCATTTCTTCTTATCATCCTTTAGATGGTTCTACACCTTCATTTTAGTCCAGCTGTGTTTTATTATACTGATTGGACTTGATTAGGAAAGCCACACACCTGTCTATATAAGACTTACAGCTCACAGTGCATGTCAGAGAAAATGAGAATCATGAGGTCAAAGGAACTGCTGAAGAGCTCAGAGACAGAATTGTGGCAAGGCACAGGTCTGACCATGGTTACAAAAAAATTTCTGCTGCACTTGAGGTTCCTAAGAGCACAGTGGCCTCCATAATCCTTAAATGTAAGACGTTTGGCACGACCAGAACCCTTCCTAGAGCTGGAACGTCCGGCCAAACTGAGCTATCGGGGAAGAAGAACCTTGGTGAGAGAGGTAAAGAAGAACCAAAGATCACTGTGGCTGAGCTCCAGAGATGCAGTCTGGAGATGGGAGAAAGTTGTAGAAAGTTAACCATCACTGCAGCCCTCCACTAGTTGGGGCTTTATGGCAGAGTGGCCGACGGAAGCCTCTCCTCAGTGCAAAACACATGAAAGCCCGCATTGAGGACTCCAAGATGGTGAGAAATAATAAGATTCTCTGGTCTGATGAGACCAAGATAGAACTTTTGGCCTTAATTCTAAGCGGTATGTGTGGAGGAAACCAGGCACTGCTCATCACCTGTCCAATACAGTCCCAACAGTGAATCATGGTGGTGGCAGCATCATGCTGTGTTGGTGTTTTTCAGCTGCAGGGACAGGAGGATTGGTTGCAATCGAGGGAAAGATGAATTTGTACAGGGATATCCTGGACAAAAACCTTTTCCAGAGTGCTTAGGACCTCAGACTGGGCCGAAGGTTTACCTTCCAACAAGACAATGATCCTAACCACACAGCTAAAATAACGAAGGAGAGTCTTCACAGCAACTCTGTGACTGTTCTTGAATGGCCCAGACAGAGCCGATCTTAAACCCAATTGAGCATCTCTGGAGAGTCCTAAAAATGGCTGTCCACCAACGTTACCATCCAACCTGACAGAACTGGAGAGGATCTGAAAGGAGGAATGGCAGAGGATCCCCAAATCAAGGTGTGAAAAACTTGTTACATCTTTCCCAAAAAAGACTCATGGCTGTATTAGATCAAAAGGGTGCTTTACTAAATACTGAGCAAAGGGTCTGAATACTCAGGACCATTGGCTATTTCAGTTTTTCTTTTTTAATAAATCTGCAAAAAGTCAACAATTCTGTGTTTTTTTGTCAAATGGGTTGATGTGTGTACATTAATGAGGAAAAAACATTAACTTAAATGATTTTAGCAAATGGCTGCAATTTAACAAAGAGTGAAAAATTTAAGGGGGGTTGAATACTTTCCGTACCCACTGTATATTATATATATATATACAGTATACTCTATATATGTATTATATAGGGCTACACGATATATCGAAATTATCGAAATAACGCAAATGTACATATCGCAATATGCATATCGCAACGGCGTGCAATATCATAATCATTTTAATAATAGGCTACTTAAACCAAAACATTGCAAAAGGTCAAAGTTTTAGTTCGACGCATATAGAAGAGAATTGCTTGACGTTAAAAAGAGTTAAGTGCAATAAGTTGCAGAAAACTCTTTGCAGTCTCGTCTTGCTGTCTGACACACACCTGAAGCACGCGCACAAGCCGCATCTCGCACAGCGTCTCTTCAGTTCTGCCGCACACATGCAAAGCGGGGCGTGCACACACGAAGCGTTTGAGAGATGCGGGGCATAGAGGACCTACAATAATTGACAGTATTTGAAAAATAATGTGTTTTTTTTAAACATTAAAGCATGTCAACATATCCTGTTACACCAATTACACAAAATAATGATCTTTAAAAAAAGAATCATATGACCCCTTTAAAAAAAAAAAAAATGGCTATAACCCCAAAGATTAACAAAATTTTATTCATACAGTAACATGTTATTGTATATATATGGGGTGAACGATACGTGTATTGCGTACCCGAACAGTCACGGTACGCAAATCTTCGTTCGTGCATGAGCCTTACAACAAATACAGGCAATCACCCCAATCCAGAAGGAGGCGCCGCAGCAATGCAAACGATGGTTGAAAAAACCGACAGCCAGCAGAAAAAACAGCAAATGCAATGAGCTTGCGCACTTGAAAACAAAAGCCCACTAGATCAGGGGTCCCAAGAGAACTGGAGCGGCCACGGTCTGCAGAGTTTTGCTCATCTGGTTCAAATCACCTGCCTGTAGCTTATTATAATCCTGAACCGCTTTATTAGATGGTTCAGGTGTGTTTGATTAGGGTTGGAGTAAAACTGTGTTGGGACAGTGGCCCTCGGGGACCGGGGTTGAGAACCCTGCACTAGTACTTTACAGGTGGGCACTCAAACCGTTTGCGAATGGAGCTTTGTGCTGTGTATCTACCTCTCTAACATTGGCACAAAAATCCAAATATTCCAAATATTTCCATATTTGCGAGGTAAGTATCTGAAGCGAAATATTATTTAGTATGAAAATTATAGGTCTTGTACTTCCCCCCAGTCGATCCAACGGGACACAAATGGGGCGCGCTGGTTTGGTTCACTGATTTATTTGATAACAAGTACAACTGCGCGGTCAAGTTAGCATGCTGAACGGATTAGGTTTGTGGGTGTGGTGTGGTGTGTGTGTGTGTGTGTGGGTGTGTGTGGGGGTGTGTGTGTGTGTGTGGTGGTGTTTTGGGTGTGTGAGAGTGTGCGCCGCGACAATCACTTCAACTGTTTCCTTATACCAGCAGAATCAACTTTAAACACTTATTGTCTTATTAATAATGCATCACTGTATACAGGTCTGCTTTTATTTGTGTACACTCACAATGAAAACAAAACTTTGTGCTTTTGTAAAATAAAGAAAAAAAATAGGATGTCGCTTTCTGCCATTTGTGTTTCCTTTCTGTGAGCAAATTAAGCCTGTCACAAAAATGAAATGAAACTCAGCGTATATAGGCTACGTTACGTATCGCACGTTTTTTTTCTCTTGTTTATCTGTAAACTAAATAAAATATATTTCAATAATTTATTCCTTTGTATGTATATATGTACTGCAGAGTTTATATACTGTATATAACAATGTAATAATATTTAGTATTTTCACATCTAGGTGTAATTTTTTTTTAATTTGTACTACTGCCTGTTCAAAATAAATGAAAAGAAACCGAGCATAGTAGATTTGTTTTTTCGCCCTGTTGTACCGAAATCGTACCGAACCGTGACCCCCGAACCGAGGTACATACCGAACCGTGACATCTGTGTACCATTACACCCCTAATATATACACAACTTAGATCTAGTTCTGCAGTTTAATTTAAAAAAATCTGTATGTACAGTGCTGCTTGAAAGTTTGTGAACCCCTTAGAATTGTCTATATTTCTGCATAAATATAACCCAAAAAATCATCAGATTTTCATGCAAGTCCTGAAAGTTGACAAAGAGAACCCAATTAAACAGATGAGAAAAAAATATATACGTTGTCATTTTTTCAGGAAAATGATCCAATATTACATATTTGTGAGTGGCAAAAGTATGTGAATCTCTAAGATTAGCTGTTAATTTGAAGGTGAAATTAGAGTCCATCTGTTCAGAGGTGTTTTTTAATAAGTGAGATGACTATCAGGTGTCAGTGTGGGCCCTGTTTTATTTAAAGAGCAGGGATCTATCAAACTCTGATCATGTTTGTGGAAGTGAATCATGACATGAACAAAAGAGGTCTCTGAGGACCTCAGATAAAGAGTTGGTGTTGCTCATCAGGCTAGAAAAAGTTGCAAAGCCATCTCTAAAGTGTTTGGACTCCACCAATCCACAGTCAGACAGATTGTGTACAAATGGAGGAAATTCAAGACCACTGTGGTCCACCAACAAAGAACACTCTAAAATCAAGATGTGTAAAAGTCCACTAGGTTTCAAAGAACTGCAGGCTAACTTCTAAGCAACTAAAAGCCTTTCTCACATTGGCTAATGTTAAATGTTTATGAGTCTATCATCAGGAGAACACTGAACAACCAAGGTGTGCATGGCAGAGTCGCAAGAAGAAAACCACTGCTCTCCAAAAAGAACATTGCCGCTCATCTGCAGTTTGCTAAAGATCATGTGGACAAGCCAGAGGAATACTGGAGAAATGTTTTGTGGATGGATGAGACCAAAATAGAACATTTTTGTTTAAATGAGCAGCGTTATGTTTGGAGAAAGAAAAACACTGCATTCCAGCATAAGAACCTTATCCAATCTGTGAAAACATTCAGGGTGTCCGCAGGGTCTTAAAAAGTATTAAAGTTGATAAATCAATTTAGATCAAATTAAGGCCCTTAATAAGTATTAAAAAGTCTTAAATGCCATTTTCCAAGGTATTAAATTTTGTATCATCTTTTCATTATGTATATTTGTCCGAATAGTGGGGTTCTGTGTAGTTTATTTACGGAATAAATTGACGTCATCTGTTACGACGTTTACTGACTGACTGAGCTGCTGCGTGATAGCGCGGGGCTTGTTGATCCCGCTCACGCTGAACTTCTGACCATAACCGCATGCTCCCATCCGCTCCTGCGATTTTTGTGTCCGCTCCCGCAAACATTCTAATATTGAATATAATTTCACGCATCGGGGCGCGCTATCAGTATGTGGTTGTATTTAAACCCCTTTACGATCGCGCGCACAATGTGTAAAGGGAGCACATATTACGATAGATAGGCCTATTTGTCAATGAGCTCGGGATCTGTTGACGAGAAAATCCTCCAACATCTTGTCTGTTATCTCTCCTTACTTTTGACACGTGATTAGTCAAATCTGACTTCTGCAGCTCATGTTGGATGCAGGGTTATTGTTGTTTTCCATGAAATTGGGCTGCTTTTAAACTGTTGCCATGGGTTGATTTTCCCCAGTGGGTTAAAGGTTTGAAATATTGAATAAATTACATTTGGTTGAAATGCTTCTACAGAAACATTTTGCATTCTACCTGTAATAAAAATGTGCTAAATGTTTTGGGCCACACTAGCAGGAAGCATTTGAGCTGTGTTTATGATAAATATGCATAACAGTGACTGTAAAATATATATTTTAGGTATGGAAATTACATATTTTTTTATATTGGGACCTGTAATTGCGGTACTGTGGGATGTTTTTTTCTTTGGGCCTGGGCTGGGATGCACAATTAAAATGATGTCATAGTTGTGCATGATTTTACCTTCCATGACATTCATGACAGGATAAGTGCGTACGGCCCACTCTGTCAAGTCTGCAGCAAATCAAGCACCCGTAATCACAGGTAACACTGTGATCAGTACAGGTGTTTGTATGAGAAGACCACAAAAAGAGTAGGTTTGCAGACAGTATAGAGTTGATTGTTACAAATACGTTCTTTTGAATACTTGGTGAACTCATTGCCCCGGTAGCTCGGAGAGAGATTTTCCCCTCTCAATAGTTTATGTCCTGGTGTGTTTTATTGGTCTAATTTGTTTCTTGGGTTGCATGGTTAGTCACATTAATTATCTTGTGCTTGTTGTACCGTCAATACTAATAAAATAAATAATCAATTATATGTTGTATGATAAGGCTGTTATCCAAAGTAAGGTCTGTTTTAGTTGTGAGCTTCTTACAATAAAATATGAGTGAAAATGTAGGTTAAAGAGTGGTTGCCGAGGTAACCCGGTTTAAAACTTGTGGACGGCGGATGAGGTCTTAAATGTAGGAAAGAGTCTTAAAAAGGTCTAAAATGTTTACATTAATCCAGCTCTGCTTATTCCCCTGAAACATGGTGGTGGTAGTGTCATGGTTTGGGCTTGTTTTGCTGCATCTGGTCCAGGACGGCTTGCTATCATTGATGGAACAATGAATTCTGATTTATACCAGCAAATTCTGAAGGAAAACATCAGGACATCTTTCCGAGAACTGAATCTCAAGAGAAAGCGGGTCTTGCAGCAAGACAACGACCCCAAGCACAGAAGTCATTTTACCAAAGGATGGTTAAAGAAGTACAAAGTTAATGTTTTGGAATGGCCATGTCAAATTCCAGACCTTAATCCAATTGGCATTTTGTGGAAGGACCTGAAGCAAGCAATTCAAAGGAGGAAACCCACCAACATCACAGAAGTTGAAGTGGTTCTGTACTGAGGAATGGTCTAAAACTCCATCAAGATGTTGTGCAGGACTGATCAGCATTTACAAGAAACGTTACTTGCAGTTATAGCTGCAAAAGGGGGTCACACAGATATGAAAGCCAAAGATTCACATACTTTTGCCGCTCACAGATATGTAATATTGGATAATTTTTCTGAATAAATAAATGACAAAGTATATTTTTGTCTCCTTTGTTTGATTGGGTTATCTTTGTCAACTTTCAGGATTTGCATGAAAATCTGATGATTTTTTGGGTCATATTTATGCATAAATTATTGAAAATTCTAAAGGGTTCACAAACTTCCAAGCAGTGCTGTATATATTTATGGAGTATATTATATAAATGACATTATATAAAATTACAATTATACAGATTTAACATTTATCCACTGTCTTGATATCACAATTCTAAAAAAAAAATGAAAAGATTTCTATTGTATAGTATGTTCTCGCAGCTTAGTTGATGACGCTGATCTTCTTGGTGAGGGTGGTTGATTTGTGTTGCCGATCACCTGTGTTTATTTTGTTTGCGTTTTTTCCAACAGGGCTGACCATTACTTATGCAGACAGGGCCTGGCCAGGAGATCATGTGCTAACTGTGAGTTTGATGTCAATCAATTTCAGATTGATCCCATTAGCTGTGCAATCTGAGTGCTTTCTAAGCAGTAAAACCTCTTTTCTAACCTGCTGTACTCCAGTCTCTAGCCTCCAGACAAAGTGTGCTTGTAAACAGGTGTAGCAGCTATGAGCTATAAGCGCTGTGCCATTGATCAGTCTGTTTAATTAGTGAGTGAGATAATTAAAACACTGTATTTTCAGTCAGCTGGGTTCATCACCATATTTTTTTAAACCAATACCAGGTAGCAGAGTTGTACCCTACTGACAAGTTCTATTCCTGGAGACTTTTTTTTTTGCATCTAATAGTTTCTTTTCATTTAATTGGAGTTTCACACTAATTAGATTTGTCTTATAAAACAGAAGAAAACTCTGGCACAGCAGGAGTTGCCGAGCAGGAGGTCGGATGTTGGAGATTTTTGAGAAATGTTAGTCTCACTTGTGAACAGTATGTAAACGTGTGACTGTGTTTGAATCGCTTTGTTTTTCTCGTCTGTGATCTTGCTGTACAAATCAGGGAAACTCGCTTTTGCATAATGCACTTTTTTGTAATCAGTTTTCGTTTGGATGCAAATTTACTAACATAAGTGATACAAAACAGCCGTTCAACCCACATCAAATTAGCATACTGTAGGAGTCTGAATACTGTTCTTTTCTGACAATATACGTAAATATTAGAGGTGCAATGGTTCAACTTACTCACGGTTCGGTTTGTATCACGGTTTTAGAGTCACAGTTTCGGTACGGTTCAGTATGTGCTATGTTTATGAAAACTATATTGTCAAATAAAAATAGAGAAAATAAGAACAAATAATCTAACTAAAAGTAACAGCACAAATAAATAAACAGTGAAAAAAGATACAAATAAAATAAACAGTGCTTTTCAGTTTTTTTAGGTAGGTCTAACATAGTTTTTAGGTACAGAAATTGAATAAATCAAATGTAAAATAACATTGCATATTTGACTGTATAAATTAAAGATTAATCCTTATTAAAGTTACAAAAGTTATTCAGTCAAGAGCAGTGAGAGATTTCCGTGTCATTGCTGTTTGATTAACATTAAGAAAGTGCTGTCACTTTAAGAGAACGCACTGATCCAGTGCACTGATTCTGTTTGTTCAGCCGACTATGTCTGCTAGGATACTTACCAAGACGGGGCATTTTGACATAACTTTTGTGTGAATTTGTCCATTCAAACAATACTTCACAGAGAGCTTAATATCTGCACATGTTCTGAGACGCGGGTTCACGAGCTTCGGATGAGCGACCACACAGACCTTCTCACTGCGCGCACGAGTTCACGTCTTCTGGCTCTTTAATATTTAAACTGGCCAGAGGCTTAAATGAGTTTAGTTTAAACACAAATAGCAACGTTTGCTGTTCAGGTCTCACCTGCGCTATAAACACGTGATGACAGCATAAATGACAGTTATTCCAGCATAAAGCACTCGCATTGATTAAAGAGTGACTGGTTTGTCCACGTATTGTTTTTTTTTCTCTCTCATCGCTCTTGTTGTAATGTATGGGACGCCAGAATTTGTATACTCAACAGAAACATGCAGTAGCCAGCAACTCTAACAAACCATCGTACAGAGGCATTGTCAGTTTAAGTGCAACCGCAGTGGAACTGTGTATGCCCGAACCGTGTGTGGAAAACCGGTACGGTTACGATTTTTACCGGAGAACCGTGACCCCTGAGGAAATATCATGGTTTCACCAAAACATATTAGGAGTCAGCGGTTTTCAACATTGATAATAAAGAAAATGTTACTTGGCAGCAAATGGAGTAATGACTGCTGAAAATTCAGTTAAATAAAGTACATTAATATAATGAACAGAAAAAATAGAAAACAGTTTTTAAATTGTAATATATTCTACAATAACAATATTACTGTTTGTACTGTATTTGATCAAATAAAGCAGCTGGTGAGCCGAAATAGAGCATTCCAAAAACTTAAAATCTACCGACCCAAAATGTGAACGGCCTATACTGAAAACTGTAACTTTTATACCTAAATAAGATCTGAGCTGTGTATTATTAATGTGCACTCTTATTGTATGTCAACAATAGGGATGTAACGATTAGGTTTGACGATAAATAATGAGTCTACGTAAACTTTCTTCTTTTAATTATCATTAAAACCGTATTAGATTACCGCGATTTGGACAACTCCGGATAAATAAATACTGTCCAGCATAAAGCACAGTTTTAAATAAAAGTCTCACGTGCGCACAGTACGCAGAGTAGTTTTGTTTTGTGTGAAAACAGGGCGGAAAAAATGAGGAGGTTTAAAAGAGTGCTAGGGGGATTATACTAATGAATATATGAATGAATTAATTATATGAATGTTCCTCTGAAGGTACTGACTGTCTTCAGAAACGATTCAATGGCATTTTGTTTTCATCTTCGTAATGTTATTGTTTTAGTGATTATGCAAACAAAAAGTCATTTTATTTGTTGTTTGTTGATTTTTAAATATAAAACTTGAAGTGATTTATGTGTTGGTACTTTTTTAACATCTCCAGCACATTTTAACAATACCGTGATAATACTGATAACCGTGATCATTTTGGTCACTATAATCGTGATAAGACATTTTCATACCGTTACATCCCTAGTCAACAATTGTCTCATTTGATTCTATTTTTATTTAAGACCGTTTATGTATACGAAACCTAAGTGAGACAAATAAAATTATCTTCTGAGACCCTTCTTTGTAGATATTGGCAGTAGACATTGATAAACGCATTGATAAAATAGCTCCCGTCTTTCAGTCTATGAGTGAGAGTCCAGAGCCCTGCGGTAGACTGCAGTTGCTGATGTTTCAGCACTTTTAGGGCAGGCCTGAAACAGAAGGCTGTGGAATTTCTCAGTTGACCTATTCAGCAGTTGGAACCCTGAGGTGTCCACCAACAGCCAAGCTGGTCTGCTGCCTGCAGGGTTCGGTTTACACCAGCCTGTCAGCTCTACTGCTCACTCATGGTCCACAAACCCAATGTTTGGTTCTGCTGAGCTCGCAGACAGAGCCAGAGCTCTCGTCCCAATTCTGAAATACAGCTTTTACCAATGGTGCAGGAACGTAAATTACACTCTTTTTTTTATACTGTTCTAAAAAGCTTGGCCTGGAATTCCTCCTCTCTGCTGTCACCCTAAATTAGAAATCTTACGATTTATGCATCTTTATAAAAGACCGCATTTACTTTCAGAAATAATACAATGGAGTAGTAAACTTCCAGCATTGTCATATTACAGCCAAGTCTTGAGTTCTTTCTTTTTAATAAATTGATATATAAATGTATGAAATCTTTTTAACTTTCACATGACAAGCATTCATCTCATGCGACTGTGCTTCTGAATCCATTTGAAGGCGTCTTTTATGCTCTGAGAGATGCTCAGTAGCTTCCTTGCCTTGATGTGCATTAGGATCTATTTTTAGATGGGAACAGTACATAAGATTCGCAATCATGTGTCTCACTGTGACCTGGTTTTTGAAGACTTACTGACCATCCATTCATAACCACAGCCTGGAGTAATAAAAAACATACAGAAACAGATGTAGAACTAAAGTGTATTTGGATTGGCTTTATATCAGTGATCCACAAACTATTGTCTGTAGGAGTTTTAAGTAGAAAAACAAAACAGGAAATTCATTGTGATTTGATTTATCAGTTGATTGATTCAGTGTTGCTGTTTTTGTCAGTATTTTATGTCTTTTTTTATTATAAAAAGTTAATTGTTTTAGTTTTTTATAATGAAATCTAAAATTAATAAATAGTTAAATTACATTTTTAAGAATAATTTTTAATTACATAATAAAAAGCACCAACACTAAATTAATCAGTTTGGGGTCAATAAGATTTTTAAAAATGTTTTTGAAAGTGTCTTATGCTCACCAAGGCTACATTTATTTGATTAAATACATTTAAAACCATGATACATTTTTATCAGTACTCTTTGATCATAGAAAGTTTAAAAAGAACAGGCAGTTATTTAAAAGCTTTTTTTTTTTTGCATGATATGAAGTCTTAACTGTTCGATTTCAGCTCTATTGTTGAATGAAAGTATTAAGTTCTTTTTAAAAAAAAAATGTAAATGGTGAAGCAAATCATTTTAAAAATTATTATTATTATTATTATTATAAAAATGTTTTGTACATTGAGATAAATTTGTGATTTAACAATTATTTTCAGATTTTCCAGTTAGCTAAATTTTAGAAAATTGAGAATCACTGCTTTGTTCAACATATAATTCAAAAGGAAGTGAAGGAACGTAACAGAAGCAGCTCCCAACAGCGGGGACTTGAGCTGGTTTACTGCCACTCTAACCCACTTTGAAGTGAAAACACTTCCTGGTTTATTTACACAAGGCTGTCCAGGCCTGGCATTTGGCAATCTCTGACAAATGAGAGATTCTCAGGATGAGCCAGAGGAGGGTGAGAGAAGATTGTTAGGAATGCTAGTCATGCTTTTGCTCAGTCTCACAAAGACACACACACCAACAGTCATGCTTGGCAATCCTGGGCAGTGGGTTGATAAGAGCAAAGAGTACTGTTTACTTTTTGTTTTGTTTTTTCCTTAGTCTTATTTAAATGTTCTTTCTGTTCTCAATGTCGTATATGTATGCATGTTTGTACCAAGAGCTCCTAAAAACCAAAAACCCACAACAAATTCCTTGTGTGTTTGCACACTGATTCTGATTCAATCGTGATTTACGCACACAGTGATTTGTTGCCGTCTCGGGTTGGACGGGCCGAGCGCCACACAGACCCAGGGAGCTCTTATCTGAGATAGCTGGTGTTTTTCACAGCTCTGGTCTCGCCCTGTGCAGTGAATCAGAGCTGAAGTGAGCAGACGCAGAGGAATGAGAGCAGAATGGAGAGTGAGTTCACGAGTCAAACGTGTTTGTGGCATGATGGGATTGTCCTGGGGTATCTGGTGACACATACCTGCCATTGTAGAGACCCCTGGCACTGTACTGCTGTTCAATATTTATAGACGCCAAACGCTCTCAAATATCAAATAGTTAAACAGCTGCGGACAATTTCCAAACTGGCTCCTCGTTTTAGTGAAGTGAAGTGACTTGTGGCCAAGTATGGTGACCCATACTCAGAATTAGTGCTCTGCATTTAACCCATCCAAAGTGCACACACACAGCAGTGAACACACACCGTGAACACACACCCGGAGCAGTGGGCAACCATTTAGCAGTTGGGGGTTCGGTGCCTTGCTCAAGGGCACCTCAGTCGTGGTATTGAAGGTGGGAGACAGCGCTGTACATTCACTCCCCCCACCCCACAATCCCACAATCCCACGAGACTTGAACCCACAACCTTTGGGTTATGAGTCCGACTCTCTAGCCATTAGGCCATGACTTCCCCACAGTGTGGGAAGTCACAAGCCGCAGGGATAGTTGCCAGTGTAAAAGAGTTCATTTTCTTCATCACTCTCTTTATATTAGGTAATTAATTGATTTTAAAGAGTAATGTCGTACTTGTTTCTGTGTAGTGAAGTTCAGGGTGTCTAAATGGACACTGTGGAGGGAAAAAAAACACAGTGATACACAATAATAGAATCCAAACTGACCCCAGATTAGTAGAAAAAGGTTATTATGTGTTGGCATCATGCTGTAAGCTGATGAAAAATGGCTGTCACATCCACAGCCTGGCGTCAGCAGCTCCCTCGTGAGAACTTCCCCTCAGGTGGGAAATTAACGTGGATATTATCTGTGCAGCGGCCCAGCAGCAGATCAGTATGAGGCCAGGATCCATTTTGCAGGAAATGCTGGCTTGACATTATTTTCAGGGTGGCCATACTCGCCCTCTGTTAGTGATGTGCTTTTCATTCACCTACTCAAGGGCAAGGTCAAACCGACTGAGGTCGTTCCGCTTCTACAGAGGTGTAAAGGAATTGTGAAGAAATAGAGCTTGTTTCAGATGTGAGCATTCATGAAAATATGTGTGGTTGATTGATTGTAGTTAGCATTTTATAGGGTGTATTGGTGCGTTTTTTTTTTTTTTTTTGACTTTATTTGTGTGGGTGGTGTGTAGGTGTTTTTTATTTCTTTCTTTTTTTTTTTTTTTTGGGGTTGTTTTTTTTTTTTTTTTTTAGTATTTTTTATATTTATTAAGAATATATTAATAGATATATATATATATATATATAAAAGAAAGTAATATAACTGTTTTGAGACAAACGTGGTCCATATCCTTTGGATAAAATAAATATTTCTCCGAACATGCAACAGTTAGTACAGTACTCAAATTTGATTGACTGAGCAATGTTCCAAGCCTGCGTATATGTATTAGTGTTAATATTACTGATATTAATGGTAAGTCATAATTTTATAATTTTGAGTAATAATTTAATAACATTATTATGATTAAAACTATATAGTATTGGCCATACTACATAAAATGACAACATTAAAAGTAAAAGAATAAATATCATTAATCAATAATAAAATTTGTAATTTGATGAATCTAATAAATAATGAACAAATAAAAATTATATATACAGTGGGGGAAAAAAAGTATTTAATCAGCCACCAATTGTGCAAGTTCTCCCACTTAAAAAGATGAGAGAGCCCTGTAATTTTCATAATAGGTATACCACAACTATGAGAGACAAAATAAGAAAAAAAAAAATCCAGAAAATCACACTGTAGGAATTTTAAAGAATTTATTTGCAAATTATGGTGGGAAATAAGTATTTGGTCAATAACAAAAATTCATCTCAATACTTTGTTATATACCATTTGTTAGTAATGACAGAGGTCAAACGTTTTCTGTAAATCTTCACAAGGTTTTCACACACTGTTGCTGGTATTTTGGCCCTTTCCTCCATGCAGATCTCCTCTAGAGCATTAATGTTTTGGGGCTGTCGCTGGGCACCACGGATTTTCAACTCCCTCCAAAGATTTCTATGGGGTTGAGATCTGGAGACTGGCTAGGCCACTCCATGGCCTGAAATGCTTCGTTGCCGGGCGGTGTGTTTGGGATCATTGTCATGCTGAAAGACCCAGCCACGTTTATCTTCAATGCCCTTGCTGATGGAAGAAAATCTCACGATACATGGCCCCATTAATTATTTCGTTTACACGGATCAGTCGTACTGGTCCCTTTGCAGAAAAACAGCCCAAAAGCATGATGTTTCCACCCCCATGCTTCACAGTAGGTATGGTGCTCTTTTGATGCAACTCAGCATTCTTTCTCCTCCAAACACGACAAGTTGAGTGATTTTACCAAAAAGTTATATTTTGGTTTCATCTGACCATATGAGATTCTCCAAATCCTCTTCTGGATCATCCAAATGCTGTCTAGCAAACTTCAGACGGGTCTGGACATGTTCTGGCTTAAGCAGGGGGACACGTCTGTCACTGCAGGATTTGAGTACCTGGCGGCGCAGTGTTTTACTGATGGTAGCCTTTGTTACTTTTTGGTCCCAGCTCTCTGCAGGTCATTCATTAGGTCCCCCCGTGTGGTTCTGGGATGTGTTCTTGTGATCATTTTGACCCCACGAGGGTGAGATCTTGCGTGGAGCCCCAGAACGAGGGAGATTATCAGTGGTCTTGTATGCCATTTTCTAATAATTGCTCCCACAGTTGATTCTTCACACCAAGCTGCTTACCTATTGCAGAGTCAGTCTTCCCAGCCTGGTGCAGGTCTACAATTTTGTTTCTGGTGTCTTTTGACAGCTCTTTAGTCTTGGCCATAGTGGAGTTTGGAGTGTGACTGTTTGAGGTGTGGACAGGTGTCTTTTATACTGACAACAAGTTCAAACAGATGCCATTAATAAAGGTAACCAGTGGAGGACAGAGGAGCATCTTAAAGAAGAAGTTACAAGTCTGTGAGAGCCAAAAATCTTGCTTGTTTGTAGTTGACCAAATACTTATTTTACCGAGGAAATTACCAATTAATTCTTTAAAAATCCTACAATGTGATTTTATGGATTTTTTTTTCTCATTTTGTCTCACATAGTTGAGGTATACCTATGATGACAATTACAAGCCTCTCTCATCTTTTTAAGTGGGAGAACTTTTGCCCACAAATGTGGCTCACTAAATACTTTTGCCACCCACTTATGTTAGTGCTGGGCGGTATGACCAAAAATTCATATCACGGTATTTTTCAAAATTATAACGGTTTCACGGTACATGACGGTATTTTTATTTTTTTTCATGCATGACCGGGTGTTAACCATATTTTCTACTGATTGAGAGAGGAAATACTGCAGTATATTGACTTAGAATGCCCTGTTTACTGTCATGATTGAATATTGTCAAAAAATACCACACTAAATAGTGACTAAACACGACCCCTTTTAAGACATGTTAACCAGGACGGAACGTAATCGGTGTCTGATAAAATTAACATGCATCTACACTAAAGAGCGGCTATGCAGTGGTGGTTTGGCTATATTACTTGTTTGTCTCATGCAGCGCACTGCCTGCGTGAGAAGTACCAAACTAAAAAAAACACACCAAAACAAAAAAGTGCATGTGATATTACGATTGAATTACGCGTACATATGATAATTCAAAACAAACAGAAGCGACAGGTGTAGGAAACGCTGGTTTGGTACTCATTTATTGGAGTCGGATGTGGTGCTTCTAGTCCGCTCACGCACAGAACAGATGCCGAGAAGTGACAATCTCGGGAGTCAGACCCGCTTTCGCGGGACAGCACTGGCGAACTCTCCAACTGAAACATAGTAAGGTTTATCAAAAAAGTTGCTAGGTTTGTCAGGATGAATATTCGATGGAAAAATCTGCTAAGTGTCGAAAGTTGCTAATCTAGTGCTGTAAAGTCGCGCTCGGTGTCGTGTGTGTTGTGTGGAGAGGCGGAGCTGATGGCATGGCGGTGGATATTTGTGGTGGTCAATGTTGATATTGTGGATGAGTTCTTCTGTGTGCTCACTTTCTATTAGTTCTACAGCTGCAGTTTCGGAACTTTCACGCTTAGTAAAACATACAGCTGTTCCCTCACCACAGTACACCAGTGAAAAGGGACCCCTCTCAAACAGTGTCGCGTTCCCAACGTTGTTAAAGCGACATACACCGGTATTGCGGTATTTTAAAAATTAATATCATTTAAAAAAACAACGGATTAATATGAACGGTCTACCGCCCAGCACTAATATTCTACAGTGGGTACGGAAAGTATTCAGACCCCCTTAAAAATTTTCACTCTTAACAATATTGCAGCCATTTGCTAAAATCATTAAGTTATTTTTTTTCCTCATTAATGTCACACAGCACCCCATATTGACAGAAAAAAAAAAAACAGAATTGACATTTTTGCAGATTTATTAAAAAAAAAAACTGAAATATCACATTTACATAAGCATTCAGACCCTTTACTCAGTACTTAGTTGAAGCACCTTTTGACAATACGCCATGAGTTTTTTGGGAAAAGACGTGCAACTATAGTTTTTCACACCTGGATTTGGGGATACTCTGCCATTCCTCCTTGCAGATCCTTTCCAGTTTTGTCAGGTTGGATGGTAAACGTTGGTAGACTTTTTAGGACCATTTTTAGGTCTCTCCAGAGATGCTTAATTTGGTTTAAGTCAGGGCTCTGGCTGGGCCATTCAAGAACAGTCACAGAGTTGTTGTGAAGCCACTCCTTCGTTATTTTAGCTGTGTGCTTATTAGTGGGTACTAATACTTTCCGTACCCACTGTATATATTAAACACACACACACACACACAACCCACACACACACACCCAGGTGGGTGTTCTGAAAGGAGGAGGCCCAAAGTCTATACAGTATTTTTATCAAATGTAAATTAATGTCCCAGTCACATTTTCTTGCTTAAATAAACATTACTTATACTATCAGAAAAAGAGAAGAAAAACAAACAAAAAAAACATTTAAACTCTATATAATCAATATTCTATTTATTAAAGCCAAGTATGAATCTCATCAAGTTAGTGTTTTAAAGCATTTTACATTTATTCCAAAATAATAAACTCAAGGCAGTTACAATTTAAACAATATATTTTATTTGTGAACATATGTTCAGCTATTCTTTTTAATAGTTAACTTTAAACGTTTTTCATCAGTCATCAAAGCTATGTAAATATTGTTCACAGACACAGAGATTTACTTTTAATTTCACCAAGATGATCACTCACTAAAAACTCTCACAGATTATGTTTTCAGGACATTTTAAGTCTTATTTTGATGTAACAAAGTGATTATATATCTAAGTGTGCGAGTTGTTTACTTACTTTTTAAAATCAGTTTTCTCATTAATGCCATATTGTTCATTCAGACTGATTCAACACAAACGTGAACTGTTTTTTTTTGTTTTTGCACACGAACACAAGAGGCGGGATTTATTGCATGAACCAATCACAGCTGATCATAACCAGTCATATCCAATCATATCGCGATGGAGGCATTGCCTCCTCTCACGTGGCTTTCCCCCATTCATTCTCAATTACCCCCCACCAAACCCACCGCACGCTTTAGGGGGTCTGTTAAAACTCAATGGGCTCAGGGGAGGCGAGAGACACGCGGACTCCCGCTGTAACTTTACCCGCTGGTGTTACTGTTGGACAATATTTCTTTAGAAAAACAAGTGATTTATACACTTTTTAATGTCATATTTTCTAATATTTGCGTTGGTTTATTTTTGTATTACGAATTTGTTTCTCATCCAATTTTTTGAGGAGGCAATGCCTCCCTTGCCTCCTCAGAGGAAACACCCCTGATATATACACATACATACATATATTATAAAAAAAATGTGGTAGCGGAGCAAAAATAGACAAACTGTAGCAAATATTGGATCTACATTTAAAGATACCAATGCAGACACATATCAACCATAAATACAAAATAACTTTTTTTTTTTTTTTTCCCAAGAATTGTGTAGTAAATAAATACACAATATTTTAGGTGAGTAAATATTGTGTAAATTTAAAAAAAAAAAGATTGTTTGCTTTTTGTATTTGTGTATCTTATTATCTGTATTATTGCTATAATACATTTTAAAAATAGATTGTATTAAGTATCACAAATATAATGGCTGACCAGGGCAGTTTGTGGTGGGGGGTGGTCTATCTGTACAAGTGCCCTCCCCTCTCCCATCAGCTCACAGATGGGCCACACCAACCTTCTGTTCCAGCAGGTATCCCAACAAATAATGAGAGAGAGAGAGAGAGACAGGTAGAGAAAGAGGAGCAGAAAGAGCAAATTAAAGCGAGCGGGAAGGATGGGGACTGTGATTTTGTGGAGGATGAGGTGAGGAGAGAGGTGATGGGACTGAAAAGCAGACTCAAGTCAGTAGCTAAGTGCCTTGTGACCAGAATGAAACATAAAGCCTCAGGCAGATGTAAAGAGTAAAGAAGAAAAGGAGGGGGTGGCAGAAAGGGAAGGGGGAAAGCGGAAAGGGGGAGTCGGTTTGAGAGTAAGAGGAAGGTAGAGTGAGTGAAAGAAATAAATAGAGAGCGTGAGAGGAAGAGAGAGGGAGGGCGATGGTGGGGGAAGATGGTGAGCCGGTGCGGCCGTGTTGATTGGCTTGTATGAAAACACATGACTGCAGTGGGGAGCCTCTTGCTCGGGGTGAGTGGCTCTGCTTCAGACCAAACCACATTAGATGAAATGAATCCATTCCCCAGCCTGTTAAAGGAGCACGCAGCTTGGGTTCCAGAGAGAGAGAGAGAGAGAGAGAGAGGAGGGGTGAATTGAGTGGCAGGAGAGAATGGGGGAGAAAGAGGGAAAAAAAGAAAAAAGCAGTGGTGAGCAGGCAGGAGGCCAGATAACCACATTGGTGCTAGAGAGACTGCTCAAGAGATTACGGCACATTTTAGGTCAGGAACATTACGAGGAGCAGGGCAGAGCCTTATACCCCCCCCCCCCCCTCCCCCGGCCTGCCTTTCTGGCTCATACGAACAAATCGCTGCCTGTGCCTGTCTGCAGGGGCCACTGTCCAGCTCACTGCTCCTCGCCACACACACACGCAAAATGGGTTCAGAGCACAAACAATATGGTTATGGGCTTGGTTGTCTTTCACTATTTGCATATTTCTCACAGTTTTTGAGTTTTGTCTACATAAAAGGTGTTGGAATTGGATAATACTGTGTACTTTTGATATACAGTGGCTCTGAATATGTAAAGATGTTTGGCATTTATTTTTTAAAAGAGACAACATAAGCACATTTTTCATGCAAAAGAATTCACAAAAAAAAGTTTTTTATAGATTTGCAGTAAAGTGTGGAGAAGTGCAGTAAATACTATCTATAGGTAAAAGAACCTCAGGAAAACCTGAGCAGAATATGGCTGATAATAGTTGAAGTTAGTTGGGAGAAAAAACTCTAGAATATTTGTGTGCTGATGCTTTTGGTTTGTATCCAGTCAAAAATATGGAGGTCAGTAAGTTTGTTTTTTTTTTTTTACATTAGCAATAATGCATTAAATAGTCAGTTTATTATTGATAATAAATTGCAGAAATCTTTTAACATTACAAATGTTACAATAATAAAAATAATAATTTTCTAATTAAATTAAATGCTGTTCTTTTGAGCTTTCTATTCATCCAAAGAATCCTGAAAGACATGTGTCATGTGTCATTTCCACAAAATATTAATCAGCACAACTGTTTTTAACATTGATAATAATATGAAATGTTCTTTAGCAGAAAACCCCCGCACTTATAAGGATTTGCGATAAAGGATCACTGACTGAAGGCGTAATGATGCTAAAAATGTAGCTTTGAAATCACAGGAACAAATTACATTTTCAAATATATTAAAATGGAAAACAGTTACTTTAAATTGTAACAGATATTTCACAAATTGTAACATATTATTTCTGATCAAATAAATGTAGACTTAGTGAGCCTAAGAAACTTCTTTCAAAAACATTAAAAATTAATTAAAATCTTACCAACCCCAAACGTTTGATCAGTAGCATAAGTGTCCAAATACTTTTTGGGGTCACTATAGGTGGCTTAGGGTTAGTTGGTAGTGATCGATCTGAGCAGACTGCAGAATGCATCACCAAACGCAGATGGACCCTCGCCTCTTTCCCACTCAGCTGTGGCGGACGCTTCCCTCTGTCTCTCCACTGCAGGCATTCTGATCTTTAGTATGACTGCACTCTGATCAGCCAAGCTGAAAGCGAGTCTCATACACCCGCAGACCACCCACAGTCCATGCACTGACCGCCTGACGCATTTTGTGCACAGGACCTGGCTGAAATCGCCAGTTCTGATCTGATTGGCAGGCGCCACGCAACTGTTTTGAATGGAGAACTAATTACTAGATTAGTTTGGCAGATGAGTGGCATCAAATCTTTGGGAAATGTTCAAATATCTAAAAGAAGGTGACTAGAGCATATAGTGTATATTCTTCCATATTTCTGCTGTAGAACATAAAAAGATATTTTAAGGAAAGTTTCAAATGTCACTTTTTTTGATTATCAATATTCAAAATATGTGCTTTTGAGTTCTGCAAACGACATAAGGGTAAATTGTGACAATTTTCAGTTTTGGCTGAACTGTCCCTTTAATGACTTCAAGATCAGTTCAGATTAGTCATTTTACATGTCAGTCAGACAGATCTTTCCTGAGTAAGTGGAAAGCTCTTGGCCAGAATAAGATTGAACAGACTTAATGCTGATTGAGTTGTGTAGCTGTTGTCCTGTGGGCATTAAAGTGAGCGAATGAGAAGTTTACACCACATGAACGAGTCGAGTTGCTTTGAAAAGATCTCTCGGTCGGATCTGAGCATGAGCTGTAATTATGATCAGTCTTGTAAGCTTGGCCTTTTTCTTGAATTGTGTTCCAGGCTGGTATCAGTCTCTCAATCCCTGTCCTTAACCCAAGAGTGTGACTGATGGTATTTATAGAGAGCTGCCTTTGAAAAGGGAAAAACTCACTCATGCGGTGTGTGTCTGATTATCAAGAGATAATTCTCCCTGTACAAACTAAGTTCTCTCTCTCTCTCTCAGCCCTCTGTCTGACCCCGCCTTTCATAAGATTAAACGTCTTTCCACTGTGTTTTTTATACTTCACTTCCTTGCTTTTGTTTTTGTTCTGACAATATGAATTATGCCTTGTTCATCTGATATGATTTATCCAACTGTTTTTTTGAGGTTTAGGTTCTGTACCCTGCTGATTTTCTTTCAGATACCTGGGTATCAGCACTTCATCTCATTTTATATGGTTTGGTGGTGTGAATTCCACAAAATATTGGGTTTTATAAAACTGATATTGGTTAATTAAAACAGTGATTGGTTTCACCAGTATTTTTAAACAATATTTTTATTATTCACCCTTATCAACTTAAATGATTTTTAAAGCAGTGATGTAATGAAAAAGTAGTCCTTGATATTTTTAAAACTACATGTACATTTTAATTGTTTAAAAAAAACTTTAAAAAAAATTTTTTTTATAACGTGCCTTTTTTTTCCACACGTTTTAAGTGTAAGAGTGCAGGAGTGGAGATATAATGTCCACCAAAAGGCAAAATAAATACACACACACACACACACCACAGAGGGAGAAACACATATACAATTATATTTAATTATTACTAATTCAAATAATAATAAACAATTATATATTATTTTATTTATATAAACTATGTGATTTGAGTTGTTTATTCAAGAGCAGTTAAATGCTGTGAAATTCTTCCAGCGTGGCCAAGTATCTGACTAAACTTTTTGTTTGGAATGACTCCATGGCTAGCTTCTGCTTCTCTTTGAATAATGAGAACAAGAGTTTGTTTTCATTGAGGTAGTTGGTGTGTTATATAACTGGTGTTTTTCCAGCCTTCATTGCCTGAGGGGTGAGAGATTGACAACATAGAGCGAGAGAGAGAGAGAGAGAGATGCGTGATCAAGCTGTGTGGAGTTTTGGACCCTGCTTTACGGCCCTTTGACGTCATAGATCAGGATGTTCAGCAGCCGCTGTAAAGATGTTTTCATGTCGTCATCATCACACTCTTGAAGCCCGTAGCTTAGAGTTTGCACACCAAACAAAAGCCGTCTCACGAGGAGGAGGAGGAGAGTGAGAGCACTCTTTCTTCCCCCCTCTCTCGTGCTCTCACTGCTGGTAGCTGGAGGTGAGAGTGACAGCGGGGTAAGGAGGGAAATAGTTAATCAATAGCCACAAGGTCAGACAGGCAAGCCTCTGGTTTGAACGTTCCCTGTTAGTGGGTTGGAGCAGAGGATTTGTAGCGCTTGTAAAGGCTTAAAGGAACACTCAGCAGTTATTTGTGGTGGTGCTGATGGTCAGGGTGGCAGGACTGCAGTGTGTGAGAGAGAGAGACACCTGCTGGCCTTTGACTATCACTGCAGCCACAACGACCCAAATCCTGTCAGAGCCTTTTGCCAAATGTAATTATATAATTTGTATACACCCAAAATATATATTGAGAAGCCAAACTCCTTTATATATGACTTGTTTAGACGATAAATCTATTTTTATTATTTTATTTTCAAGCAACAATGGACAAGTCGGTAAGAATTGAAAATGAATAAAGAAATTAATCATTTAATTCAACAGGATCATTAAAGTGATCAAAATACTTATTTTAACTATATATACTACTGTTTTAACTGTATTTTTGATCAAAATCCAGCCTAATGAGCATTATATTTATTTCAAAAAATCTAACCACCCGCAAACTATTTGAATGGTTTGTAAAAGCCTTATCACAATTCAAGATACTTATATGGGAGATAGTTCATATTACATTTAGTCATTTTTTTAGCAGACGCTTTTATCCAAAGCGACTTACAATGCGGACATAAAAGCGTCAAAACTACAAAGAGCAACATCAATGACACGGCTCATTTAGGCCTAACGCAGTAAAACGTAGCAAGTTGTGTGTGTATATATATATAATATATATATATATATATAAATTATATATTTACAGGTGCATCTCGATAAATTAGAATGTCTTGGAAAAGTTCATTTCTTTCAGTAATTCAACTCAAATTGTGAAACTCGTTATTAAATAAATTCAATGCACACAGACTTAAGTAGTTTAAGTCTTTGGTTCTTTTATTGTGATGATTTTGGCTCACATTTAACAAAAACCCACCAATTCACTATCTCAACAAATTAGAATATGGTGACATGCCAATCAGCTAATCAACTCAAAACAACTGCAAAGTTTTCCTGAGCCTTCAAAATGGTCTCTTAGTTTGGTTCACTAGGCTACACGATCATGTGGAAGACTGCTGATCTGACAGTTGCCAGAAGACAATCATTGACAACCTTCACAAGGAGGGTAAGCCACAATTATTCATTGCCAAAGAAGCTGGCTGTTTTCAGAGTGCTGTATCCAAGCATGTTAAAGTTGAGTGGAAGGAAAAAGTGTGGAAGAAAAAGATGCACAATCAACCGAGAGAACCGAAGCCTTATGAGGAGTGTCAAGCAAAATCGATTCAAGAATTTGAGTGAACTTCACAAGGAATGGACTGAGGCTGGGGTCAAGGCATCAAGAGCCACCACACACAGACGTGTCAAGGAATTTGGCTACAGTTGTCGTATTCCTCTTGTTAAGCCACTCCTGAACTACAGACAACGTCAGAGGCGTCTTAACTGGGATAAGGAGAAGAAGAACTGGACTGTTTCCCAGTTGTTTAAAGTCCTCTTTTCAGATGAGAGCAATTTTTGTATTTCATTTGGAAACCAAGGTCCCTAGAGTCTGAAGGAAGGGTGGGAGAAGCTCATAGCCCAAGTTGCTTGAAGTCCAGTGTTAAGTTTCCACAGTCTGTGATGATTTGGGGTGCAATGTCATCTGCTGGTGTTGGTCCATTGTGTTTTTTTGAAAACCAACGTCACTGCACCCGTTTACCAAGAAACTTCTTTCTGCTGACCAGCTTTTTGAAGATGCTTTTTTCATTTTCCAGCAGGATTTGGCACACACTGCTAAAAGCACCAATAGTTGGTTAAATGACCACGGTGTTGGTGTGCTTGACTGCCAGCAAACTCACCAGACCTGAACCATAGAGAATCTATGGGGTATTGTCAAGAGGAAAATGAGAAACAAGAGAGACCAAAAAATGCAGATGAGCTGAAGGCCACTGTCAAAGAAACCTGGGCTTCCATACCACCTCAGCAGTGCCACAAACTGATCGCCTCCATGCCACGCCGAATTGAGGCAGTAATTAAAACAAAAGGAGCCCCTACCAAGTAGTGAGTACTTGTACAGTAAATGAACATACTTTCCAGAAGGGCCAACAATTCACTAAAAGTGTTGCGATAGTGAATTGGTGGGTTTTGTTAAATGTGAGCCAAAATCATCAATTAAAAGAACCAAAGACTTAAAAACTATACTTCAGTCTGTTGCATTGAATTTATTTAATACATGAGTTTTCACAATTTGAGTTGAATTACTGAAATAAATGAACTTTTCCCCGACATTCTAATTTAGTGAGATGCACCTGTATATATATATATATTTAACACACAAACAAAGAAAAACATATTAGATAGAATAGAAAATAGAAATCTCGGTTTGTTTTTGTTTTTTTTTGTTTTTTTTAATGAAGAATAAAAAAATGTAAAAAGATAAATATAGATAAAGTAGAATAGAAAGTGCTAGATTTAGAGGGTCAAATAAAGATGGAACAGATGTTGTTTTTTTTAGTCGTTTCTTGAAGATGGTTAAGGACTCTGCTGCTTGGATTGAGCTGGGCAGGTAATTCTACCAGGAGGGAACAGTTAATGAAAAAAGTCTGTGATAGTGATTTTGTGCCTCTTTTAGATGGCACAATAATACGCCGTTCACTTGCAGAATGCAAGCTTCTAGAGGGCGCATAACTCTGAAGTAATGATTTTAGGTAAATGGGTGCAGAGCCAGTGTTGGTTTTGTAGGCAAATATTAATGCCTTTAATTTTATGTTAGCAGCTATTGGTAGCCAGTGCAAACTGGTGAACAGAGGTGTGCTTTCTTTTCGGCTCATTAAAGATTAATCATTAATCACAAATTGCAGTGGAATTTTTGGATTAATTTTAGAGGTTTGATAGAGCTGGCTGGAAGACCTGCCGAGAGAGCGTTGCAATAGTCCAGCCTGGTTAGAACAAGAGCTTGAACAAGGAGTTTGTTGCATGCTCTGCACGAAAGGGGCCTGATCTTCCTAATGTTGTATATAGCAAATCTGCAGGACCGGGCAGTTTTAGCAATGTGGTCGGAGAAATTCCGCTTATCATCAATCATAACTCCAAGGTTTCTAGCTGTTTTTGAAGGAGTTATGGTTGATGTGCCTAACTGGATGGTGAAATTTTGATAAAGTGATGGGTTTGTTGAAACCACAAGCAGTTCTGTCTTAGCCAGAAGACAGAATTGATTTTAGATAATATATTAAACTTTTTATATTTTTATATTTTTATATAATATACTTTTTTATATTTTATATAACTTTATAAATAATTACGAAATTTTTTGAAATGATTTTAATTTTTTGTTTTTTTTTCAATACAAATATTGATAAATATATACATCTTTTGCAGTGTTTCAATCTCTTGCACATTTGCTGGAGATTTTTTATTAAAATGGGAGCAAGTTGTGCTTTTGTGTGACTCTGAGGTTGTGAGTTCAGCACACTTCCATTATGCAGGTACCAGGCCTATGTCGCCTCATCCATGACTTACATGCTTAAACATTTCATGCGGGCTTAAGAAAGCACTCTTAATACCTGTCCCGACATCACTTCCTGAAATGCACTGACTACTTTAACATACTGTATATAGGCCACTATCTAACCCAGTGTTTCCCAACCAGGGTGCAGTGTAAAAAAATCCTTTTTTAATATTTTTAAATTGCTAAAATGTTCAAAAAAAGCATCTATTATATAATATCCATTTCTGATGTCGCCAATAATTAGAGATGCACCGAAATTTCGGCTGCCGAAAATTAGTTTACTGCTCGGGTTTCACTTTCACATGGTGTGACGCTCTGCGTATTATCTCGCTCTATGTGTGTGTGCTCCGCTCAGTCGCTCCACTCGTATACCGTTCATGCTCATCGGAACAGCAAAGTCCACTCAAAAATTGAGCCGACAGGAAACATCGATGTAGTACAGTATTGTTTCTGTCTGCAATAGCCCTACTGTGTTGTAACATGGTGTGGTATATGGGCAACTCTGGTAACGCTGCCCTCTCATTCATTGATCTGCTAACCGCTATGTTATTGTGTTCTGATAATAATAGCTTTCTAGAACTAAACATTATTTGGATAATTGGTAAAAAAAAAAAAAAAAAGTTAAATATCTTAACCCTACTGTTAGACCTACCTGAAAAACTAAAAAGCAATTTATTTAATTCGAAGGCCTGTCATTATTTTTTATTTGTGCTATCATTATTCATTTCTTTATTTGTTCTTATTTTATTACTGACTGCTTACTTGTCATTTTTTATTCAATTCAAAGTTTGAAATCAAGCTATCTCGTGCTACTGCACCAAAATTACCCCACTGTAAAATTAAAAAAACACAGTGAGCAAAAATTTGTGAGATAGCTAGTTATAATGGTAATTAAATAATATTTACATATGTATAAAAGCCTACATTAAAATCCCTCATATAAATTGGTCTCTTCATTAGAAATTAGCCTACTGATTGCCACCATTGATGGACAAAAATTTTAAATAATATAAAAAATATCTGTATGACATTATATTCTGCAGATCTTCCCTGTTGTACCGAATATCTATACTTTTCAAATTATCACATCGAAGTTAGAAATTCAAATATTGTGACAAAATTTATTTTGTAGGGTGCCACAAGTTTGTTAAAATTTCCAAAGGGTGACACTCCCCGTCCTGTCACGCACACAGCTGAGGTATTTGAAGAGAGCTTTATCAGACCGCTGCAGTGGGTGGTGGGGGAATTTTGCTGTCTGCCTATTTTTTTTTTCCACATTTGTGCCTTGGAATTTTAAGAGTGATTGCTGTGAAGTGGCCAGATGAGAGATGAAGCCCCGACGCTCCCGTTACTCACCCATTAATCCTTCCACATGTCGGCGCAGTGAGTTACAGCACTGGCCACAGGCCCTTGTGTTTATTTGCCAGCGAACGCAACTGTAAATCAGCCCGTAGTGGCTAAATTGATAACCTTGAATGTAAGGCCTGATACCTTTAACAGCGTGTAATAGACACACTGATGGGGTTCAAGCATCTGCAGAGGTCTGATTGAAGTGTAATTGGTCACAGTTCTTCCTTTCAGCACTCACACACTTTTTCAGCTCCATCCTTACTTAGTTGTGCAGTTTATTTTGCTAGCATTTTTTGAAGATCACAGTTGTACTTGTAAGAAACTGAGGAGGGTCAAAGTTACACTGGAGCGACTTCATCGACATGAAAGATGGATGGGACGGCTCCTCCTCACCCACTACTGAAATGTCATCTGAGCGCTCGGTGTCTTTCAGGACCTTGTTGAGCGTATGAGGAGATCACAGATTTGTGCGGAAGTGCTGTCCCGTTTTTCTCTCAGCCTGACACACTCCTCTTTTGTCTGTCCATTTTTCAGAGAGAAGAACTTTAATGGCTTCCAGGTAGAGAGAAAGAGGCAGCAGTCAAGATGAACTCGATTCCTTCGATGGATAGGCACATACAGCAGACCAATGACAGGCTGCTGTGCATCAAACAGGTGAGGAGACAAGAACCACAGTGACACAATGACCGTCTGTGTCTGTGTGTCTGTCTGTCTGTCTGTTCATTGTTCCAGAGTGCCCCACTGTCTCTCTGATGGCAATCTGTAGTTTTCCATTAGCTTGGCTCATATCAGGTTGTCGAATATGGTTGGAGTCTGAACCCTGTTGTCCTCTTTGGCTGTTTTCCAAGCATCCTCTATCAGCCGACGCTTGTTTTTGTGTACACAAACACAGGCACACTAAATGCAGACATGCCATAGACTTCTTTTACTTTTAAATTGAGCTAATTATACTACTGTTCAAAAATTTTGGCACCAGTAAGATTTAAAAAAAAAAAAATTAATACTGTTATCGCAAGACACACTGACTTAATCAAGATGAAAGTAAAAAATATTATAATGTTACAAAAGATTTATATTTTAAATAATTGCTGTTCTTTTGAGCTTTATATTCATGAAAGAATCCTGAAAACAACCATTTTCAACATATAATGTATATACAGTTTTCTGTAATATTATCAGTAAGAATCATGTGACACTGAAAACTGTAGCAGTGACAGCTGAAAATTCAGCTTTGTCATATCAGAAATAAATAACATTTTGAAATATATTAAAATAGAAAACCGTTATTTTAAATAGTAATGATATTTCATAGTATTCCTTTTCACTGTATTTTTTTAAACACATAAATGCAACCTTGGGCCCCCCTTTCCTTTAAACGTATTATATTGGAATGTCCCGCAAGTAGAAAACTTTTATATGAAGTACGCTCACTCAGGGACTTTAGTAAGATTTTACCAGAAAAGATTTGAGATTTTCTATCATATGGTAATTTTAAAAAACCTGGAAATAATAACAACTGCTGTATTTTTGTGTTTGCTTGGTTTTCATTTTGTGTTTATGCAAATCATGTAAATACCAAATGTCGCATTTAAGAAGGCGCATCTTCATTGCAATAAAATTAATAACTACTAACACTGCTACTACTAAATGCAGCCTTGGTGACACTTCGTTCAAAAACATTAAAAAGTCTTACCAACCCCAAACTTGAGCGGTAGCGTATAATAATGACTACAGATTAACTCAAAACCTACCCTATACCTAAAAACTTATTATATTTTCCCCTATTGATTTGACACATATTTGTCCTCAAAGTACACACATCACAGACTCATGGTTTTAAACAGAGTTTCTAAACCATAAGCCCATCAGTAGGTATCAGTGCATCGAAAGCAAAGTTTTGACTGATTTAGCACTTCAGATTATGAAAACCACTTCAAATGTCCTCATGTTTTAATATATCAGAGAGGATATTTGAGAGAAAAAAAACAAAATAAAAGGCACTCACAACTATAGCCAAACTTACACACAAGTAGGTATGACCCAAGGCTATGTCTTGTGATTCTTGAATTTGATAATTACAGTGTGCTGTGTAGGTGTGACAGTTTGCATATCTCGACAGATTTATGGAAATATTTGACATGCCAACTTGTATATTACAGACAGTTCAGCATTTTTCGTGTCCGAACAGATTTCCGCTAGGCTTTGTTGTCTCTGCATCAATTAGGCTAGTCTTAGCGCTAATAAGCTCATGTCTACAGCATGTAAGAATCCACTGAATTTTCTGAGCCTATTTAATTGGTTACAAATGACACCGTTATCTCTGTTTTGCATGGAAGATTGAGCCTGATTAAAACTAAAGACAAAACGCAAACAATTGCTGCTCATTAATCATATTGATATGGCACATTTAGTGTGGTGAGAGTCGTCAATTATTAATATGTTCAGTGCCAGTGTTGTCCCAGTGAGCTCAATTTAAGCAGAGATGGTATTTGTATTTTAAAGTATACTTTATCATTTTATGTCCACATAATATTTTAGTCAAGGTTTTTTTGTTTTGCAGCAGCAACAACAGTAATAAAGTTTTGCACTTCCATATGTACAGTAAACTACCTCTAGTTAATATGGAAATGCCAATACCTTTACAATTTCTAAATGTGTGCTTGTTTGTGACATCAATATGTCAAAAACCTGATACTCTATCAATCTAATGGGGGTGTTTTCTTTCTTCTCTGTCCCATTTCCCTCCTTTCATCATTCTGTCATCCTGTCACTCAATCACACACCTGCCTGTCATACAATCAATTCTTCCCTCAACTTTACTCAGTTGGTTATAATGACAGTAGCGTAAAACATTATGTCCAGTCTCATGACTAACATCATCATGTTGTGATTGTAATGTCGATCAAATGGACCACTTTCTCTCTTGACTTCTTTGACTTTTTCTATCCTCATACTACCACTCTCGCACTGTCATCTGACTTTCATTTACATTTTCTCCATTGCCTTTTTTCCCCTGTTTGTTGAGCTTCATTTCAATTTTACTAACTGAAACTCTTATCATTCACAGTGTTTACCTTTGAATGCATGATGAAGGTTCGGATGATCAGAACAATTCTCTTGGTTCATTCTCCATCAAGTACATGAGGAGGAATTTAATGACTAGAAATAATAAGTGAAACACGGCACGGCGACTCAGTTTAATTAGACAGGCTTTCTTTTCTTTTTCTTCTTAAGAAGAAATTATCATTCACATGGAACATGAATACAAATTTGCTGAAGAGTATTCTGAAACTGGAGGAGGCAGTTATTCATGGTCCATGTCCCGTGCAGGACTGATGAAATGAGCTCGTGCTCAGGGATTTCCAATGACAGATTAGCTGATGAGAGGAATTGCCCTTAAGATTTCAAGATCCTGACCTTCTTTTATTGTCTTGCATCTGAGCAAAGTGTTGAATGTGACTGAATAATTTGAAGATTTCTTAATTTAGTAGTTTTCTGTACCAGAAACAAGAATATAGTTGTTGTTTTTTTATTTTAAAAGGTTTTTTTAAATAATTTAAAATTATATAAATATATGATAAATTTGCATTTATAGAAAAAAAAAACTTGTGATAAGCAGAGACAGTATTTCTATATTAATTCTAATATTTTAGTGAAAATTTTCTTGAAAAATATATATGTGACCTGACCACAAAACCGTCATAAGGGTCAATTTTTCGAAATTGAGATTTATAAATCACATGAAAGCTGAATAAATAAGCATTCCATTGATGTAAGGTTTGTTAGGATAGAACAATATTTGGCTGAGATACAACTATTGAAAATCTGGTATCTGAGGGTGCAAAAAAATCTAAATGAATATCACCTTTAAAGTTGTCCAAATGAATTCTTAGCAATGCATATTACTAATCAAAAATGAATGTTTTAATATATTTACAGTAGGAAATGTACAAAATATCTTCATGGAACATGATCTTTACGTAATATCCTAATGATTTTTGGCATAAAAGAAAAATCAATCATTTTGACCCATACAATGTATTTTTGGCTATTGCTACAAATGTACCCCAGTGACTTAAGACTGGTTTTGTGGTCCAGGGTCACATATTTAAAGATATATATAAATAGAAATGTATGACTTTTAAAGATCAATGACTTTTCCAGACCTAGAAATCCTGTTTAAAATAACATGATATTTCCAGGTTTCCATGTAACGTTATATATGTAACTATTCTAATGGTTTTGACATATTACTTCACACTGATTCATTTTTGCCGCCTAGTTCCTATAACTGGACTGGGAGGACAGCAAGAAAAAGAGCAAGTTTAATTCAGTGATATTGTAGTATAGGTGATCAGAAGTGTAGATGTCCAGGCCTGGTCAAGTAACAAGACTTCAATGCCTCTGGAGTGACTGATAGTAATACACAGAGCTGCCCTGAGGTGAAGAGGTCCTGTTTGGACACTGCGTGCTTAGCAGGGGAAAGGTGGAGTGTTGAGATTTGGCTGCTGTTGCATTAACACCTGTGTTGTGATCCTGCCAAAAACCCTTCACTGCTGACACACTCTCTGAGTGCCCACCATCACAACAGCGAGCTTTCCATCCCCTCCTCTCTTTCCTGATAATCGTGCGGTCAGAGCCAGACACCAGAATGTCCGATTAAGCAAAGAATTGCCTCCCTAAAAATGAAGATTCTTTTCCCCCAGCTTTTTGCGGCGAGAAGGGGGGACATTTTATCCCCGCATATCCCTTATGCTGTGCAGGATTTACTCAGCAGGGTTCTGCAGCAGTAGACATTGCCTCTTTGTCAGATGAGCTCTTTGTCAACACACACACACACACCAAAGCCACTCATTCAAATGGTGACCTCTGCCGCCCTCGGAAGACAATGCCGCTTCCTCACTGCGAGCCGGGGAAGAGGAGGTGTCCATCGGAGTATAATGGTCTTCAAAGTGTGCAGTCTCCTCCTCAGAGCGGCCAAACAGCGCCGGAGCATTAAACGTGCAAAGGCTCTGAAGAGGGTGTACAGATTGCTCGTTTGTTTAAATTTCTTGTCATGTCTTGTGAGCCACCGGTCACTGGAGAGTTTGGGTGGGGGGAAGGCGGTCCTGAGGGGAGGATAAACAACCTCGGCGCTCAATAAATAAAAAAAAACAGAGGGAAAAGAGAATGAGCCTCTTTTCATTGAATTCTGCCATAAAGCCCCCCCTCTTGTGCTCGCCTTATTGGCCGGCCCTGCTTGACTATTACTTTCAGAGGTGCAGATCTATTACATCTTAGTGGACAAAAGATGATGAAGAGTCTGGATTAGGACGCACTGCGGTGTGTGAGGAGGCCTTGAAGCACACTGAGCTCTTTGTCAGGAGGGTGGATCTGTCCCAGAATGCACAGCTGCGTTCAGACCAGGAGGCCTTGGGTTACCGGCTGGGTTCTTGCAGGGCTGTGCAGATGCACCGAGTCAGAGGGCAGTATGAGTTGGAGCACTTGGCCAACTGAAAGCGATATCCACATTTAGCTCAAAATACCACCCCTTGTCGAATACTGGTTGTAAATATGCCATAAAATGTTTAAGGAATCTGGTATATGATTTAGAAGGAACCAGAATCAGTTGAGTGGTTGGTTTTTTGGTTCACATGCTTTCAAATGTTTTTTTTTTTATTATTATTATTAAAATATTTTTCTGTAGGTTTTCAAGTGCTTCTCTCTGTTTAAAGAAATAATTTAGAATATTCTAGAACAACGTCGAAATTATATTCTTTTTTTTCACAAAATTGTTTTGACATGTCCCTCAGTTTTGAAAAAAGGTTTTTAAATGCAGTTTTAATATGAATGTATTAATAAGTAATAGCTATGTTAGTAGTAGTAGTTGTTGTTATGTTGATTATATTTTATGATGTATTAAATATATTAAGTTATATTTATAAAAATGAAGCTCATATTTTTATTACAAAATGAAAGGTAGTTGACTCAGAAATGAAAATTGTCATTTACTCACACTCGTGTTATTCCGAACCTGTATGATTTTCTTCTGTGGAGCAAAAGACTGTATTTCCATTGTACAGGTTTGGAATGACATGAGGGTGAGTACATGATGACAGAATTTCCATTTTCCATCTCTTTAAGAGGTTGATATTTATGTGATATTTATCTCATGATAACATGTCATGTTGAACTATTATGGTTATACTTTCTAAACAATTTGAATATTTTTGTTTATTTTTTATTACTAAAAATTAAGTTTTTAAGTATGCTTAAGTGTTGACTAGATTTTCCCTCTAGATTTTGTAATATTTGTGATTTCTTCTCTTCAAACAGCACTTACAGAATCCGGCCAATTTCCAGACAGCGGCCACAGAACTGCTGGACTGGTGCGGAGACCCACGAGCCTTCCAGCGGCCATTCGAGCAAAGCCTTATGGGATGCTTGACGGTAAGACAGCAGCTGCTCAAGTCTTGTCCTCATGTCAGGGGCCAGTGACGAAGGTTAAAGCAACAGTCACGCTTCATGTGTCCCTCTGCCCACCCACTGATCGTTTCTTTTCTTCCCTCCTGTAACCTCTGCTAGAGACTGGTGTTCAAGGGTTTTATTTTTTTTATCTTAAAGTACCTTCTATCTCACCATGCAGATTCAGGTATTATTAAACCATTAGTAAGCTGAATTTAATTCTGTTTATTGATGCTAGTGGTGCTGAACATACAGTAGGTTCCATGTCCCACATTCTCCATGACGGTCACTGATTATGGCATATTGTCAGTGTTTAGCACCTTCAGTCTGATTCAGGTATCCAGTCCAGGTGCTTTCCCTGGGCGTGGATTTCCCATTGATTTCCACTGGACTTGAATTTCAGCCCCACTCCCACTCTGTTATCTGAATTCCTCAGATATTGATTTACTGGGAGTCTCTCGGAATATGTTTATTCTAGCTAGTCTTGCATCAGGTATCTTTACTCAGATTTTCATTTCCTTAAAAAGCCGCCATCATGTACTAAACGGTAAACTGACATCATATTTTTGAGTTTATTTATTTTTATTACAACAAAAGTACAAGGAGTAAATATAAGCTTAGATACAAGGAAATCTGAATATTGTTTTGGACAAAGGGGGGGCCCTGAAGTAAAAAAGTTTGGGTGTCTTATGCCATTTTGTATATCATAGTGTAAATTGGTGGTTACACTGAATGCCCCCCCCCTCCCCCCCAAAGGTGCACTTTAAAGTGCCCCTATTATGCATAGTTTATCGGTCCTAATAGTGTTTGCGAGTCTCCTACAATAATATCACCTCATTTTCCAGTGATTCTCGAACGATTCGTTCGAAGCAGTTCAAAGATTCAGTCTCTCTAAACCCCTCCTTTCCATGAGTCTGCTCTGCTCTGATTGGTCAGATGGCCTAGTCTGTTTTGATTGGTCTACGGTGTACAGCGCGTTTCGGACATCTATTATTTATCATACTTATGTTGTGATTCAGTGGAGCCAGCTGGTCCAAATAAACAGGATACTGATCCATCTTTCAACAGCAAGCGTTTTGTGAATCCCATGTTGAACTCCGGAGATTAGAGAACCAGTAGAATGATGCGTTTGTGGGCGGGGTCAAGTTATTCGCGGCCGGCCAACGTAGAACATAAGCGCGCATTATGCAAATGTATTACTCCGTGAGGTGCAGCTGTCACGGAAGTGGGATTCGAATTATTAACAACTCGTTTCAGCTGTTCAGAGTCGATTCTTTATTTTGGGAGACAATAACTTTATTTATTGTGCACTTTCAGCTTTACAGATCGGTTTTGGCCTTCACACACAGCTACATTACACACTGCATGAAAGGCAGTATTGGAAAGGGCATAATAGGGGCACTTTAAAACCCCGGATGATGCACTTACTTAACCAAAAAATAAATAAAAAATGTGTGTGTGGAATGTTGGACTCTTCATGCACTTAACTGTTGCAGCTTTCCTTACGTACGGCTATATTTCAATGTTGGATGACGGTAGAGTGTATAGTGTATAGGGCCTCATTTGGGACATAACTCTAAATTAATCTTGAGCTAATGGTTCAAGTCTTTGGAACTAAATGACAACTTTTTGCCAACAATAATGTAATTATTCTTTAAATACTGACCTTAACCCTTTAAAACCAATACTTAAACTTCCATTAAGTTATTGATTGGATCCCTTTATAGCTTTTTTTTCTTTTTCAATTTTTAATGAATGAATGTACATTACTGGTCTGGAATAATCAAGTATTCTTAATGCTTTTGAAATAAATCTCTTATGCTCTTTAGCTGCAAAAAAACTGTTTTCAGCATTGATAATAATAATAATAAAAAATTAGAAAGTAATAATAAATAAAAATGCAGCCTTTGTGTGCATAAGAGACTTAAAAAACATTGATATATCTTAATTATTCAAAATAACTGGTAGTGTACATGCAGTTTTAAGACATAGCAGATAGTCACTAGTAAAAAGTTTAGGACCAGTCAGCATTTTCATGATATAATTTTGTGATTAGTCACATGGCATTAGCTCAAAACAACCTGACTTCATCGCAAAGGGGTCTCTGTGCCAGCCAAGCCACTGCCTTTGAGATAAATGGGAATGTAAACATACAGCTTTCTCCAGGTATTCCAAGACCGCCTTGGTGCTGCTGCATGGCTCTGACAGCCTGAGTTTGGTTCAGCCTCTCTCTCTGGAGTTGGTGTCATGTGTGTACATGACAGTGTGTCCCCAAACACCGTCTTCACACCACACGCGTTCACTCCAAAAGGATGCACAGTATGTTTGTGCTCTGTATATTGTAATTAATTTGTCTGGTCCCTCAGAGAGCAGCGGAGAGGTTCTCTTCCCCAGGTGAGGATGTAGCGCTGAGGATGGTGGAGAGATTAAAGAACTGGGGAGATAAGAGTGTTGGCTGACAGATGTGGACATGTCTTACACATTTCCCCTCAGGCAGCAGGTAGCTCTCTGTTCTCTGCAGACCTGCATATGGAGCTGTTCTTCCATTGTCTCCCAGCTGCACAATATCAGCACTCAGCCAAATGATAAATGACATCTCCAAACTGTCAGTAGCTTTAGCGATGACAACTTTCTCTGCTATTCCACTGACTTTTCTTGTCAACCCTGCATATGTGCAGTGCTATGGGCCTCGCTCTGGAAAGAATCTCTTGCATATTATATTGCGTGTCACTGTGTGTGTGCCCTCGGTCCTTTAGCAAAACTGTAACCGAGGAGATTTGCGTGGTGTTGAATAACTTAATATTTTAGGCCTGTGTTCTGAGAAGAGAGGTTATGTGAAAAAGGCTTATGAGAGGATGCATTTCTAAATGCCAGTGGAATCTATACCAGCCCTTGTGGCAACAAGCCTGGCTGCTGCGTTTGGCAAGTGCAGCTGCAGTAGAGAAATTAAAGTTTGGCAAGAGCACAGCACTGCCTGTCCAAAAATCTTCAAAAAACTGGAGGACAAAAACTGGGCTAGATTTTCAGTTTCGTAGATGCCATTCTAGAATCCTGTTAAGCTGTTATTTGACCATTAAATTGTGAATAGAAATCTGTCAGCGCAGGTTTGATTTGTCTTTTTTGTTGCACCACCTTGGTAGCAGATGTATGACAATTTATGATTAAGAAGAGTCATGTTTGCACCCCATGTGGAACACAAATTGCGCTGGGTGTTAAGAATTGAGAAGGTTAGTAAGCGGATAAATGCAGCACACAGCTGCAGCAGTGTGATACATGAGTCATTAAAGATCATGTGCAGCCTTGTTCAGATTTTACCGAAGATATTGCAAAAGGTCGAATGCCTCTCGTTTTATATTGGTTGTTATATTTATATTGGTCTTTTTTGATTGATAGAATAATAGAGAGTGAAAGGGGAAACAAAATGAATTTTTTCAAATTGAATTTTATTCAGAGTAACATTTAAACCCATAACTTTAAAATGAAAAATAAGCACCTTAAACACTGTAAACACTGTTTTTTTTTGTCATTGTCAGCCTGTGGTCTAAATAATTTAAGTGTTCCGCCCTGGTGTATCATTTTAATGGAATATTTAATGGAATTCTTTTTTACTTTTTTTTGGCCATAATTCATATAGGGCATCTCAGAGAGGGACTGAATAATAATTTAAGTTTTGCTGTGTTTCTGACACCATTTTATTGCATTATTTGACTGGATTACTGTTATGGCACTTTTTGGTGGTGGTTTGTCATTTTTGACGTTTGATAGCAACTTGGTCACCATTGACTTTCCGTGTATGGAATAGAGCAGCCTGGACATTCTAGCTAACTTCTATTTTTGTGTTCTGATAGAAGTCAGTCATGCAGGTTTGGAACAATATGAGGTTGAGTAAATGACATTTTTGGGTGATCAGTCCCTTAAAGAATTCCACAGGTAAAGCCACAGTTATGTATTCTGTGTGGTAATATTGTCACCTACCCTCTCTGTCTTACATGTGGCTTTAGGGTTTTATTTGCACGCTTTTGAATTGTTCAGTGAAAGACCACAAGATGCTTTGAAAGAAGCTGGAGTTGCGAGTTCAAGGGGCCAAGTGCGGGCTGTGGTCTCTGCGGATCAGGGTATTCAGAGAACAAACACAGACGTCTGTGCACCAATCACACAGATCTCTAGGGAAAGCTCATCAGTCGTGCCCTGCAAATATCCACACAGTCTTAACACTATTCTGCATCAGTGGAGGTGGCTGTTTTATCTTTGAATACATTATTCATGCACATATATAAATATTTGATATGATTGCACTAAAAAAGGGAAATTGCTCTTTTATGAGTAGTTTTTGGAGAGATATTTGGTGTACAAGGAAGAGGGGTGTGGTAGCCGGGTGATGCGAGTATACCGCTGGTTTTCGCCTCTCTCATGGGAGTCTGGGGTAGAATTTCAAGGAAGCTTAATTGCACATAGCTCATGTAGACTATTGAAAGATTCAATAGCCTTAATGCTAAAGAGTGTGTTCAGAACATTTCTGCTTGATTTTTCTACAGTCTTTTAGCGGAGAACTCTGTTTGCACCTCTCTTGTGAATGCAAATAATGGACACACACAGGCAGATGAACGGCATGAGTACACAAAGACCCGTTTTAACACTCATACGGTCTCTTTCCACAGGTTGTCAGTCGCGTGGCAGCGCAGCAGGGTTTCGACTTGGACCTTGGCTATCGGCTCCTGGCCGTGTGCGCGGCAAACCGCGACAAGTTCACCCCTAAGTCAGCAGGTGAGAACCTCTTCTCTCATTGCAATGTTTCTTCTCACTCATCATTGCTTATAAAACTCAGACACTCTGCCTGTAATGAATCCACATTTCTCATTTAGCGATGTGACAGGAAGTCTTTTAATTGCGGCATTATGCAATCACAGCGCATGGCCATGCATTAGCATCCTTTCACTTTCTTTTGTCCAACACTCACTCATCTCCTTAAGACATCATGAGGCGATTTAACTTCCAAAGGTTGCCGATTTTACACATGGAGCTCTGTTGATGCCAGAACCACCCCGGAATAATTCATTGATAAGTTGCCAGAGTTCACTTTCCAACAACCATTCATCAGCAGAGCAGCATTGCTTTCTAATTAGCTCTGTTTGAAATCCTGACCTTCTCAGCCAAAGCTGAGTGTCCTGTTCTTGTACATTTGTCAAAGTGAATTGAGGACAGGCATCAGCCAAACAGAGATAGATGGCCTGCAAACGTGGGGTTGAGGTGTGTGAGTGTACTTCATTTGAGAAAGGCCTGACACAGCTCGCTGTGGAGAATGAAAATAAACTGTCCCCAGTGGGTTGAACCCGGGGTACTTGACGGACGCCTGCCGGCCTGAATACTGGTTTTAGATCACTGGGGGGGCACCGGAAGTTAATTTTCGCTTAATAAGTAGTTTTTGTCTATTAATACGGAAAGCATTTGATTTTATTTTATTTAAGAAGTTGTACCGTATGTTTATTGAATACGTGTCGATTGCATGTCTTCTTGATTTTTAGTGAGGGGTGCTAGGCTGTACAAGAGGGTGTTTTGATGTAGGGGGGTGGGGGGTGTGTGTTATTTGCCGTGCGTGTTGGGATTTCATTCCATTTAGAGTATTAGACTAATAACAACGTGGGTTTGAGTGGCCAGATTTGCACCAAGACAACAGTTCTCTCTGGGGTTTTGGTAAAGTGGGGAGAGTGGTTCATCGGAGAGTAGATTTTCTTGGATGGCAGGACAAAAAAATAGTATAGGGCAGTGTCAACAGACAGTTCAACGATTTACTTTATTTATTTTACTTTTTTCAATTTTTCACTGTGTACTCTTACTTCCCAGGACTTAAAGTGCTTGAAGGATGGGGGGAAGGGGATACGTGAAAAACAAACAAAAGACTGAAAGGAAGAAGTGGGTATCTTTGCAGTGAACACTGGAAGGGCATATGCTGTGGTAATGAACACTGCTGGGGCGGTGGTGTTGATAGCAAAGTATGTTGTCAGGGGGTGGAGAGCCTCTAAGATTTCAAACAATACAAGGTTTATACGCGGAGTGGGTTCATTCAGTAGACAGAGGGTGATAAGAAATGGCTGGTAACGATAATGACTCAGGCTTTCCTCTCATCTCATGTGTCTTGTAGGTTCAGCGTTCACTCTTGACCCCTCGATCAATAAGGGGAGGGTCTGCTCGACGATTACCGAAAAACAGAAACATGTAACAGAACAACGAGGTTTGTCATGGGCTAAACATAGCTCACCACCCAGCCTTCCCGGGTCACCTGCAGTCATCGCTTCGGGGGGCCTCGCGTCTAGTGGCCACACACCTCTTTCCTCTCTATGAATCTGTCTACAATCCCTCATAGCCAAGCACACACAACAGAGCAAAAGGAAAAAGAAAACAGAGAAGACGGTAGCGCACATGCATCGCTCAGGGGCGTTGGTACTTCTGAACTTGGCAAGCCCCAGCGATAGTTGCTTGCCAGTGACAGGCAGGATGGCGACAGGGGCGGCCACCCGACACCACACACAGTTCAGTGTGTCTGGCGCTCTCAGAGCCCGAGAGAAGCGAGACACTCCCACATTACACGATCAATGCACAATCAGGCGGCCGCAGAGAGGCAGTCACCAGCTGCAGGATGAATCCGTCATGCGTTTGTTGCTTGAGTCATCTGTAGATATAGAATGCAGCTGACACTTGGCTGTGAGGATGGCCAAAAGTCATCCACTTGCACTCAGAATTACACTTTTATTTGCCTCTCGTAAAAAGAATGTTAAGAATCTGTAATGGATAAATGCCAGAAGATGTCTTATAAGATATAGTAATACTTATATTTATGCTTTGAGCTCTTGTTAATGTTACATTTAAACAGTTACAGTGCTATAAATGGTCAGTTGGATTCCTTTGTTTTTTTTAAATGTGATGTAGGGAAATTTTAACACACTTGTCTCTCATTATATGCTTGAAGCGTGTATATTTGACAGTTTCCCCAATGACAAAGTCGATGAGCACACATTTATGGTCACTGCAAAACAAATATTAATCAATAATAATTTGTCTTTTTTTTCCAGTAAAAAAAAACAAAACAAAAAACGGAATATCCTAAACAAGATAAATTTGCAAAACCGTACAACATTGTGTTGTATTAATATTGAAGGGTGTAGCGACCAATTAAAAAAAAGAATGATATAATAAACACACATAGGTATAAGTCACGAAGACATATATTTATAACTCGGATAAACACCTTGTAGCCTAGGAAAACTTGAAAAATGTGATGGTTATATGGACGAATGATAAGAAATTTTTATAATATGGGATTGTATAATCTTTATTAGTGCTATAGGGGGGGGGAGGAGCACTATATAAAATAATACAACTTTATATTAATTGTAAATTTACCTAATAGGTATAATTTAGTATTTTTCCCACTAGGTGGTGAGCAGGACGAAAAACAGAAAAATGTCAAAAGCATTAGTAATTCTAATAAGTGTAGACCCAAAAATATAAAAATAGTGTATACAACTTAAAGTATTTTGTTTTAAAGGTTGTGTGTACTTGTGGAACTATTGTAGTTATATTATAGAAAAAGGACGACAGCTTAGGGGGGGGTGCATTTTTAGTAAAATTATTTTTTTTAATGTTTTTTTTTAAAGATGTTTATTGGAAAATAAGTCAAGCATACTGACTGGAAAAGTGCTTTTTACAGTGCACTGACAAAAGAAAGATATAATCAGTGCAAAGTGATGGAAGCGCTTTGTGTATTATCACCAACTGATCTTCAGGAATGTGTCAGAGACGTGGTGTATGTGTGTAGATGAAGTCTAGTCTGACTGTCAGTGCATGCTGGTTTGTGAGTGCTGACCTCTCTGTCAGCGGGATTGTCCAGCAGTATTAATCTGTGATTATGGGAATTATCTGTCCACGGTGTGTTTGCATCTGTTTGTGTGTATGTGTGTGTGCTCTTATTAAGTCTGATCTGACAGACTTTTTAACCAGGCTTTGTTTGGCACCCCACTGCCAGTGCAATAGGATAATTATTTAGTCTAAAATCTCCCTCTTTAGAGCACACAGTTGTGTCTGTACCAAGAAATGCTAAATACCTTGTCTGAGATGCTTTTATTGAGCATATGTTAATTATACACACAGCATCACAATTGCTTTTTGACAGTATTACAACAATATCCTGTCAGTCACAACACAGTCCCCTTGCTTAGATCAAAATCAAGTTCTTCCCTTGGTATGTCATGCTGATATTTAATCGAGAGCAGGTTAGTCGAAAGATTGACAGCTGATGTGTTTGTCTATTAGGACATATTTCTCACTTGCATGGCCCCATTCAGAAAGCCTGCTATTATTTAAAAATGTTCCTGAAAAAAAGTCATCTTCCCAAATTACGTTTGTGCCTGCATACAGGAGCAGAGATAGTGCGCCATTGTTCAGAGTGAGATGTTGCGACAAGATAATTGCAAGGTGTGTCTCAATTCAAATATTTTTAAAGTCTGTTACTGAGCAGATTTGGCACGAAGTGCAGAAAACATTAAGTACAGGAATTTTAACAATGCTTTGTTTTCCCCTCTAAAATCTTTATCTAGTGTTTATAAGAATTCCATAGTTTGCATAATTTTTTTCACACTAACATAGTTTTTATGTTGCTTTATATAATAATTATATATAATTGATTGTTATTAATATTTTTAGTCATACAACAGTTACTTAATCAGTTCTGTGACTAAAACAAGTTTATGCACTCAACAAGCTTTACTGTGTGATAGTACCCACATTTAATTACATTTTAGTGTGAGGTCTTTCACCATATTCAGGTTTCTGACCCTGTTAATTTTTTTATAGAGATAAAGTTGTTTGACGCAATTGCATGTCAAAATAAAGTTGACACATGGCTGTTACCTGAGTAGCAGTTTGGCAAAAGTATGAAATTGGCCAATGGCCACACTGTGGGGTGAAACGGATCTCTCAGCGCAACAGTGAGGAATGTTCCTGCTCTACATAGGAAGTCTGTCAGCAGCTTGTAAATCAGCCCAGCTGGAAGGCATGTCAGGAGAGCAACCAATCCGCCATGTCGAGGATGACGGATCGCTTTCCAGCACCCAGCTGTAATTCACATGTCATGTACACACATGGTTTACAGAGAAGACACAAGTGCAAATACACAAGAAACTCAAGCCCGGGGACCTCCCCGTTGGTTTGATATACCGCAAACCCAGGCTACCTCTATCTGTGACCAGTTCTCACTTCATACATTCACGTCAGACGTTCACTGTGCCTTTGAGTTTGCAACATCAAAGTATAGATCATTAGTAGGTCACAGTCACCTTTATATGAACGCTCGTATCCAGGGGGCAGAATTAACAGTTGCCCTGCAAAAAATTATTTGTTAGTTAAATGGTAACATTAATTGTAACACACTCCTAAAACTGTAGAAAAAAACAAACATTAAATTATAATATAGTATGTATGTATGTATTTATGGTAATATATATATATATACTTAGAATAAGTATATATTTGTACAGTTCTACCTCCTACATTGGTGAAAAAAGGTAGTCTTAGGTCCACCCCAATTTGCAAGTTCTCAGGCCACTGTTAAAGACATGAGAGAAGGCCATGTACTCTCTCGCATAAGGTTACGGAACCTTCAACGATATCCGAGCAAGACAAAATGAGGGAAAAACAAATACAGAAACCACAGTTGTGCCAGCGATTGTTAAAGATTAATTGCAATTATGGAGTGTAAAGATAATATTATGGTCAATAAACAACAAATTGCATCTCAAACTTGTGGTCTATACCCTTTGTTGGCAAATGAGCAGAGGTCCAAACTTTTCCGTAAGCTCTTCACAGCGACTGTATTGCTGGTATTTTGGTCCATTCCTCCATGCAGATCTCCTCTATCGCAGTAATGTTTTGGGGCTGTCGCTGGGCAAGACAGATTTTCAACTCCCTCCAAAGATATTCTATGGGGTTGAGATATCGCTACTTGTAGGACCGGCGACCACCTCCAGACTGAAAGAAATGCTGCTTACGAAGCCACCTCCCTTCGTTATGCACCACGGGCCCTTCGTGGGTGTTCCGCTAGAGCTCAGATCAAGTGCGTCAGGCTGGAAAGACCGACCATCCGGCACTTTCCTACTGTTCACGCTGCCCTTGCTGGATGGAAGGAGGTTTCTCACATCAAAAATCTCACAGATACATGCCCCATTCATTCTTCGTGAATTACACGGATCAGCGGCCTGTGCCTTTGCATCAAAACCAGCCCCAAAGCATGATGTTCATATGGTCGTCTTTGGGTGCAAGCTAACACGCAGAACCGTCAGTTCTCCTCCAAACAAACGCAAGGGGAAGGGGTAGAAAAACCAAAAAGGGTCCATATTTGGTTGCATCGACCATACATGACATTTGCTCCCAATCCGCCTGCTGGATCATCTAAAGCTTCATCTCAGCAACGTCCAGATCCAGACGCGGAGCCGGGGACATGTCACTAAGCTGTGACGGACCCGCAACAGCAGACAAGAGTGCAGGCAAACACGTCTTGCACTGCAGGATTTGAGTCCCTGGCGTTGCAGTGTGTTACTGATGGTAGCCTTTTTTACTTTGGTCCCAGCTCTCTGCAGGTCGTTCACTAGGTCCCCCCGTGTGTTTCTGGGATTTTTGCTCACAGTTCTTGTTATCATTTTGACCCCACGGGGTGAGATGTTGTGTGGAGCCTCAGATCGAGGGAGATTATCAGTGGTTTTGTATGTTTTCCATTTTCTAATAATTGCTCCCAGTTGATTTCTTCACACCAAGCTGCTTACCTATTGCAGATTCAGTCTTCCCAGCCTGGTGCAGGTTTTCAATTTTGTTTCTGGTGTCCTTTGATAGCTCTCTGGTCTTGGCCATGGTGGAGTTTGGAGTGTGACTGTTTGATGTTGTGGACAGGTGTCTTTTATACTGATAATGAATTCAAACAGATGCCATTAATACAGGTAACCATTGGAGGACAGAGGAGCCTCTTAAAGAATTTGTTTCAGGTCTGTGAGAGCCAGAAATCTTGCTTGTTTGTAGGGACCAATACTTATTTTACCGGAGGACTTACAATTAATTTCTTTAAAAATCCTAGCGAATGTGATTTCTGGAAATTTTTTTTTTCTCATATTTGTCTCTCGAAGAGTTTGATGTATACCTATGCGTGAAAATTACAGGCCTCCTCTTCCATCTTTTGAAGTGGCTAACATGTTGCATACATGGTGCTGACTAAATACTTTTTTTTGCCCCACCTGTATATATTATAGATAAATCTCATATTATATAGAGTAGGAAAAAATATACTATAAAATATATATGTACTAAAAATATTCTAGAAATATTTATGAAAAGTCCACCATTGTCAGGTGAGACAAAAAGTAAATTTTAGACTGCTTAAATCAGTTTTTCAAAATATTCTGCTCTTTTCTTCTGATGTAATCATTCAGCAACAGTTCAGTTACTTTTAGATGCTCCAGATCTGCTCGACTTTTTGTTCATACAGAAACAAGCAGATTTTTCCATCTGAAACATTAGCAAATCTATCATAATACAGCATAGTATTATGATAGATTTTTAAATCCAGAAACATCAAGGTATTCATAAGATCGCTCATTTGTAAAGCACTGAAGTTGAGAGCGGCAGAGAATGACTAGAGTGATGTGTTTGTGTTGGTGGAGGGTTATGACTCACTGCTTTGCAGTAAAAGTTAAAGGAAGCTCAAGTTCCTGTTTGAGCCAGCTTTGGCTCTTCACCTCCTTTTTCATGTAGCCCGTAGCCTTGACATCTCTCATTTTCTCTGAGTTATTTCATCCCCTCGTTGCTTGATATTAAAGGTATCTGTCACACGCAACGCTTCAATGCTGGCCAGGGAGACGGCGTGCACACTGAGGTCTTGATGCTTCGTGCTACATAGTAAGTCTTTGAGGCTACAGTACATTGGGTTTAATGAGTATTGCTAATTGATGTCCCCCCCCCCCCCCCCCCCCCCCCCCCCCCCCCCCCCCCCCCTTAAGATTTATTACAGTGCTTTTTTTGCAGCGTCAAGAAATATCCTGCTGTTGATACAGCGTTTTTATTAGCAATAATTAGGGGCCCAAACAAAAAAAACCGGCCCCCCCCCCCATATCAAGACTGAAGAACAGCTATGTATTAATTCATTAATGGACACATGCTATTGACAGCCTGGGGAAGTGCTGGATCTTTTTCTGATATTCAACACTTTTAGATGTGTGTAATTAACAGTGTTAGCAAGTGTCAAGTTAGGCACTTAGCGTTAAAAGCTAACACAGTTTCCATTAATTTCACCCTCGCACGACACTCAGGAGGGCCGCCCACCAGCCCCGAGCTTAATTAGCGTGCGCGGTCTGATGGATTTATACATCAGTGTCATGTGATTAGCTCACCAATGAGCGGGATTCACCCGCTTTGATAGCAGTAATCGCGGGGCTGCAAACGCAGCTTTAACCAAATTGATCTGAGCGTGTTGTTTGTTCTCAGTCTTTCTCCGGATGATTTGGTCTCGGGCCAAGATACTGCCGAGTCTGCCGCGATAGGCCCCACCCTCTCTTTGCAAGTTTGAAATGTGAGCCGCCCATGCTCCCCCTTCCGCCCTCTGGCAAAGTGGCCGTCGCATTGCATGGATGTGTGTATGAATGTGTGTGTGTGTATGAATGTGTGGCTTCCATCAGTTTCTAATGAATGAAGGTTTTAGGCATGTGGATGTCACTTAGGACACCATACATCTGAGGTGAGAGGACATTTGCTGCTTTTTTTGCTGCTCTCTCTTCTCTTTCCCTGCCCCCACATCCCTCTCTTTCTCTCTCTCTCTCTCTCTCTCTCTCTCTCTCTCTCTCTCTCTCTCTCCTCTCCAGCTTCTTTTTTTAACCCATTTGAAACAGAACGGTGCTTCCTGTTCATTTTGTGGTTTTGCTCTGCAGACTCTTTACAGGCTTGTCATTCTGTATGTGTGTGTGTCTGAAGTTTTCGAAGATCTTAACCTGATTCCTTGTGGGCTACATCTTGGAGCAGAGGAGCCAGGTATAGAGGGAGCCCATTAGCACAGAACTCCATCTGTGATTGGCTTTGCACTGGAAACCCAGAGACCGCCGCTGAATAATTGATGTGCATTGTGCAGTCTCTGGACAGGCGAAGAGAGGGAAAACAGAGAGAGAGCCCCAGACAATCAGACCGAGATAGACAGAAAGCTCGTAGATTTCTCACAGGTTCGTCTTTGCCTGCTGGTAAAATCCCATTTTCTCTGTGCAATGAGAAGACTGCGATGAGAGCCAGATCTCAAGCGTTGGTAAGTCACGTGACGGTCGGAGTGCATGCGGGCGAGTTGCAGGCAGGGGTATGCGCCGGAACCAAGTCCTGCACATGATAGAGTCGTAACAACTGACTGCGTTTGACCTAGTTCCTCTCTCCCACACAAACGCTCACACATAGAGGGTCAGAGTGGGCTTGATTATCTCCAGGAGGAGAGCTGACCTACTTGAGGCACAGTGTTTTTGTCAGTCCTTTAGCGGGTTGACGTGAGCCTGGCGACAGCGTGGCTCCAGCCGGTTACATGGAGAGTCTCTTCCTCTATGCCGGCTACTGTTGGCAGCGAGTGTGTGTTCGTTCTTTACAGGGTTGTAAATCATTGGATGGGGGAGAGGTTTTTTGCATTGCATTCGAGGTTCTGTTTGAAGGGCCATAGGGGCAATTTGTGAGGGAATGAACGTGGGAATTCTGTGAGGGGGGGGGATTTGTGATAGCTATGCCCCTGCTGTTTGTATATTCAGAAAGCTGGCTTCATCTCTTGTGTTTCTACAGCAGTGTCTGAAGTCTAGGCATGATCCCTAGATATTTATAGTAAGTAGTTGTTTCTTGTAACTGCTACAGGGCGGCAGTAAAAGCATCGTAAGGATAATATACTGCTCGAGACAAGTCTACAGGTTCCTGTGAAGTTTTTTTTTAAAGCTCTCGGCCTCGGAGTACATGCTGATGAGGAAATAAACAGCAGTTTGCTGTAATGAGGATCCTGCTGTTCATGTGAGAAACTTCCTCCTCGGTGGTGAGGAGCTTTTAATAGCTCGGTGCTCTTTGCCCGTGTGTTGTTTGTGTTTGCTGGATTTGCTTTAAATAAACGTGCAAATGTTATGCTAATGTATTGGTGTACTAATGTTTTACACTAGTTACATTTTCTTAAGCTGTCTAAAACTACACTAGTTTCTCTTGAGGTTAAGACAATAAGAGAGAGAGCCCCAGACAATCAGAGCGAGATAGACAGAAAGCTCGTAGATTTCTCACGGGTTCGTCTTTGCCTGCTGGATTTTTGTGTTTTTTAAAATGTGCTTTTTAAAGGTTGTGTTGGGATATTAGAATGAATTATGGGTGTCAGTTATCTTATGTATAAAATCTCTTATTACTCAATTTATCAAAGTAAAACAGTCTAACCCTAATAACAGAAAAAGATACATCACAGGTCATATTTTACAGCTTTAGGACTGTTGTTCAACTGAGTGTAAAAAGCAGACTAGCAAATGCATTTCATGAATATTCCACAGACCCTGATAAAGTGCCATTGCTCCATTGCAAACATTTACTGTTGCCCTTAGTTACAAAGTGGATCCAAGGTAAACATCTAAAGAAGTAGGCTGTGTTAACAAACGAAACAAACCGTAAACTGTCTGATTACTGTTGAAGTTTTTGATAGGATAGTTTGGATTTTAAATTAATCCAATTCTTGAGAAAGTATGTATCTGCATTTTACAAAGCACTAAGCTGCTACGTTGTTCGGCAGCCATAAACAGTCTACAGCAGTCTAGGGAACTGTTACTTTGCAGAATTATTGATTATTTATATTATTAATTATTAATCAGATTCATAACTATTGTAACAAAAAATAATAATAAAATCTTGTCACAAAAAAAAGTTTTTTTTTTTTTGCTATTGTCACCATTTTATGGTTATGGGTGTTGTGGTAAAATCACTGTAAGCTGATCTATTTAATCTGATATATTTGAAATAATTCAGAAGAACATTGTAGACACCACTCGTCAAACTGTTGGTGTCAGTTTTTTTTTTTTTTTTTTTTTTTTGAAAAGAAATATACCTTTTCCAGCAAGGATGCAATAAAGTGATTAAAAGTGATAGTGAAGACATTTATGCTATTTCAAAAGATTTATATTTCAAATAATTGCTGATCTTTTGAACTTTCTATTCTTCAAAGAATGCTGATTTTTTTTTTTTTTTTTACATTTTTTCCACAAAATATTCAGCAGACTGTGATAATGTTTTCTGAAGGATCATGTGACACTGAAGACTGGAGTAGTGACTGCTGAAAATTCAGCTTTGCCATTACAGGAATAAATTGCATTTTAAAATATATTAAAATAGAAAACAGTTATTTTATTTGTCTATTGGTTACATTGTCTTAGAAAATACACACCATCAATTGAATAAGGATATGAATGAACAGCTAAGAATGATGCACATGTAAGGTATAGGAAAGTCATAGTCTGAATCATTACAATTACAGTTTTAACCATCTGTGCCTGAATTGTCTTGTCATAAGGACCTGTTATGAAGTCCAAGAGAGAATTTCCATTAGTAATATAGGGTAGTCATAGCCTATGGGGAAAAATAGTGACTGTTGAATTGCGAAATGCTTGTTAATATGACTAATTTGATATTGAAATGTTTCCTCATACAGTGACAAATGTGTTAGTCATATGGAGCGTTATCAAGACTTAAGCACATTTGTCCAACTGTAATTTAAATTATGTGTCATGAGATTCTGTAGTGTATTTTTGGACATATTTAGATTTTTAGATGTTGGAATGTCATGCTAGGATTTTGGAATTAAATTAAAAAGAACCAAATACTGTTTAATACTTTTTAAATGTATCAATTTAATTAAATGATATTACCGGTATTGTGTTAGACCAGAACTCTCGATTACCTTTGAGTTCCTTAGCTTGAAATTTCTGACAAATGTGCAAGCACCTAGAATATTTCAGCAAATGCATTGATTTTTAGATCGCTTCTTTCTCTAAGATGAGAAGTCAGTATTTCGCACAGCAGGCCGGAGCAGAACCAGGCTTAAGAACCCTGTTAAGTCCCATCAATTCAACCAGGACATCAGTTCACCCATTGATGATGTCAACTCTGCTTACTGATACTATCTTGTCTTAATATTTCTTTGCCCCTTGAGTAAAATGTTGAATTTGAACCCTACAGAAACCACCACCTGCAGGAGATGTCAGAGTGACACAGGTACTCTTCTGTGTTCTAGCATTGTTTGGCTTGTGAAACACATCTAGTGGAGAGCTCTCTCTCCCTCTCTCTTCATCGTCACCCTGGACATTCATTCTGTTTTTTTTTTATTATTCATTCGTAAGCAGTCACAGGAGATGAATCACGATGACGCAGATGCTTTTGATGTGCTTCCTTTGTTGCGGGGGTGTGTTTGCGGGGGGTCATTGGCTTCTGACTGAGCATCCATACCTGTTTCACAGACGCATGGGCTGCACTATCATCTCAGATTATCCTGGGATTTTTCTCCCATCATCTATTCTTTTGCGAAAGCACTTTGTAGGTTTACGGCCCAGGTTTTCAGCTCTTTTTCCAGACTGTGCAGCTCATTGAACAGGAATGACATCCCATTTTGTTGTATTTTATGATCAAAACAAAGCCTTCATCCGTATGTCACTCACTTCTAGGGCTGCCCTGTGTAGTGTGCCAGTCTGTCTGTCAGCTCTTCTCTGTTTCATCGCAGTCATTCATTCCCATTTTACTCGAATCTATAGCGACAATGCACTGTGCCATGTGCTTCAAATTCCTTTCCAATTCAAAAGAGCATCAAGCTGTTTCGATCCTCTCAAACAGACAGCAGAAAGTCAGCGAGCGCACATTGTGCGGATGTTACTGTGCTGTAGGAGGCTCATTACATCTGTAACTGACAGAAACAGACAGTGACATGATCATTTATTTCAAATGAGAAATATCAGTTTCATCTGTTCAAGCAGCTACTCTTTGGTTGTTTGTGTAAATCTGTGTGTGAAGTGTTTTAATCTGCCAGTATCTGACTCTGTGTGTGTGTGTGTGTGTGTGTTGTTTGTGTGATGTTTTGTGGTGTTGTGGTGTGTGTGTGTGTGTGTGTGTGTTGTGCTAGAGAGAGTCCTGAGTGGTTACGTCACCTGATGTGAGCGGAGGTCACTTTGTGGCCTGTTAGCCTCAGTTAGGGGTTAATAACTCTGACTTGTGTGAGTGTGTGTGTAGTGTAGACTGCACTCAGGTTCAGCGCTGGCCTTAATTAATATGTGAGCCTCTCGTACGCAAGGACCTGGCCTGTGTCATTAGTTAATAGTAGTGCGCTGCCTGAGCACATGCCTGCCATACTGCCGGCCACTGAGAACGGAGAGAAGGCTGTTTCCATAGACTTCACCGTGCCACATTTACATCACCAGTGCATTTTTACAGTTTTAGCGGGAAGCATAAGCAAATTAGCCAAACTATTTAATAAATACTACATGTGCCTATTATTTAAGTATGGATTTTACTAAAATAGTAATTTAAAAAAAGGTTAAACAGTAAAAAAGATTTGAAACATCTTTTAGCTGTGAGAATTTTGGTTCTGGCATTGTGTTTCCTGTCTTTATTGACTTGTGTTTTTCTTGTCTCTTGTATTTGTATTCTCTTCTTGCATTTTTCTGGCTTGTGTGTGGCGGTATTACACAAATCTCTCTATGAAGGCTGTTGGAAGTTCTCCTTTAAGCTTCTTACACTCACTGGGAAAGACCTGCATTAACAGATTGAAGTATTTAGGATGGATGAATTTGAGGAGGAATTCGTAAAAATTAGTCTAAGGGACCCAATATTTCCAAATAAGCAGATTATCTGTATAACTAAATTAATTATCGTTTTCTGTTTTTTTTTTCTTCGTTGCATTTCATTGCATAAATGCTAGTTTGTCATTTATAGTTTTCAATAAAAACAGCTTTTAACAGTTTCTATAGTGCTCTCTATTACCCATGGACAGCATCAGCTGTTGGATTTCTCTTTGGTTGGTTTTATAGGTCAGGTAAGGTGCTGTGATTATCTTAGTGAGGTGAGGATGAAGGGCAGACAAGTATGGCCATGTGGACAAGCAGGGTTGCGTATTTTCACTAAGTGGTCACAGAAGGTCAGTCGACATGTCTGCCAATTCACTGTGGCATCGGTCTGAGACTTTCACAGACTCCCAGATTGAGAGTGAGGGTGAGAGAAAAGGACTCGGAGGACATTTGAAAATATGACTTGTGTTATGCATTCCAGCCACATTTTATGTTCTAGATGTCCTCATGAGGTTTGAAATCTTCCCACTTTCCAAAGCTGCACTAGTCAAAATTCCAATGTATTCTGTGAATAAGAAGTGGACAGGACATAGATTGTGTAATTCTTTTAGTGAGGTTTGACTTTTGGCAGAAAATCAGATATTTAACTTTAAGCATTAGCTCTGTTCCAAAGCCTAGTGAGCTGCCTACCTAGCATTCTGAAGCATTGTGGGTTTAAAGCATCTGGATTTGCCTTCTACGATACTTAATTTATTTGCCAAATTTGAGGCAAATATGCATCCTTTACCAAGAAAGTTATTCTTGAATTCATTTTGACAAGCTCAGTAAAAAATAATCCAAGATGTTGAAAGAAATCAAACAAATGTTGACTGAGTATGCTTATATTCCATGCAGAAGTTTGATTAAAATAGTATGTAAAATAAAATACTTAAGACAATATTTGTGTGTACTCTGTATGATTATGGATATTGGTGTTTTAGCTTAGCAAAATGCTAACGTTAACCTTAATTGGAATCAACTAACGGAGTGCTATTTGTATAAGTGTGTTGGTAATGTAGAGTACCTAAATCAGTTACTTGTGAGGGTCCATTTCATTTAGAATGCTGCCTATGTAGGTAGTAGGACAGCATGGCAGCTCAATAGGTTTTTAGAACAAAACCTTTGTTTAAACTGTGAACTTTCTACTTGATTTAGTCAATTTTGGCTCCTCTCCCTTGTCCATTTACTGGCATCTACTTTTTATTAGCAACATCATAATCAAAAAGCTCATAATGAGGCGTTGAAGCCAGTAAAACCGAGAGGTTGGCCAAAAAGGTGCTGGCAGAGATGAAACGGCCAACCTGAGAAGGAGAGACAGGCAGACATTCTTGGGGCGGCTTCAGAGGCGATTTGGGGATTTACCCTGGTCAGTTATTCAAAGGCCACTAAACCTGCTTGGAGAGGCTCTTCTCTAGACAAAGAGCAGACGGAGGGGGGTTGGTTTGTGTAGTGTCTGTCTCTCTACTCTGTTTTGCCAGAAGTCTGTAGAGCCACAGGCTGTTGTCCCCTCAGTAAGATGGTTTCTGCTGCAGTCTGGTACCTTTAGAAATGGCAGAACATGGCTAATATTGAGTCACAGAGCTTGTATGGATAGCATGGATCTTACAGCGTTAGCAAATATTGCTATCTGCTTATTTGGAGTGCTGTCTTAAAATTATTATTGGTCATATTTAGGATGTAGGGACTTTAAAGAGGGTTGCGTTTATGTATTTTTCACTGTTTTATTTTTAATTAGCCTTTATAGTTTCGTTTTTTAGCTTTTACTTTATCATTGCTAGTTTTGTTTTATTTTTTTTTAGTTTTAGTATTTTAGTGCCAAAGTCAATGCACTGATATCATCAAAAAGTGTTTAACGTTATTGAATTTCTCAGCACAGTCTAATATTATTGCTGTCTTGAAGCATTCTCACGTTTAATACAAGTGGGTTTCAAGTTTTAGAATATACCATATATTAAAAACTAAGATTTATTTGTGATAATTTTTGTTTTAGTTTGTTTTGGAGTCAGTTTTTCCTGGTTGTGTTTTTATTAACAACATTAACAAAAATGTTTGAATTATTTTTAGTTTTTGTTAACAATAACACTGGGAGCACCGCGCACCTTAAAAAAAAAAGTATGTATTTATATTAACATATTAAGTGTTTTATGATGGCACAATAGGACACTGTACGGACTGATTGGTAAACACTGTTATTGTCTTTGTTTTCACCCTGGAATTGCTTCTTACACTGTGTTTAACAACCGTTTTTGAAGCTGCTGGGTTGTGATAAATGGCACGCTAAGTATGCTAAGTCTCAGACTGTATTAGAATCTGGCTGGTGTAAGCAACCCTCAGTTTTATTGTCTGGCATGGCTTTGTGAGAGCTATGCTCTATGTCGGTACTCGTCTCTTCCTGCTGGGATCACTGCCTGGTGCACACCGCTGTGTGCCAGCCCTGCCACCATAATGCCCGCTGACATAGACCCAATACACAGCCATGCCACCGAAATGCCCATTGCCACAGACCCAGCACAGAGCTACCGTAGCCTACTGCCAACTTAACACTCAACACAACCCTTTCTGGAGCAGGTGTCTGGCAATGCAAGCAGGACTAAATGAGGGAAGGGAGACAGATGAAAGGAAAACGGAGACTGAGAGAGGTGTTTTAATAAAGGGAATGAGAGAAATGTGATTAATGCTGATTTACTGGTGAGTAAGGATTCATGATATCATTTGTTTGAGAAACTTTCTTTTAAGGTACTCACTGCTTCTATTTGTTAATGCTGTAAAGTACAGTGGGATGTATGATTTAAAGACAGCATGACTGTTTGACAAAAAAACTGCTCTTTATAAATAATAAAACATGCATGTTTATGACCACTTTAAGTTAAATAATTCTAGGAAAGCTCCTCTGTTCCTCTGCGCTTGCGCAGTTGTCTACTTGCACAACAGGAGCTCTACGCAGGCGTGACTACTGCAAATTAATTAGATGTCGTTTGTCTTGAAATTCCTCCAATCTTGAGACATTTTGTTCTGCTGCCGGTGCTTCTTTGTGTGACAGTGTTTATGCAAAATATATTGTATGTATGCTCAGTGATATCTTTTTTTGTTTGTTTTTTTGTTACTGGAGCATTTAAAGCGTAAATGAGCTCAATATTGGACCAAAAATCGGTGCATCCCTATTGATGAGAGAGATTGCATTACAGTAAATGTTATGCATTAAAATGACAACACAGCCAGCCCCGTGGGTAGTGGTAAAGGCGATGATGTTTGCAGGAGAAATCGTGTAGCTGTATTCAGCTAGGTGAGAGTGATATTGTATGCTGCCGGAAGGTGCTGTGTTGATTAGGTTGTTTTTTTCGTGAGTTTACTGGTTGAATTGCAGGCAGGAGAGCTCTAGTCTTTGTTACGTGTGGGAGGCATGCTAGGTGGGGAACAACAGCTGAAAATTGGCAGGCGGCGTCTGGCTGTAACCTGTCATATGAGCTCTAAGTTGGTCTTTTGTGAGAAAATAGCAGTTGCCAGCATGCAGAGGTAGTGATTTAGCTGGCCGATAAGCTCTCTGTAATGGCAGGGTAGAATAATTCTCATTGAAGTAGGTGGGTGATTCCAGCCTCATGCTTCAATCCTGCTGGGACGGCTTTCACGCCTGTCGCAGAGAGGTGAGAAGCCTTCTCTTTGAAACAGACCCCTTTGATATATTTACACAAATGCGATTTTCTCACTGTAATTGTGTGTTTGAACTTGGATGGGAAAGTGCGTCAGGTGCCGCAGAGCGGAACGCTGGGATATTGAGATACTTATACGCGTTTTCTGACGAACTCCCATTTGATTCAGCAAGCAGTAAGTAATAATAATCCTTGAAATTATTCTGAAATGGTTATTAATACATATTCATTTCAATGACTAATGCGCACAATTGAATGAAAATTCTGTCATTTACTCTATTACTTTAAACTTTTCTGTGGTTCCAAACCTGTTTGACTTTGTTTTGTAAAAAAGGACCAACAAAGATTTATTAGTTGCAGGCTCCCAGGGAAGGCCCTGTTTCCAACAAATACTTTGCAACCAGTGTCTGTCAAACTCAAAAAATGACAAAAATCACCATAAAGTATCAAAAAACTGTTCCATACAAAAACTTTGTGTGTGAAACTGATCGAAATTCATCCCCTCCGCCTTAACTCTCAAATCTCATTGAAAGTTTGGAACGACATGAGGGTGAGTAAATGATTTTTGTGTGAACTATCCCTCAAGTGCAGACTGTGGTAAATCACACTGAGGTGTGTGTTTTTCAGGAGCGTGTGTGCTGGTTTTCGTTCCCCCAGCAATAAAGGCGCTGGAGACAGCTGAGCAATCTTCATAGTCATTACTTGCTGATCGATTTAGAGAGGAAAGAGCCAAGACAGACGTCTGTCTCTCTGCACCAGACTCGGAGAGAGAGAGATTCTGGACTCTTGACACCACCCTCTCTATTCAAATAGCCATAGCAGGGTTTTTTTACTCATCTACTGTCTGTGAACTAGATTTAGAGAAGAAAGTGGGGTATTGTTCCATGTATGAACTTGTCTTAGGGGAAAGAGAATATTTTATAAGGTCCCTTGCAGAATCTGTTTGATGGCAAAGGAAGACTAGAGGTGTGCAGCACTACTGAAACAGTTCCTGGCTTTTGTTCTTGTTCTGTCAGCGTATGATAAAGTTTTTTGGATAATATTTTTTGTTCCCTGTTCTCTGTGTGCAGTTCTGAGTCATTCTATGAAACAGGCACCTTTTTCATGTTGGAAAGATGATTTTTAAAGTACATGGCTGTAATGATTTTAAGTATTTTAAATATTCTGCCAGACAAAGAATGTCTTTAAATGCAATGTGCCGCGTCAAGTTAAATTATTTTGAGGGATTCTGAATTCATGACATTTGGAATGTGATGAGGTGGAACATTTCATACAACCAAAAATCTATATTTTCTCAAATGTTCTCTTTTTTTCTATTTTATTTGATCAGTTGAATATGGGATATTTGTCAAATGTTAAGATGTTAATCTTGTCAAGCATGTAAATAGATTCATTCTGAAAATTGAGTAGAACTAACTTTAGAATTTGGCTTTCAAAACTCAAATGATGTCACTTCCTCTATATGCCATCTAGAATGAGAGTTAATTATTGATTATTTTAAAGTAAATAAGTAGTGTGATTAGATAAATAACCTGAATATATAATGTTTTTTGTACATTTTTTTCAATGTTTCAATTCTACAAATTTGTATTCGATTTTTAAACAAATATGTTTAAGTTAAAACAGCAGTTGTTTGTGTTTAGTGCACTTCATCAGAATTGTGGACACAAATGGTACTCTTGTCATAGAATGATCCAGCTAGCAGTGAGTATCTATCTAAATAGTGTCAGTTAGAAAGTATAAGGACCGTTTGTATGAAGAGCACTCAAATGCAGTGCTCGTGTTTCAGCCGTATGCAGCGTGTAGAATCGATTAGACCAGGTTTTGGCCACATGCCAGCTGCTGCCATCCCGAACTGACTCCATCACCATGGCGAGAGGCACATTTTGTCACCCCTCTCAGGAGTAAAGTACTGCCAGGACACATCACCGGCATGCTTCACTATCCTCAGCACTGATTCTCATCTCCCATTTCTCGCTCTTTCTCTCCCTGTCCTTCATCATCCTCCCTTCAAGAGAGGGGAAGACAGGTCTTCTGTAAGTAGGATCACTGCTTAAAGTGCACTGCAGATGAAAAGCATATGATCCTATGAAAAACATACTGACAAGCTATTATAGAGGATCTCAAGCATGCTTGTACCTCTACTGTGATTGTAGTGACCTCTAATGGTAAAGACATGAACTGATTAAGATTTTGCAACACTTTTGGCATCACTATCATCATTGCTTATAAAGCAATGATGAAAAAAATACTGACATTCAAACCAAAATGGCACCTAAAATCATGTTAAGGAAAGCTGTGCTAATACTTGGCGGTGAGTTTTTCTCCTGCTAAATAGCAATCTGAAGATAAAAAAAGCAAGATTGCTGCTTGGTCAACAGGTGATTTGTCTCTGTGCCAAAGATCCTTTCTGATCTTTCTTTCTCTCTTTCTCTCCAGCTCTCCTTTCATCCTGGTGTGAGGAGCTGGGACGGCTGCTCTTGTTGCGGCATCAGAAGAATCGTCAGAGTGATCCACAGGGCAAAGTACCCTTGCAGCCGCCCATGAACTCCATGAAGCCCTCACTCTCACATGGGTCAGTACCCAGACAAAAATCTGCTCTAACCCGACGCTTGCTGGAGCCGTTCCAAACACTGTTAAACTTACAGTAGTCTCACCCCTTTCTGCTTTCTCAGAATTTCCTCTCAAAATGGAGTCCTAGTGCACTCATCCAGCACAGAATTGTTTGTTTTTATGTGGCATATGATCTTGAACACAAGGCTTTTCCAAGAAGCATTCGACCAAGCTTTTGTTAACAGCCCTGTAAACATGACATCACTGAAGGCTGTGCAGATGAAATTCATTCTCACAGTGTTCCAAACAACAGCAGATGAAAACATGATTTCATAACATTACCCTCTAGGTACGTCAACAAGAAGTTGATAGATTGCCAGAGAAAATGTTAGCTGAGGAAGTTCACTAGCTTAGTGAGGTTTTTCAGAACATTTTGTGCTCTAGGGCTGGTGATTGGCCACTTTCGCAAACATTACAGCTTCATTTTCATGGAAAAACAAATGTTCTGTAGTCAGGAGGGAGCTTTTTCTTTATCGGGCTGTGTTGGAGTCAACTTCACTCTTTCTCAACATGTGTTTGATGCCCCTGATCTCACATTACTGTTTGAACACTGTTTTGTAGTGATGGGTCCTTTCCATATGACAGCGTTCCCTGGCAACAAAACGCTAACCAGGCCCCTGGCTCATTGTCAGTGGTTACGACGGTGTGGGGCGTTACCAATACATCACAAAGTCAGGTGAGTCACACATATAGTGTCACTGTACAAAAACAGTAATAGTGATAACGTTGATCTTATAACCAATGTTGCTTTTGATCTAGGTATTGGGTAACCCCATGGCCAATACCAACAATCCCATGAACCCTGGAGGCAATGCACTAGGGTCGGGTATGTCAGCCAACAACCCAGGGATCAACTCACCTCAGTTCCCTGGCCAACAACAACAGTTTTCAGCCAAAGGGGGATCCAACCAGGCCTACATGCAGCAAAGCATGTATGGGCGTCCAGGACACCCGGGAGGAGGAGGTTTTGGTGGAAGGTAATGTTTCAAGCATTAGAGAGACCGTTCCATACAGGATGATGGGAAGTTGTTTTACAAAATTGTTTTGCATCTCTTTGGGAGACTCAATTAGCTGTAGAAGAGTCTCCCATTAGTGATACTTGACGCATGGTTTTAAAGCCAAGCCAATACTCAGTTCAAGGATGTTTTTCTTGAAAGGGATGATATCACCTTCTTGATGTGCCAAGTGCAAATCCAGGAAAGATTTATGTGGCATTCCAACAAGTTTTATTCCAATAAATAGACCTCTCTGTCTCTGTAAGTTGTGATTATGATAGACGTTTATGTGATGTGTATTCCTTATGCTCAGTTACCCGGGTGGGCCGAATGCTCCGGGCGGTATAGGCATGCCCACTCATACACGACCGCCCTCGGATTTCACCCAACCTGCTGCTGCTGCCGCCGCCGCCGCTGTTGCTGCTGCAGCCGCCACCGCAACAGCTACTGCCACAGCAACCGTGGCGGCCCTGCAAGAGACCAACAAAGACATGAACCAGTACAACCAGGTTTGTCCCTCGCTGCTTTTGGCTTCTTTCCCTACTTCTAAACGACTCCACTTATTCATGTGAACCGCCACTGGCCTTTTCCACAGGTCTGCTCCTCTTTCCAGATGGGGCCTACGCAAGGCTACAACAGCCAGTTCATGAACCAGCCAGGGCCCCGTGGGCCCCCGTCCATGGCTGGAGGCATGAACCCAGCTGGTATGGGTGGTGGCATGAATAGCTCCAACATGAGTGGCCCGCCGATGGGTATGAACCAGCCCAGAGGCCCAGGGATGGGGCCCTTCGTTGGCCACGGCCAAAGGATGCCTCAGCAGGGTTACCCTGGACCCAGACCTCAGTCCATGCCTATTCAGGGCACCAAGAGGCCCTATCCAGGAGAGGTAAGACCACCAATGGTTCAAATAGACTTTCAGCAGATATTTTGTATTGGCTATTTGTGTTGGTGAACCAACTTTGTTTTTTTTTCCACAGCCTAATTATGGAGGCCAGCAGTTTGGACCCAATGGCCAGTTTCCCAACCAGCAAGGGCAGTACCCTAACCCAAATGCTTCTAGAGCTCTTCCTTCACCCAATTACCCTGGGCAAAGGATGCCGGGACAACAGGGCTCAGGCCAGTATCCCCCTACTGGGGTAGCCATGGGCCAATATTATAAGGTAAATTCATATTGCTTGGTCTTTGCAGTGTTGGTAGACACAATTTTCTTGAGGAAATTGTGTAATTTGGCTGACACTTCTGAAAAGGCCACATTCAGTTTAAAGTCACAAATGTACTTTTGGTAGGTAAAATAAATAAAATATTAATAGCAGCTATCTTGCTTTCAACTCTGTATGCTCTTTCAGCAAGAGCCATTTAATGGTCAGAACAACAATTTCTCTGGAGGTGGTTATGGGTATAATCAAGCAAATGGGGTAGGTGGTTAAACTATTGTTTTATTTTCATACACAAATATGTATAATCTTCCATTTGTACTCGGGGTAGTATGTACAGATTTGTTGTATGTTTAGTGACTGCATTCAGTAATCATGTGCCTCTTTGGCTAAAGCCTCCTCGGCAGGTGGTGAACTACCCACACTCGCCAGTTCCTGGGAACCCCACGCCACCCATGACCCCTGGAAGTAGTATACCTCCGTACCTGTCACCCAATCAGGATGTCAAGCCCCCGTTTCCTCCAGACATGAAGCCAAACATGACGTCTCTGCCTCCACCTCCAAGTGAGTCATGCAAAGAAACCCCACACACGACCATTCCATTGCATTGATCTCCGCTCTGTCCGTATTACAAACTCAGTCACAGTCTATCAGAATAAATCCCTGAGAACCTTTTGATCTGCCACCTGCAGCTGAGTGGGGGAAAAAAAGCCCCATTGCACATTTATCTGAGATTCATGCATTTTTCACATCCACTCAGAGCTCATTTGTAATATATGTGCTTCAGTGGGAAAGGGTGAAACTAGGTGAGGTGAAAGACAAACTTGAAAGCATCTTACACATTGATACTATGGTCTACATGTGAAGACTATGAATCCATCTAATCTCAATATTTGTTCCCGTAGCCAACCCCAACGAGGAGCTTCGTCTGACGTTCCCCGTGAGAGATGGAGTGGTGCTGGAGCCCTTCAGATTAGAGCACAACCTGGCCGTCAGTAACCACGTCTTCCATCTGCGCCCCTCCGTCCACCAGACGCTCATGTGGAGGTGTGCATGTTACTGCTATAAACTGCAATTGCTCTTGACAATGACATCCTTAATATTTAACGATATTTCTGTCATTATTTACACACACTCGTTTTTCCAAACATATATGATTTTCTTTCTACCATGGAACACGAAAGACGTTGTTCATGATTCTCATTTTGATAGAATAAAAGTGAATGGTGAATAACGGCTATCAGTCTTCAAAAATGACAAAAGACTGCTATAAAAGCACCACAAAAACATGACTGTCTGTCACAAGTCTTCTGAAGCTATGAAATGAAACTTACATTATCCACTACATTTGAATATATACAAAATCACATCACACAGACGGGGGATTTTCAGTCAATAATGAATTACATTTTGGACTTTTACTTAGACAAATCTATTGTATGACCTCAGAACACACTTTTGTTTAAAAGCGGTCGGTAAGATCTTTTTTAATGAAAAGTCACCATTCACTTTCATTAAATGGAATATAGCAGTGCGAACATTCTGCAAGGCATCTCATTTTGTGTTCCACAGAAAACAGTATGAGTTGGAACGTCATGAGAACTATTCCATTAAAACTAGAACCTTCTCCTCATGTCCTACAGATCTGATCTGGAGCTGCAGTTTAAGTGCTATCATCATGAGGACCGACAAATGAACACCAATTGGCCCGCATCCGTCCAAGTCAGCGTCAATGCCACCCCCCTCACTATTGAGAGGGGCGAAAATAAGACATCCCACAAACCCCTGCACCTAAAGCACGTGTGTCAGCCAGGGAGAAACACCATCCAGATTACGGTCACAGCCTGCTGTTGTGTGAGTATTCCTCTGCTGCCTTTCAATAATGTATAGTCTGTCATTTAGCGGCCATGTCAGAGAGCTGTTATACAGCATGTGATATGAAATCAGATAACACTGATTTGAAGCAGCTTCTGTTCTCTGCCTTCCCACTACATTTGCTGGTATCAGTTTAATGCTTCCCTGTCTGAAAGCTGAACGGTACAGATACTGTATCATGTAAAGGATATTCTGATGTGGAGATGCTTGCTAGCGGGTTGTTATATGTTTGGTCTTGTTGCAGTCGCACTTGTTCGTGCTGCAGCTGGTCCATAGGCCATCGGTGAGATCGGTTCTGCAGGGGCTCCTGAAGAAGAGGCTCCTTCCTGCGGAACACTGCATTACCAAAAGTAAGTAGATGCTGCATTCTTTGGAATCTGTGGATGTCTGTCACTCTGTATTATCATCTTCATCAACCCCTAATCTTTGCAATGTCTCTTGTCTGTTTTCCTGCAGTTAAAAGAAACTTCAGTAGCGTAGCAGCGTCCTCTGGGAATGCCACACTAAATGGAGAGGATGGAGTAGAGCAGACAGCCATCAAAGTGTCCCTCAAGTGTCCAATCACATTCCGACGGATCCAGCTCCCTGCTAGGGGACATGACTGCAAACACGTGCAGGTAAGCATCGCCGAAGTGTGTATCTTATAAAAATACTGATTATGATAATGATATTTACTATTTCTCACTCATTTGCACTATGCAAATAAACGTGTTTGGGGATTTCCCACATTATCAAAGCAAAACTTGTGGCAAATGTGTGAATCAAAACAAATCTGTGCATTTTGCATTGATTAAATGGAAATTGTTTTCTTGTGCAGTGCTTTGACTTGGAGTCCTATCTGCAGCTGAACTGTGAGAGAGGAACGTGGAGATGTCCTGTATGCAAGTACGTGGCAAACCACACAAGAATTGTTTTGGGCAGCCAAATAAATGTGATACGCTGTTCCTCTTGGCTCTGTGTTTTATATGTTTCTGTCTGTCCCCAGTAAATCAGCATTACTGGAAGGGCTGGAGGTGGATCAGTACATGTGGGGAGTTCTTAATGCGATTCAAAAGTAAGTTTATTACTCAAACATTGGATCACACAGTTTTTCAGTATGAGTCCTGTAAAAATGCACCTGAGATATGATTGTTAAATTATAAACATCCTATTATTTGCAGTCATGAATGTTGTTCCATTCTTGCAGTTCAGAGTTTGAAGAGGTCACCATCGACCCTACGTGTAGTTGGAGGCCGGTGCCCATAAAGTCAGACATTCATATAAAGGAGGACCCAGATGGCCCTCTGGCCAAGCGTTTTAAAACCATGAGTCCTAGTCAAATGATCTTGCCTAATGTGATGGATATGATCGCCCAGCTGGGTCCCGGCCCTTCACCCTACACCCCCCTCCCCCCTCAGCATGGAGGAAACAATGGCGAATATGGGGGCCAAGGTAGAGGTCAGCACCTAATCAGGATATCTGTTCTTTTCTTTCTGTCTGTCTCATAAAACAGTCCTTAGTATTTTACAAGCTTCATTGTTTAGGTACGCTTAATTTTTTCCCTTCAATCGTAACAGTCAGAAGAACTTACGCCTGTGAGCTCTTAACAGGCTGATTTGCCATCCAAGCTGTCTAAATCTCTCTAGCTCTTTGTCTCTGCGTTTCTGAGGTAATCACTCCTCACTGCTGTTTCTCTGTTTTGTGAATCAGGCAATAGTTACCAGGGCCATGGAAACTTTGACTTCTCCCACAGTAACTCTGGTGGCGGAGCTCCCATGAATGACTTCATGCACGGACCCCAGCTCTCACATCTACCAGACGTGCCCAACAGCCTCATGGCCCCTGACAAGACTCTCGCCCACGGCATGCCCGACTCGGTAAATCACTTCATACCCTTAGATTTCCAAGCAACAAGAGCTGATGTTTTGAGACGTATTTTACTAGATTTTTTTGTATTAAAAACTAGGAACAAATCACTCCAAGATAGAAACCCCCCCACAATCTCTTTAAAAGTTTGATATTCTTTAAAGGTCCAATGATACTAGAGTAAAGTGAAAATTGTCATCATTTACTCACCTCATGTCAACCTCACAAGTTAAGATATTTTTTAATGAAATCGACACATACATGTTTGTGTGTCAAGCATTAATACAAACCTCATTGGTTCTTGTGCCATCAATGTACGTTTCATGTTTCCAATGTGGATGTGCCTTATGGTCTGTGGGTCGGGTAATTTTTTAATGTAATCAAATTAATTCATCTAGTTTATTTAAAGTGATCGTACCTGTTTACAGGACTTGGTTTAAACCGCTCAATTCATATGGATTCATTTTATAATGCCTTTAATAACCTTTTTGGATCTTGTAAGTTTTGGTTATCTGGACTTTCAGTTGAGGGAGCTGCCCCTCTCGGCTTCATTAAAATATATTATGGGAGAAGCTGTACCGGGCGCGCAAAGCCTCTAGCCCACGTCCCAGGGCTTTGTGTCTTTCATATCAGGCACAAATTGAATCACACCGCCCTGCCAGCGGGCCAGCTAAATACCGTTCCCGCAGGTCCTTAAAAAGTCCTTAATTTAATTGTATCCAAATTTTAAGGCCATAAAAAACGTCTTAAATCCCTTTAAATGGACTTAGTCTTATAATAATTCAAGAGGTCCTACATTGGGACGGAAAGACAAGATGGATGATGGATTAATGTACGATTAAGCCTCAAGGCTATGATTTCATTAGTAAAAAGAGCGCTGCAGCACGTTTCCACTTCAAAATGCGCGAAACCGCTATTTCTGTTTCTGTCTGTCGCTCCAAAAGCACACCTATTGGCAGAAAATATTTGCCTTTTCAAGAAGCCTGTCTGGCGTTTGTTTTTCAGAACTACTCGATTAAGAGAGTCTCCACCATGTTTTTTGCAGCAACACAGTTGCTACATGTGAAACGCGGTGGATATGATCAAGCTAATGTATCCTTCTAAAAATAGAAATAGATTTATAGTGTTTTTAAATTAATAAATAAGTATAGCGACGTGCCTCTTTTTCCTAATATGGTTAAAGACTGAATTGATTGCGTTTAACATTTTGTTTTGTAAAAACCTGATCTGAAAACCTTGTGAATCAGTCATTTACTTAAGACAGTTGTTATGTTGGTTACCAAAACTCTTGCCACTACCCCACTCATACGGCATTAAGTTTATTTGTGCAGGTCATAATTTTAATTTGGCATGCACGTCATTATGTTGAGCAGGTCTAAAAAAAGGGCCTCCTACATTAATGAATTAAATCGCTGCATATACCCTGTTAGAATAAGTGTATAAATGTATATTTGTAAATTTTGAAAATGTTTTTGATTGATGTTTTGACTCCTATCCAATTTTTTTTTTTATTTGGTCTAGTTAAATTCATTTTTGGCTACCAAAAACTGGAGGTGCCTGCCCGAAGTGCTACCTGGGATTTAGAAATTTTGCGAGCCCTGCTGTAGCTTCTCAGAGAGAAATTTATCATGCCTCAGCATGGTAAACTTTGTCTGAGAGGTTTGGTCCATAATTCATGCCTTTTAAAGCCTCACCACTATAGCTATCAAAGCATGTAGCACCTCCAGCAATAAATTAAGAAAATTACTGTCAGACTTTAACATTATTACTTTTAATACTAACATGAGGTGTTAGTATTAAAGAAGTATCATATTTTACACCTGCCATATTGATTTTAGCTTGAAAAATCTAAATTGCCCCAAAAGCATGTAAATGAACCATTTTCCTCTTAGTATTAAGATCAAAGTATACTTTAGTTTTGTGTAGACTAATTTGTCAAATATATTGTTTTTAAGTCATCTTAGTTTTATGAAGATGTATGTGCTCTGGAATCATCTGCATGGCACCTGTCTTGCTCTCTTGTCTGTCTATGGCTGCAACTCGAGCTCTCTCAGTCGGAGTGCTCCACTTTATGCAGAAAGACTCATCGCTCCTCTCTCCTCTCTTCACAGATGCCCCATCCCATGAGCGCTGATCAATCCCATGCTTCCATGCAGCCAGGCATGCACGCAATTCCTCACCCCAACAGCCAGTTAGCTCAGCCATTGCATCACACCGGCCCCCCATCTTCCCAGCCCCCACGCCAGCCCCCCACCAACCCCCCAGCAGCCAGGCCAAAACAGTCATCCACATGCCGACATGACCTTCAACCCCACCGCCGACGGGCAGGCAGGTGGCCAGGGACCTGCAGACATGCCCGAGCCTTCTCTGGATGTGAGTGTCCACACTGATGCTTGTTTGGGCTTCTTTCATTTCAAGAGTCATGTGCTACTTACATTTTTTTGCACAGTCATGTAAAGCCTCACGCTTTCCTCATGGTCCAAATCTCTGAGCAAAACATTCGGATTGAAGGAATATTCTGGATTCAGTACAAGTTAAGCTTAATCATTTGAAGCATAATGTTGACATAATTACCACAGAAATTAATTACTATTTCTCCCTCCTTTAAAAAAAAAATCTGGGTTACAATGAGAAACGTACAATGGAATTGAACATTTGGAATTGAAATTAAGTCTGTAAGCATAAGCAGCATTTGACTTACTAAAACTTTCTGTTTAAAGTTATATCCAATTTTACAACTTCTTGACAACTTAATGCCATGAACCCTAAAAGATTATTGCCATAAACCCCGAAATAATTATTTAAACAGCTTTACAGCTCAAATAATACTCAAATAATTCTACTTTGATAAATTTAACTTGCATGCCATTTATAAAATTATTAGCTTCACATTCTTTTAAATCCTCCAAAAATTGGCTCCATTTACTTCTATTCTCAAAGCCTCATTGTAACCTTGTTATATATATTTTTTATTTTATGCCACAAAAGCTGTCGACTGAGCTTAACATGTATTGAATGAACCGGTATATATTTATATATTTCTGGGTATATTCCCAGTATTTTTAAGGTTCTTAAAGATCATTTGCAAGATCGTAACGTAAATGTATCTGTCTGTCGCTCTCCACAGCTTCTGCCAGAACTGGCGAACCCAGACGAGTTGCTGTCATACTTGGACCCTCCTGACCTCCCAAGCAGCAGCAATGATGATCTGCTTTTCCTTTTTGAGAACAACTGACTTCCTTCAGTCGGCCTTTAGGAGAGGCCCTAATTTGTTTGGCTGTCAGGAATTGAGAGGCATATGAAGACTGACTCTGTACTTTGCAAACAGGAAACAGCCATCCTTTTGCCTCTTCCTCATGTAAATATCTCACTCTTTTACAAGCAGCCTTTTCCACACATATATGGCAGCCATGTTGGTTGGCACTAAAGTGAAATCTTTCAATACTAATGGAAATACATGTGCAGCTATAATCAGTTCATATGAATACGTCACACAGAACTGTGTGTGTGCTCACTAGGAAAGTATTGTAGCATTTTTAATTCAGATTGTTTTTCCTTTTGTGAAAAGAAGACCTGAATAACTATATATATATATATATATATTTCTTCCTGTACTGGCCTCTGTGTGTCCGCAATCTCTTGAAGGTTGGTTCTTCCAAACTCTGCCACCACGGCTTCCCAAGACCTTGTCTGCTGGATGTTCACACTGTTTGTCTGTCCATCTCCCTTGAAAAAGCACAAGAGAATGCGTCAAACTGCACCTGGAAGCCTGTAAAAGAGACAACAAAAGGGAAAAAAGCTCATCTCGGAATCACCAGAATGATCTAACCCTCCCATCCCAGAGACTAACGATGGGAGTTTTGCGAAAGTCCTCCAAACTCTCACGCCACAGGACACGAGAATGTGTTCTGTTCTAGTACACCACGCAGCTTTGCACCTCATTTTGTAATGTGATTCATATGTCCAGCACCTTCAGACATATGCATCATGTTCTAAACAAATGCTAGAGGGCATCAGGGCATGCATTCTTTTCCTTCTCGAGACAGAATCGCAAACATTTCAGCACTGTACCCATAATATTGTGCAACAGACTGTTCCTCCTCCCGCAATGATCTGTGGATTCTCCACACTAGCAGTCACAGATCAAGAAGAAAGCAATTCATGTTTCAAAGGGAAGTCAATCTTGTGTCATCTGTCTTCTCTGTGAGTTCTCTTCATGCATGAGGCCCTTGATGTTCGTACCCCTCTTCTGACAAACTGCACACAATGTGGAAACATTCATCGTTGCCAATCGCCCATTATTTTAGTGATACCGTTTTCTTTCTTTTTTTCAATCATTTCTTCTGTTCTGTTTTTATTCAGCCTTTTATTAATGAATTGTCATGTTAAAGCTTTATTTTATAATGCACAATATATTGTTCATATAATGGTATTTGTTTTTTTCTGTTATTACAATTGTACAAATGTACAAAAATATGTACATTTATCACATGATGTCCATGGATTACCAAAGTTATGCACCCTGATTTGAGAAGGTGGCCCAAATCTATTTTGACAAGCCCTTTTTAAGTTGTCACCCATAGAATTTGATCAAATGTGTAATGTCTCACTTTTTAGCATTTTGTTTACATGTAAATTCATAGTAATTACAGAGCAAACAATGAAGAAAGTGTTTTAGAATATGTTCTATATTTATAGATTTTTACTTTTTAATTCAATTATATAATTAAGCTATATATATTATCTCAATACCCATCAATGCATTCAATTCTTACAGAAACTGTACATTTCAGTAAAAACTTTTATATCAGCAGCTCAGTGAAGGCTAACAACGTCCATGTGTACAAGATGGATTTTCTCAAAGAAAAAAGTTTATTTTTTCCTGGATTTTTTTTGTTTTTAAGTTAAAATGGCCCACTCTAATAATTGTCAGTATTTATGATGCTTGTAACGACATTTCCATGATACTGATGTTACTTAAAGACTGTTGAAGGCTGACATCTGTACAATTGAATACTGTTTGGGATGTGTTTTGTTGGATGAAACATCTCTGTTTGAAACATGTTTCCATTTTAAGTTATTTTTTTTTTGGACTTGCAATATTAGTTTTTAGTTAGTTTGTTTTTTCTTCTGTTCTTCTTGGTGTAGAATTATGTACAAAAATGATGTTTGTTGTTGACAATTTAAATACTTTGAAATCCAACAGGAAGATGTGGGTTCAAGTTCTATAGCGTTTGTCTGTAGTTCACTTGTATATCCTTTTTCAAAGATGCACTGCCACATATTCGTTCCCACTTTGTAGACACAAACAAAATAGGCATAAACTGAACTTAAAGACTCCTAAAGTTGTTGGCTCTGAGCTGTCACATGCTATTGATGTACAGTCATTGAAGAGACAGTGGGTGCTGAGGCTGGAACAGAAAGGTTTGAATGAAATCGATGGTGTGTTCACTACTCAGCCACAGGTGAGGGTTCAGTGAGGGTCGAAGGAAAAAGGGCGAAGGGACACATTAGGGATGCATGTACATATGTAAATGATAAATAGAGACACATTAACAGAAATGTATTCATTTTCCCCAGGGGAATATGCATTGTGTATTTAGAATATGTAAAGCTTGCATCCTCCCATCAGAATCTAAATTGGGTAAAATTAATCTCTGTTCGTTAGCGTTTGTGGAACCTCTAAGCATTTGTTCACTTTTGTAAAATATTCATCCCACATGACTGAGGAATTTGGGGAGAGGATAAAAAGAGACACATTTGTTTTACATTTGTGTAATATTTAGCTTATGTGTATTGCTCCATTTCTTGTGTGCTTAATAAGGTGCTACAGAAGATAATGAAGAAAATCCTGGGGAAATAATTTGGACAACAGGGACACGGGGCCAGGAGCGGTTCCAAAAGATTGTAACCAAAATCCAGAGTTTGTACAATTTTGATATCATGATCAGGAAAATTAAAAACAAATATGAGGTACAATCTGAGGTGATTGGCGCCAAACGTTGCAGTTGTCTTTGCTTGTACATTCTGTTGTACAATCATTTCATATTCTAAACTGGTCAGAAGAAAAAAAACAACAACAAAAAACTAATTGTGATTTTTAGTCTTGCAAAACTGTATGTAGTTAGATGCTGTGACATCCTAATATTTATCTAATAAATATGTATTCAGATGAAACAACCGTGCGCTTCTGATGTTTCATTTGGTGTGCATGCATAGCTGTGAGAATCTGATTCTGCTGTGAAAACCGCAGGCTTTACAGTTCCTGCAAGAAAACAACCACAAAAAACTAAGCAGAAATGGTTTGTAACCACTGGGAGGCAAATGTTTCCTATGAGTAAAAAGAAGAAAAGAAAAAGGCTTTCTCAAGGGAGCACATGAGGCATAACGAAGTAGGGAGTTTGATTCATCTAACAAGGGCTGGGAATCGATTCCAAAATGAATCGATTCCGAGGCGTTGGGAATCGAGAGTCCCATCAAGGGGATCGAATCCGATTAAGAGACGTTTTTCAGTACATACAAAGTATTATGGTGCCTCTCAAACGAGGCTGCACACCATTTTAAATTCCGAAAAATAAACGAAAGAAACCGAGGGTTTTTCCCGGTATGAGACTCTTGAATTTAGGATGCAGCCTTCCGTTTTGAGAGAGCACCATAACCTCCATCATGTCGTATAGCCGTAATTACGAGAGTGAGGATAAAATTTCTTATTTTCATTTATATTGGATACACTCGCACTCCCTCACCGCTCGCAAAAGTGATTAGAAGTCTGATTAGTTTCCTGATTCGGATAGATACGTTTAATGAACCAGTCAAAACACGGCATTCGGACGGTTCTTTACGGTGGAAACTGTGTGTCCATGATGTATAAAAAAACTTGTCCACAATTTTGAGCGCTGCACGACAGAGTAGCTCATGACGTGATCGAGGGTCTTGATCTTATTAACATCTAAAATGCTATTTTTTTTAAACATTTCTATCAGCCAATGATAATTCTAAAAGAAAACGTCACGAGCATAGATCAGTGGCCGAGCGCGATCTGATTGACAGATAAAACCACGCGCTCAGCAGTGATTGTTAACTGTTTGGTTATTTGTGTCAGTGATTACAGGGTGTTATTTTGGCCAAAGCATACAGTAAAAGTAAACTTAGAATTCAAGAGAACTGCGACATCTATTTAGACACTTCACGTCTTGTCAATTCATGCGATAACGCATGTCCCTGCTGAGCTGTGGGCTATGACTAATTTCACAGGCTGTTGAAAGCAGACAAAATTGAGTCCCTCTATAATTAGGGGTACATGTCATGTCCATTGACTCTATTATCAATTTTACTAATTTTTAATTAACTTTTCACTTCAAGCAATTATCACTTTTATAGCAGGGGACATTTCTAATTAATTTAATACAAAAATCCAACAGATATCCATCTTTTATCTTGCAAAAATATTTGCTAAATATTGGTAAATGTGTGGTTTTGCTCTTCAGATTAGCTCTAAAATACATGTTTCTGTATATATTTCTTATATATATTTGTCCAAAATAATCATTAAATTATGAGAAAGGTGTTTAAAAAAAAACTTGGCTCATGCATCTACATTAAATCATCCATTTTGTGTATGTCCGAGAAATCTGTGTCAACTGTGTTACTCCCTATAAATCAGCAATGGTTTGTTCCAAAGTCACATGTCCAACATCACCTGATGTATTTTCCTATTTTGGAGGGAAATTTGAAGACAGTGTGGTAAGTCATAACTTCTCCTCTTCAATATTTTATCTATATTATTGTCTGCACATAGAGTAGATTAACTGGCTGTCAACTGTGTTATCAACATGTTCTGGTGAACTTGCGTCACATGTTATATTTATAAATATGTAGAGAAAGAATATAAAAACAAGTTAATCAAGGTCATGTACTAACCAGGCCAAGGTCCGCAGTTTGCACAAGGCCCTAAAATGGCCAAAATGTCAACCGTGTTACCCATCAACTGTAACACAGTGTTAGAAAACACTCTCTGTCTGTATTGGTTCCAGATGTTTTCACCCTCCTTTTCTTCTCTCTCCCTCTCTGCTCGCCCTCCCTGTACAGCGCACTGTTGTCTCCTTCTGATTTCCCCCTCCTCCATCTGCTCTCTCTCTCTATGATGTTTTAATGTCTCTTACTCATATTCGAGGTACGCATGCTCACGTGTATGCATTAGCTTTTCTTGGTTCAAACGAGGACACGATAGCTAGGACTCCAAGGTAATGGGGTTCATACTGAACTATGGAGATAGTTCGCTCTTCGCACGTTATTCCATATGTCCATTTTTTCCTGACATGTGCCATTTGTATATAAACATATTCTTGGCAAATCCTATAGATATTATCTATATACTCATTGGTTAAAGTTGTTGAAACTCCGTGAACTATGCCTATATCCTCTTGTCTCTATGAATAAAGTATTGAGAATACATTTTGATGTGTGTTTTCTTGCTTCCCGGACGTTATACACTTTAAGGGACTGAGAATTTCCCAGGTGGCAAAGAGAATCTATAGGGACCGGTTGTTAATTACTGACACACAGTTTACAAGGATTAACACAGTTGACAACGTTGGCAATTCAGTGTCAATTTATGATCCCACTGAGTGTTGTTCATAAAAAAAATATTCACAAACTATTGTCATTACACAGAAATTACATAGGAATTGCCTAAAACCACGATTTGCATTACAATGGACAAACTTAACTGATCTAATCACGGCCACACTTTGCTATGTTTGCACGACAACGATGTAGTCAAAAACTGTAAAGTTTTTCCCTTGCATTTTTAAAAAGATTCACCTGTACACGACAACGTTTTCAAAACTATTCGCATTTACACATATCGCTCCTCAAACCGGCCAAAAATGCTGTTTACGTATGCCAGGGCGGTAGTGGGTGCTGCAACCTTGTTAGTAAACAGTACCTGTTGCTGTGTGTATGATGCGTCTCCACTGTTGGTTGTAATATTGGTGAAGTAAATCCACACTTTGATGAAGAATAGAGGTTTAGCAACACTCTTAACCAGCAACAACCAGTTACCTGTACTCCCCATTGTGTGTATGTTTGTCGGATTGCTTAAAATCGACAGTTACTGCGCGTATACAGTACCTAAACGTACTACGCACGCGCAGGACCGTGCCGTTTTAAGATTCCCGTTTTGGGGAGTGACCACGGAAACAGTGGCGATTTCAAAAATGCACTTTGAAAACCGTTTCAAAAATATGGTTTTTCAGTTTCCAGTCCCCGTGTGCCAGTGAAACGAGCAAGCAAAACGCATAAAAAGTTTCCCGTATTTGGATGAAAACGTTGTCGTGTAAACGGCCCCTCAGTATCCATAATATTATATACTATACTCACATTTGTCAAGGGTTATAAAGTATTCAGAATTCCTCATGATTGACTTAAACCTATATAATATTATAGATTTGGCATATATCTATTTCTGCTTAGTCATTACTGATAAAGTTTTATGATGTTATTGTATAAGTCCTTACAACTTGAAGTGTCATGATGCATTATAAAACTTCATTTACCTTTATAATAATATAATATATTCATTAACGTTATAATATATATTATTATAATGTGTGTGTTTAAAATGCTTTATGGATACTAAGTTCATACCTGTCAACTGTGTTACTCCTGTCTACTGTGTTATGTGTGGTTTTTATGTTTTAAATCTTTTAAATGTGAACTAAACTGTCAGAAAAAAAGGATGGTAAGGATGGTGAATAACACTAAATTCAGTATACTGTGTATTTATGTTGAAGAAAAGTTTCATCCTTCATGAAAGCATCCCACCGTAAGCCCATTATGAAGCCCCAAATTCATATTTTCAAATCAGTTAGACATTTAACCTCAAAACCTCTGGTGAATAGACTCAGAGACCTTCCAACAAATGTGTAATCAGACATGTGGGACTTCATTCATGTTTCATTTGATTTGACAACATTTGTCCGTAACGCAGTTGACAAAATAATGAATCAAATGTTAATGTTCATTAACATATTTAAAAGTCATTAGAGCTTAAGCTTGCCAAATAATTAATTTAGCACATTAAGGGGTTATATTATTCAACCACCTAGTTTATTTATCAAAAAAAAATACTGATTTCCTGACTTTTTGGCTGACATGAAATGTACCCCTAAACATAGAATCAGTGTTGGGGGGTAACAGCGACAAGTATATGCGAGTTCCGTAATCGCTAACTTTTTTCACAGTAACTAGTAAAGAAAAATTACTTGAATTTACAAGTGAACTATCTGAGTTACTTTTTCAACATGGAGTAATGCAAGGTTGTTGTTTTTTTTTTCAATTGAGTGATTGACAGCTCTCCTGTCCATGATGAGAGATTCAGACGAGTGTTCCTGTGATCCGAAAATAAAATGCATCTTGCTTATTCATCCACTGCATAAAAAAAAACCACAGATTCGTATACTCAAAATTAATAAGAATAAATGCAAACTTCTGCATATGACACAAACCCTGGCAATAAGTAAAGTAAACCAACACAAATATCTTTCTGTATTAAGCCATATATTAACGCAAGGTCGTTGCTTCTGACTTCGAGACCCAGTTCAACCATTACTAATAAGAAAACATACTCTAGAGTCTAGACAAACATTGTGTCTTTTTTTTATTGCTGAAGTGTGTTGAAATTTCTTCTTCTGCATTCTACTGTACAGACGAAAATTTACTTTCCCTTCAGCCTGAGGCTTATTAATTTCACTATTGGTGTGAAAAGGCTTTTATATTTGCCAAAAATAGATTTTTTTTTATTTTAAAAACAAACAAGCAAGCCCTTTCCAGATTTAAAAAGTAACACAAAAGTAACAACGCATTACTTTCCATAAAAAGTAAAAAAAAAAAAAAAAGTAACGAAGTACGAATTAGGTTGTTGAATTTTTATGGGTAACGCAATATGTAATTGCATACTTTACAAGTAACGCTTTCCCAACACTGTCGAATTACAATTTATGTATCGTTTTTTTTTTTTTTCCAAATAAAGTTCATATTATGAGAAGGATACTTTCTACGACCTTTATCCTGCAGTCATGGTGAGATTAGTTTCCTTCAATCTAAAAAAACATGAATCGAAAACAACAGTGAGGAATCGAATCCCATCGATTCCAGAACCAGGAATAAGAATCGGACTCAATTCCAAAAATTTCAGAATCGAACAGCCCTACATACTGACGAATCTTTAATTGCTGGGCCTAAAAAGAGTGTCAGAGGCATTTTACAGAGTACCCTGGTAGACTACAGGAGTGATTCTTGAAGCATCACTCAATGACTCAACGGTGAAATACACGGATCATCCAAGACTGAAAAAAATAGCCTTTATATATTATCGTTTAAAACTTATTAGTATAGTGGTAGTTTTTTACCAAATTGCAAGGAGAGACTCCAGGATGAAAGAGGCTATAGTACAGTATTACGTTTTCACTGGACGTTTCTTCACGCATATGGAAATTACGAATTACGAGATTCCAAACAAGTCTGTAGAACTTGTAATACAATTGTGAACTGGTGAGTTTCTGAGAGCTGAATATACAGTTGACAGCTGTACACTGACCACCCGCAGGCTCCTGTTTAGGCAAAAAATGATAGGTGACATAGAAAAGATAACTTCGAGTACAACGAGAGGCGTGAACAAGCTCCAGGTTAGAAGCAGTGCGTCTATATAGAAATTCCACCGGTAATTACGATAGGCGGTGACGCACTGGGCCCAAGGGGCTATGACTTACGCAGGGGTCCCCCCCTACAATATTAGATATATATACTATTATAGTACATATATATATATCGAGTATCATATATATTATATATATATAAGGGTTAATAGATTTTATCTTATCAAAACTTCTGATGCAGACTGAAATTCCTACATTCTTGTTACACATTTCAATATAAAAAATACTAGCCAAACTTAAAAAAAAGCTTACTGAGACAAGTAGAACAGTCAAAAGGTTTTTTCACAATAGAAAAAAGATACTTAAAACATGAATAAGAAATAATATGAATAAACGTGAATAGTCAATAGTCTCAGTATACATTACTATACAGTTGGGTACGGAAAGTATTCAGACCCCCCTTAAATTTTTCACTCTCTGTTATATTGCAGCCATTTGCTAAAAAAATTAACTTAAATGATTTTAGTAAGTAAAGTCCGTTTTTGTAACCTTGGGCAGATCTGTGCCTTGCCACAATTCGGTCTCTGAGCTCTTCAGGCAGTTCCTTGACCTCATGATTCTCATTTGCTCTAACATGCACTGTGAGCTGTAAGGTCTTATATAGAAAGGTGTGTGGCTTTCCTAATCAAGTCCAATCTGTATAATCAACCACAGCTGGACTCAAATGAAGTGTAGAACCATCTCAAGGATGATAAGAAAAATGGACAGCATCTGAGTTAATTATATGAGTGTCACAGAAAAGGGTCTGAAAACTTAGGACCATGTGATATTTCAGTAATAAATCTGCAAAAATGTCAACAAATCTGTGTTTTTCTGTCAATATGGGGGGCGGTGTGTACATTAATGAGGAAAAAAAATCAATTAAATGATTTTAGCAAATGGCTGCAATATAACAAAGAGTGAAAAATTTAAAGGGCGGAATTGAATACTTTCCGTAAATCAATAATTTATTTATTTTACAAAAGTGATTCAGTCAAGGACAGTAAGTAATTGTCTTTCTGATGTTTGATTTACATTATTGACACAAACAGCAACAGCAGCTATATTAGGCTGCTTTAGAGGAATAGTTCACCCAAAAATGAAAACTTCTGTCATCATTTACTCAACCGTACGAGTTCCTTCTGGGGTTAATGCACCAAATATATTTAACCAAACAGTTGCTAGGCCCCCATAGTATGATTAAATACACTATTAGAGTCAATGGGGACCAGAAACTTTCTGGTTACAAACATTCTTCAAAATGTCGTCTTTTATGTTGAGGAGAACAGAGAAATTAATACAGGTTTAGATCAACTTGAGGTTGAGTAAATGATGACAGTATTTTCATTTTTAGGTGAACTATCCCTTTAAGATCTCATCATATTGTATATGACTATGCAACAGATGGCCAGTCAATCTACTCCACAGCCAATCATGCCCCCCCCCCCTCTCTCCTTGCTCGGGCCCCGGGGCTTCAGCCCTATTGTTAATGCGGCCCTGGTTTTCCCCAAAAATGACAACAATCACATTTATTTTTAGATTTTACTATTTAGTTGACTGCTGGGAATGCCACGCTATAGAAAATGGAGTTTCAGTATAATGTTCTTATCTAGTATTATCAGTCATTTTTACATTTCTACACTTTCATAATTTTCTGAACCCTTTTCTCTCCTCTTGTGAACGAAATCTGAACACGAACAGAAGACACTCATTCAAAAATATATGGCAGGAATTGTAATGTATGCTGTTTCGAAATTCAGCCAGAGTTTTTTAAGGCAGGAAAGCAGTGAAAGGAAGAGACTTAAGTAGGCTAAACGAACGATACAGTGTATGCAAATCAATGAGAACATGCATAAATCATATGACAATACCGTGGACTTTTTACATTTGAATATTGATGCCCCCGAAAAGCTTAAGTTACCGAATTGAACTGAATAAGCAATCATCAATTTGAATTATTATTATTTCGACTCACCAGACCACATGGTGTCGCTGCTGATTTTAACTTGACCCACTTATGGTTCTATGATGGCTCTTGCTTCGAGTCCTCGACCATAGAAGAACATGTCACGTGCTGTGTGAGTGTGTACGATAGTGTACGCCAGTTATAACCTTGAACGCTGATTCTTATATATATTCGTTGATGAGTTTTCAAGCCTACAGCAAGAATGTTACAGATGAAAAATCGCTTGAAATATTGCTCTGTCGCAGTCGCTGCGAACAGACTGGTTTCAGGCCCGGTGAAGAACCCTGTTGTCTTTATGGATATTGCAGCTGACGGCGAGTTCATTGGAAGAATAATTATTGAGGCAAGTAATGAGTTATTTAACCTGAATGCCACAGTTAGTTTTTATGCAATTTAAATGCATGAATCAGAGACTGTTACAATGAAAAAAGCGAGGAAAAATAAACCGTTGTTCTTCTTGCCAAGGTATACAGTGACTGAAAATAGCTTGAATAATGCAGGTTTTCACCAGTAGTTTCTGTTGTAAATATGGCAATGTTTTAATAAAAAGTTATATTTATTATTATTATTATTGACGATACTTGTAATATAAGAATACTTTATTAACAACAACGATAATAATAATAACAACAACAATTATTTGTATGAATATTCATTATTCTAAAGACAGGTTTTTCATATTTTATTTGCAGCTTTATGCTGACGTCGTACCCAAAACAGCGGGTAAGTAAACATAGGTTTCATAAAAATAATTAATTTTAAAAAAGCATATATAATATAAATATAATGGTAACACTTTACAATAAGGTTCCATTAGTTAATGTATTAACTAACATGAACAGTACATTACAGTATTTATTAATGTTGTTAATGAAAATACACTCATTCATTGTTAGTTCCTGTTAATTCACAGTGCATTAACAAATGTTTACAAGCACAACTTTTGATTTTAATAATGCATTAATAAATGTTGAATTTAACATTAACTAAGATTAATAAATGGCTGGAAATTATGTCATTCTTAGTTCATGTTAACGAAAGTAGTTAACTAATGAACCTTATTGTAAAGTTTTACCAATACAATAATATTTATATTACAATTTTCATGACAAATGAAAATGTACAATAAAAATATACAATGTACAATGAATGTTATATATAGTATATAATATACAGTATTATGTACAATACATGATTTTACATTTCATAGTTTTATACAGTTCAGTTCTCATGGTTCTTGTCTTTCAGCAAATTTCCGGGCCCTTTGTACAGGAGAGCATGGCTTTGGATATAAAGGCTCAGCATTCTACAGGATCATCCCTCAGTTCATGTGTCAGGTAAACTATTAGTGCTACTGTTCACTGTGCCCTTTAGCATTACCATGTCTATCTATTTATTACATTAAATGTCATGTTATCTCTTTAGTGTTTATTTATTGGTTATGAGTTATATGTTTTTGTCCTAATGTCATCTAATGATTTATGTTTTGCTGACAGGGTGGAGATTTCACTCATCATAATGGCACTGGTGGAAAATCTATTTATGGAAAGAAATTTAACGATGAGAATTTCAAGCTGAAACACACTGGACCAGGTGATGTCACTACTGTTACTGTACCATACTTACCATGAACTGTCACAAAAATAGAGAGTTAACCCCTTAGCATTCCTGTAAAATTTGCCTAAAACACCTAAAGATCATTCCCATGCATCTGCTTTTTTATGTAATAAGCAGACATATTAAGCTTATTATAAGCAGCAGGATTTTTTTTATTTATTTTTTTTAAAGAAAAGGTTATAAACATGGCAAAATGTGTAAGCAATAACATTCACCGATGGCTGACAGACATCACGATGTTGTGCTGGCATCGTAATCCCCCTCTCCCCCAATCCGCCGTATTCCAATTCCGTGTTCAGAAAGGAAATTAAGTGTACTACAGAACCCCTAAAGGGAATAAATAGCCTAAAGCCCCGTTCACACCGTTAACGTTAACTTTAAAGATAACTATAAAGACAATGATATTAGCGTCCACACCAGCGAACATCGTTCATCGGCTGGAGAAAAATAGTTTTGAAAGTGATTCCAACGATATCGTTTCTCTTTGTCTTTATCGTTATAGTTGTGGTGTGGACTCTGCTATTCTTTAATATGGAGAACAATTTTTAGAACTACATCTTTATCGTTATCTTTAAAGTTATCGTCCTTGGTGTGAACGGGCCTTAACAGTGGGAGGATTAAAAATATTTCAGATTTCTCTCGCAATTTTATCGTTGGGTAATTATACTGTATATAAATTGTGGGCATCAGGGAGCCGCTATTATGCTTGGCATTGAAACTGCTTTTGAATGCAAGATTGCTTTTTAGTTTCACTTTCGAGATTCGCGATCACACGGCTCTATACTATGGAGCGGCAGTACCTACCACACATTTTACAAGATTAGATATTTGTCAGTGGTGCTCAGTATCTGCAAATCATTCGCCATTGTCCAATCAGTCATCTCTCCTTACTCTTGGTTGGTAGGAGTACAGTGAACTTTCATGTACTATAATGTACAGTCCTACCGCTAGCAACGGCTGCGACAACCTGGCCCGTTAACACCACCACACACAGTAAACGCGTATTGGTTTTTCCAGGCTTTCGGCATAGGGATTCATGCTCTACTAAAAAAAAAAAAGAACGGCACACCCCCAATAAAAACCTTATAAGTAGTAATCTTTGTAAAACTGGTAGGGAACTTAAAGGAGATATATTATGCCTCTTTTTACAATATGTTATATAAGTCTCTGGTGTCCCCAGAATATGTATGTGAAATTTCAGCTCAAAATACTCCACAAATCATTTATTATATAATTTTAAAAATGCCTATTTTGAGTGGAAACAGAAACACGAATAGTCTGGTTCTGTTTGATTCGGGGACATGTGTAGGTCGCCTTTGTCTCTCGTTAAATGCAAATGAGCTGCTGCTGACTCCCCGCCCACAAATCTTCTACCTATAGAGACATACGCGCTAATTACAGCTCGGCCTGCTAAAACATCTGTTTTGGTTTCTGATTAATCATGTTTACCCTCGCACTAAATCATTATATTTAAATCACATTAGGTAACATCTGATATATTGGTTGTCTGAAGCACACATCTGAGCACACTTCATTACGTGTGAGAGGAGACGACAGAAAGCGGCTGTCATACTAAACTAAGTTTCGCATTCACACAAGGCTGGAGAGCCGAGCGGGGCCCTGTGCGGAGTCGAACAGTTTCGCCCGCGTCATACCTACCTGTGTGGGTCACACACCCACCAGGCGGTTTATGTCTGTGAGGTAAAAACTGAAATAATCGCATGTTTAGTTTGATCGTGTGGCAGCAGCAATATACATTAAGAAATCATAAATCCACTGCTCTCTTGTCTCCTCTGAGGCTGGTTCTGGTTATTGTTCTGTGCTCGTCTGTTCAGCCAATGACAGAACAGTTAGCATGCTTTGCTCAAACTTTTGCCATGACATTAGAACTGGTACACCGTTGTCGCTTGCGAAAACAAAATAACGGCGCCGTGGGTGTAAACTTACAGATTAGGGGCTGTAATATTATAATGAGATCCCGTTGCCACGTCACCAAGGGAGCGAAATCAAACGCGCTCGTTTTCTCAGACGCTTGCAGAAAAGCTACATAACCTAAACAAAGTTATTGGGTTAATCTTTTTCACATTTCCTTAGTTGGTAGATGTACCAGGGACCTGATTATAGCACTTAAAACCTGGAAAAGTCAGATTTTCATGATTATGTCACCTTTAAGGTTACTACACCCCAACCTGAAAATGTTGTCATTAATTCACATTAACCCCCATGTCGTTCCAAACCCGTAAAAGCTTTTTTCGTCTTCGGAACACAATTTAAGATTTTTTGGATGAAAACCGGGAGGCTTGTGACTGTCCCCCATTGACTGCCAAGTAAATTACACAGTCAAGGCCCAGAAAAGTATGAAAAACATCATCAAAATAGTCCATCTGCCATCAGTGGTTCAATCGGAATTTTATGAAGCTACGAGAATACTTTTTTTTTGTGCAAAGAAAACAAAAATAACGACTTGTTCAACAATTAGTCTCCTCCGCGTCACCGTTGCGCCATTTTTGGAGAGTATCCACTGAACGTAAAATGTGGTATACTGTCCGAAGACTAACAAAGCTTTTATGGGTTTGGAATGACATGGGGGTAAGTGATTAATGACAACATTTTTTATTTTGGGGTGGAGTAACCCTTTAATAGGTAGCCATTGTAGAGATTGTAAAATTGGGTTAATATGATTATATTTTCTTGACCTGGTAAAGACTCGGGTATGTTTCGTATTTGGCAGTGTTTCTAAGATGGAAGAATGCTGTTTTTGTAACGTGAAATATGATTTTCAAAATACAAGTTGCTGTCTAATATAACACCCACATTTTTGACTGTAGAGGAAGTAACACACATCCGTATAGATGCAAATGGTAATCTAAGAGATTCTGTGTACTGTTTTTCGGTCCAGGTAGTAATATCTCTGTCTTATCTGATTAATAGGAAACGTATTTTTGTCCCGCCAATCTTTTAAATTTTTAAACCGCTCCGTTAGCTTTTATAATTTAGAAGTTTCATCTGGTCTTTTTGAGATATATAGTTGAGTATCATCGGCGTAACAGTGGAAACTAATCCTGTATTTTTTTTATAATATTACCAAGGTGCAACATGTATATTGAAAATAGCAGAGGGCTCAAGACTGATCCTTGCAGCACTCCATACTATACTGGCGTAAATTGAGATGATTCCCCATTTAAAAAATCAAAGTGATAACGGTCGGACAGGTAGGATCTTTAACCATCTTAAAGCCTGCCTTTAAATACCCATATAGTTTTGTAATTGATCTTTGAGTATGTCATGATCTATAGCAGGGGTGGCGAACTCCGGTCCTGGATAGTTCAGCTCCAATCCTAATTAAAACTTACCTGCCTGTAGCTTCCTAGTAACCCGTCAGACCTTGATTAGCTTGTCAGGTGTGTTTGATTAGGGTTGGAACTAAACTCTGCAGGGCTGCGGCTCTCCAGGCCGAACGTTTCGCCACGCCTGAATATACAGGTGCATCTCAATAAATTAGAATGTCGTGGAAAAGTTCATTTATTTCAGTAATTCAACTCAAATTGTGAAACTCGTGTATTAAATAAATTCAATGTACACAGACTGAAGTAGTTTAAGTCTTTGGTTCATTTAATTGTGATGATTTTGGCTCACATTTAACAAAAACCCACCAATTCACTATCTCAACAAATTAGAATACGTTATAAGACCAATAAAAAAAATTTTTTTAGTGCATTGTTGGCCTTCTGGAAAGTATGTTAAATTACTGTACATGTACTCAATACTTGGTAGGCCTCCTTTTGCATGAATTACTGCATCAGTGCGGCGTGGCATGGAGACAATCAGCCTGTGGCATTGCTGAGGTGGTATGGAAACCCAGGTTGCTTTGATAGCGGCCTTCAGCTCATCTGCATTGTTTGGTATCTTGTTTCTCATTTTCCTTTTGACAATACCACATAGATTCTCTATGGGTTTCAGGTCAGGCGAGTTTGCAGGCCAAACAATCACAGTAACACCATGGTCATTGAACCAACTTTTGGTACCTTTGGCAGTGTGAGCAGGTACCAAGTCCTGCTGGAACATGAAATCAGCATCTCCATAAAGCTTATCAGCAGAAGGAAGCATGAAGTGCTCAAAAATTCCTGGTAGATGGCTGCATTGACTGGACTTCAGAAAACAGTTTTTTTTTTTCATTTATTGGTCTTATAAAGTATTCTAATTTGTTGAGATAGTGAATTGGTGGGTTTTTGTGAAAAGTGAGCCAAAATCATCACAATTAAAAGAACCAAAGACTTAAACTACTTCAGTCTGTGTTCATTGAATTTAATACACGAGTTTCACAATCGGAGTTGAATTACTGAAATAAATGAACATTTCCACGACATTCTAATTTATTGAGATGCACCTGTGAAGTGTCGAACGCAGCACTAAGATCAAGTAAAACTAGTAATGAGATGCAGCCTTGGTCTGACGCTAGAAGTCATTTGTAATTTTAACAAGTGCAGTTTCTGTGCTATGATGGGGCCTGAAACCTGACTGAAATTTTTTTTTTGCAGGAAGGAGCACAATTCTGCACAATTCTTTTTCTAAAATTGTAGACATAAATGGAAGATTTGAAATAGGTCTGTAATTTGCCAGTTCACTAGGATCTAGTTGTGGTTTCTTAATAAGAGGTTTAATAACTGCCTATAATAATGGTTTTGGGACGTGACCTAGAGATAACGACGAGTTAATAATATTGAGAATCGTTTCTTCTGCTACAGGTAACAACTCTTTCAGTAATTTAGTGGGTACAGGATCTAATAAATATGTTGTTGGTTTAGATGCAGTGATGTTTATTTAGCTCTTCCTGTCCTATAGTTGTAAAGCATTGCACACTCACTCTTTGGGTGTGATGAATGAAGCTAAATTACAAGACCCTGTAGATTCTAAATTTTTTATTGTATTTTTTTTTCTGCAGAAACTGCATCTGTTTACAGCCACAAGGTGGTAGTAAGGCTCCCTCAGTTGCAGAAACCGCTTTTGTAATCTTCAAACAAATGACCTACTTTCTAAGCAAGTCAAAGCCAGCCTATCCTAGTGCATTTTTGGTGCCAGGGGGATCCTACACCAGCAAACCCTCTTTATAGATTAATATGGGCAAACAGTGTTGGGTTGTGTAATATATGACTGGATGTAATTGTAGTAGAGAGCCATAACTTACCCAACCCAGATGTTGTCTTTCATTCAGTACCCCCCTGCCACTTTTCCAATTTTTTTTTATTTTTTATTCTCTGGTTGTTATTGTGGATCTGTTGATTTGTTAGATTTTCCCTGTATCACGATATCATTACATTATTAAAAGTGACAAATTTGCCTATAAAATCTCAGGAGGTGGTCTGATTTCCTCTGTCTCTTTCTTCTAAAGGTGTTCTGTCTATGGCAAACTCTGGGCCAAACACAAATGGATCCCAGTTTTTCATCTGCACTGCAAAAACAGAATGGTATGATGGTGGAAAGGTTATTGGTTTAATTATTACCCATCCCAAGTGTTTTAATTTTTTTTATGGGATTGATGTTCCTGTCATTCTCTTTCAGGCTTGATGGTAAACACGTTGTTTTTGGGCAGGTCAAAGAGGGAATGGAGACGGTCTCTTTAATGGAGTCCTGTGGCCTACATGATGGAGGAACTGTAAAGAAGATTGTCATCACAGACTGTGGAGAACTCAAGTAACCAAGAATGTGTATTCATTTTAATGTGATCAAATGTTTTCACATCAAAAATGCTTATGCATGTAAAGTAAATAATCTTTTTTTTTTTTTACATTTGTTACCTAAGTACCTATTGCCATTTTAATGTGTCTGTCTATGGATCCATTAAGGTGTTTTATGCTTACTAGGTAAGCAAATGATTCAGTAAGTATGGTGATTACTTACCCCTACACAACCAATCTTGCTTATGGGTCAAATGCCATGGGCCATAAGGAAATTTATACTGTTAAAGCCTTTTTCTTTTTTTTTTTTTGAAATTAGGATAAAAGCTAAACAGAGATTGTTTACTTTATAAGAACCATGCCAAAGAAACCCCAGGAGGTTTTTTAAATAAATAAATTACACATGAAACTGGTTTTGACATATGGAATTTCTTCCAGGATATTTGCGTTATGTGCCCATTTTTTTTATTTTCTTTTTAATGACTCAAGGCTGTTTTCCAGATGAGGGCCGGCTACAACTGCAGCAGTATATCTGGTTGCGTGGCATGCTTTTTAAATCTTCCTGAGAATGATCCGAAACCTTTTTTTAGACTATCCAGCGACAAGATTTCCTGCCCACCTAAAGCAGAATATGACATCCTGTTTGGCTATGAAGATTCTCCACTTCCAACTTTAAACTTTCAGCAAGAATCTTCTGAACATGTTCATACAATAGTTGTGGAGACAGTTGGGAATAACGAGTTTGTCAGATGTGTTCCATTATTACTGCAGCCAGCTGACATACACATACCCTGAAATGAAAATGAGCAGTCCATTTTAGATGGTGTGTAGGTGTAGCTTATCACAGTAATGCCTTATGAAAGTAAATTATGAACCTTTGTGGAAAACAGTGCTCTTTCCTAAATGAAACCATATGGGGTCTGAACTCACCACTGGTTTGTTTGACTTCTCCGATTGCAATGTTGCTATAGAGACATTTTCATTCCCATTCTGTTTAAGTCTACATTGTTGCAACAAACTTGATATAATTTGGGCCTCCACCCTCTAGTGAAGTTTAAGAGATTTGGAATGTGTAGACCAATTACTTGAAGTTGGCTTCAAGAGTAAAGCCAGCGTCATGCCAAGTCCTAACGTTCACATACAGTGCTCATGTGTTTACAATCATTACAAGTAATTAGGTTGAGTTAAAAAATACACATCTGCGTCTTCAAACCTGCGCTGTTGCAAAGACAAGGCAAATGCTGAACTAAAAGAAATGCTCTTTGGGCTATTCGATAGTAAATGAATGTGATGTCAGAATGACAACTGTTCCCCAAGGCTTTAGACTATGGTTTTCAATTACACAAGCATCATTCCCAAGGACCATATCTAAATAATTAATCAGTCCATACTGCCTTCAGCTTGACTGATTTAAAATGGACACAATTTCCCAACACCCAGACACGGGCCAAAGAACATGTTGAAATCCAAAAACAGGCTGTACGTATATTTGGCACAGATTGTACAGAAATGTATATCATTCTGTGCTATTACAAAAAAATGAAACAGAGTCATGATTCACTTAGTCAATGTTTTAATCGAACAAACTTCTAAAAGCACAGTCTTCAGTTTTCCTAACTAACAAATAAGGCACATATCGGAATGCCGTTTCATGGACACAGAGCAACAGATTTCATCTCGTCCCACATTCCCTCATTAGCACTTTCTGTTGCTCGGTCCACTCCAATATGATGACAAATATTTTACAGACATTACAAACATGAGTGTTAAATCAGTACATTCAGTAAATCTATTAATGGTACTGGAAATCCTAAGAGTAAATAGAGGCATTTATTTATGACTAACAATAAGAGAGGTGTATTCTACAAAAGATATCATGGCAAGAATTAAACATGTATTAATATTAAATAATACATTGCACAAATTATCAATCTTGAATCATTTAAAAAAAACATGCATGCAAACTTCAGTCCCATACACTTGTTTGAAAAATAGTCTCTTTTTTTTCATTTTTACATATGAAGAAAAATATTTTAACATCATTCCTGGACTTGGCAGTAACTGGAGAAGGCTAACTAGAGCTCACAGTTTCATACAGTATGGGCTTGATTCACTAACACACGTCGACCATGTAAAAGGTTTGTACGTGCAATTCAGTGTTATGGTCAATGACTGGAGTTAGTCACGTCTTTTTGCCACTGTTTTGCGTCTATAAAACACCTCAGTAAAAAGGCTCTACGACTTACAGTGCGAATCAGTCTCTGTTATGTTAAAAATAGCTGTTTGTGATGTTAGAAGGTTTTCTATAAATGCAAATCAAAACATTCATGCTGTATAGCAGACACAACGATTATAAACAACGTTGAAGCACACATATGCTCATAACGGGTAAGGTTACTATATAACAATAAAATCTAAAATAAAACAATTAAAATGGCTTGTAAGGGCATAATAATGTACCAACTTTTGAATAATATTCTATGTAGTCATCAATATTTTCTTCATAGAGTAGCTTCTGTTGCATATTTTATACAAAAAGAATTGAAATTGTTAAAAAAAAGAACAAAATCCTTCCATAAATATTTCTGTAGGATATAACCAAAGATTATTGTAAAACATCAAAGGAAAGAAAAAAAACTCCCAGCTCTTTTGCATCAGCATTTTGCCCTTTTTCACATACAAAGTTTTAATATTGCATCATAACATTTTGAAATCGCTAACTTGATGGTAATCGAATATATACACAAAACACATACTAGTATCTTTGTAAGGGAAAACAACAAAATCTTGTTTGGATATCAAATTGCTCCAAAATCTAAATCATCAATATTGTTTCCAAAATACACATACCTTTAATAGAAAATAACAAGTTTATACTGAATGTGAGCTATAAAAGTCAAGTATATGTATTTCAAGACAAAAAAACATGCGCAAAAAGCACTTTGTATAATGTTAAATGCATGTACACTGTCAATACCACAAGCGCTGTCTTTCATTCAATAAAGCAGAAATCAGGGGAAGCTCAGTTTCATAAATCTGCCTTCAACATTTACAAAACTCAGGGCTGTTTTCATTTTAGTCATGTATATAGTGCAATGCAACTATTTTGCTATAATAAAGCAAGGCCTAGATCTAGTGGTGCTTTCAGTCATCTGTTAAAGTGTACAGAACTGACAATAAATTTAACTGATCCCAAAGATCACTATGTGTAGACTACCAGCTATGGGGGATCAGCAATGATTATGATGAATCCACAGTAATCGTTTATTTCACTGGTTATTTTCATTACGCCATTCATTACGGTGTTTATCAAAAAGCAGAGTAGCTCATTCCAGCCTAAATGAAGCCTGAAGTAAACCTTGGCGTGTAAGAATGTATGCACAACGAAGCCATTAGCAACACCAGAAAAACACAGTTACCAAGAAATAAAGGGTCTCAGAAAAAATGATAGCAACTCTCAGAAACAGCCTTGTTTTTTATTTAACAGTGATCTAATGATTAACTCCCTGGCAGTTTATACTCCTTGAATTTCCTATCAGAAACTCAAACCCATTTTTTAACTGAAGTAAAATTAGCTGGTTTACATTTTCAGACATCTAATGGGCTCTTTTATTCCTCAGCATCATACATGGCATTCCTTGGCAAAAATCCTGACTTTTCATAACCAAACTGTGTTAAGGTACTAGAATCTAGTTCCCAATTCATATCTTTATCCCAATAAATGAAACATTAACTAATATTCAACAGAAAATATGTGGACTCCAAAGATAAGTAAACAATTATACACATTGTATTTACCATGTATATGCGTTTAACTTCATGTGTACATCTAGGATTAACAACGCAATAATGTCATTTCTCACAATATCTGTCTACGACTTCCCACTGGAACACGTAAAGCTATAATTATTGTTCAATGATCCTGGGTCACACTCAAATATGATCAATTAGTACTTTGTGTGAGCCATAACAAGAGGTAACAGCACATACTGTAGATGAGATCCTGTACACGCTTATTTCCATCCAAATATTAACACCCTCCCATCATAATGCTCTCAATAATACATCTCTCTCTAAATGTCTCCTGATCAATTAAATGTACCCAAAGTGTTTTCTCATTACATTAAAAAAAAAAAAACGAATCTGCATTACTTACTTTGTCCTTTTCCATTTACAACCATATATTTGTCCACACATAAAAAATGCTTCCTGAAAATCACAGTTTAAACGGGGTGTAATTCATCAGGTACGTTTGTAGATAATGCATAAACTTGCAGATATGGGGTTAGGCAATAAAGTCGTTTAAAATTAAGGATTTCATTCTGACTGAAATACAATCAGAATGATTGTGTAAACAGCGGCAAATTTCTTTAATGAAACATTTTAGTGCAAGGGTCAGATTGAACACTTAAAAATAAAGGTTCTTTAGGTTATTAAAATGTTCTTCACACTAAGAAAAAATGGTTCAGACAAACGGTTCACTGTAAGGTTCTTCTGCGAACCCAAAATGGTTCTTTTATAGCATTGTTGTGGGAAAAAAAATCTATTTTGTAACCTTTATTTTTAAGAGTGAAGGATGTGAATGACTCATTTTGGATTTAAAAATGAATTTGTTGCATAATAGTGAAATGAATTAATGACATTTTCTAGAGCAGTGTTTATATAAAACACGTGCACCGTATTTCATCTGAGATGTCATTAAAACACACTCTTTATCCTGAGGCAAATATCTCAGTGAAGAACAGGCGTTATGTTTTTAAATGCTAGCACATGGACTGAAAAGCTCACATTTTGACGCCTGTACCAAAACACCTCAGCTTTACATGGGTTTATAAGACATTTGAAGCAGTTCTCTGGCAACAATTGACAACATACATAATCACATTTCAAAGGACGGTGATGATCAGCTAGCCATGGCTTTGTTTCGATCATCCACACACTTCATTTGACTGCGCAACAATGTAAAGGAACTGATGATTCTGCATAAGCTGCAATTGTTTTGCATAGTTTCCAACAACTCAATTCAAATGTTATGGGTGCCTCCAGGGCTGACCTTAGCCAACTTGACAAAAATATCTCACATTTGGCATTTCAAACATGTATGTGAAAGATATAAACTACCTGACGCGCTAATCCGAAGCATTAGAAAGTTCTATTCTACAGTAGTTTCTAATGGCAAGAGGTGGGGTTAGACAATACCTGCCCAGATACAAACACAGATGAAATTATCCCAGTTTACTTAATTCAATTGCACTACGAAACCATATACAAACATAAATAAATATGTGACACAAAAGCTAGGGATGGAAAGTCCATTGTCCCTCTGTTAATTCACAGTTAATATGATGTGCTATTGACCCAAAAACTCTGCAAAGGCACACTGGGCCCTTGTCTGAGCAAACTAACGTGACACCTTTAGTGCTCGGCACATCCTTATAGTTCACTTGGCAGGGAGAATGAAGGGAGAGTCTGTAAACACACAATCAGGAGACACAATGGTGAGGTAATCCACTGCGTCCCGTACGGATAGAAATACTGTCCCAACCATATTAATTTGTCCATTATACACAATAAATGCATCGCATGCTGCTGATACACAAAGCCGTTACTAGCGTTGGAGATATTTACATGAATATTTTGGCACTTTTCACTTTTTCTTGGAGTGCTTGGTAGGCGAAGTGATGGAAAAGGGTGGCGACGACCTCAGAATCCTCCTTATTGCACGCGGCGGCAGTAGTAGCCCAGGACTTTGCACTTCTCGCACAGATGCTGCGGGTGTTCCTTGCTCTGGTCAGAAACATCCAGGCCATCGGGTTTCTCTAAAGGACGCTGAGAGGAGCAGAACATGTGAATCACACTTTGGGCGCATGTGCATTTCTGTCCACAACATCAGTCAGGTTGAAACTGAAGATCTCTTTTAGCGTTTGGCTAGACTCTTTGGAGATATGGTTTTGGAGACGTAGGTCCAAGTCTCAAACCAAAATGGACCAACCGCAGGGGTGTGTCAGGGATTTGTTTAGGATGGCTATCAAGAGCCAATTCATCCTTGTTGTGTTTGTAGTCGCTGCCAGAAGTACATGTTTTGTTACTAAAACTTCATTTATTTTTTTCCCTTAAAAATTTTTGCACAGATTAATATACAAGAGGATTCCGAGCAAGTTTACATGCCTACAGGATTTCATCGCTCAAGACAGCAACCAGGGCGGGAAGACTCTATAGCGAATCTTTGTCTTGGACGTGACACAAAAGACACTGAGAATGTGCACGAGCCAAATCTTTTTGGCTGTTGATCACAAATAACACTTCTGCGATTATTTGTTTTCCCACCCATTGCTTTTGGAAGATCGTTTTACAATCTTGTTATTCTTTCCTGTACGTCTCAGTTGCGCTCCGTGAATTACGGAAAACCAGGTTATGACGGACCATTGAGAGGAGACTGTAAAAAATGAGACTGACCATTGGGAGAGTGCTGTAACCTGAGGGAGTGTTTGCTTGAGAGTCAAAGGCTTTGGTGAATGATAAGAGGAAATGTCTAATACCTCTATGAATTAATAAATTGGCAACTGCAGCCTGATGCTCTTAATTAGCAGAACAAATTCCTGGCAAAATCTGAAGAAGGAACAAAACAAAAAAACAGGAAGCTTGGGAGGACTTTATATAATACCTCTGCTCCATGTCTGCTCTCATACTGTAAAGATGTCAGCCGTGTGCCCTGTGCATGTCGTTAAATATGAGAATGATAAAAGCAGGGATCTCCGGGCGCCTGCTTCTCGAGCACATTCTGGTTCAGGCCTTGCTATTTCATGCAGCAGTGTGGCATTGGCACTACTGAGATACTTTCACTTAATCCTCCACTGGGAGCGGCTGGAGATATAAAATACTTTACGGTGTACAATCTGGAGTATTGAGCGATTTCCATACTGCATGACCTGGAAGAATGATTTCCATTGTGAGAGAACAATAAAAACAGAAAATTGCATATGTTTGCTTGGGTTACAGGGAAAGAAGGCCAGCTGCAAACCCTTCAAGGCTTTTTGATATATATTGCAGTGCGCTGCACATCTCACACGCTTACTGCAGGAAACATGTTAAGTAGGTGAGACTGAAAAGCTAAAGAATTTGCTTTTCAGAAGGGAATTAGCCATAATACTCTGTCCTGTGGAAGAGTTGGCTTTCTCAACAGCTGCTAATGCATTTGGATGCAAAACTACTTGTAGGGAAGGTAATTGCAATGAATGCTTCCCTCCCTAGGGGTGCTAAAACATATCCATTTGCATGCTTACCTGCCTAGAACCATGTAGTGCCTACACCAGCAAGGTTAACCAGCAAGTCTACAGACATAATTTAAAAATAATAATAACATTAATGCTTTAATCCTCACCTTATTGTGTATACTACAAAATAATAACCTAAAAATCAACAAATCAATCCAAAATACAGCTTTTTAGATCACTTTTTACAGTGTAGATGAGTTCAGTGTTCAGTGACTTCCTGATAAATGACCCCTTCTTGAGTTCAAGAGGTATTTGAGTTAGACGGATGCCTTGAGTTTGAGTCTCAGGTTTCAGGGTACCTGTTGGGCCCCATCCATAAGAACTTCTTGGAAGATTACACTGTATGTGCTTACACCGTTCACTGACAGATTAGAAAATCTTGCATGCAGAATTTTAGCAATACAGTGTCACATTATATGAGCTGTTAAAAGACGGATACTATACCTGTTTATGAGGATAAACATTGATATGGCATTTGATGCATTCCTGTCCCATATTAGCCCAGGAGTTTCCACTCATCCACTTCCTCTTGCACTTAGGGCACTTGTATTCACCAAAGCATCTCTTCTTGCCTTGGTATGGAGTCAGTCCTTCGCCTTTGGGTCTTGCCTGAGAGGACATGTCAGAGACAGAGCCTGATTAATGAGAGTTCAGCTCAGAAAATCTACATTCATCCGATCAGCTGAAACAGTTTCGACTTAGCGCAGCTCGAAAACAATTTGAAGCTTCTGTGGATTGTGGAAAATTTGTATACATTTGCGACTGACCAAATTTTATGCAAATAAGTAAAGCATTGCACATAATATTTGATGTTATTGGAAAACAAGACAATAATCTTCTTTTTTTTAAATAAATTTAACAGCTGGTGATCATCATGCAGTTTTGTTGTATGGAAATAAGCAGCTTTGACATTTTTCTTAAATTCTAGCTGATACAGATCAGCTGACAATTAATTTCATGTTATGGCCAATAACTGATAAATGGCTGTTATTAAAAGAAAGAGAGGGAGAGAGAGAGAGAGAGAGAGGAGAGGCGAGGATTGAGAGTTTTGTGTGTGTGTTTTGTGTGTGTGAGAGAGAGAGAGAGAGAGAGAGAGAGAGAGACAAAGAAAGAAAGAAAGAAAAAGAGAAATCCTGTAGCAAACATAGTGAGCAAGACAAATTACTAATTGTTAATCTATAGGACAGGCTTTTTTTCTTAGACAGCAGAAAATATTCTCCCAAGGACTTTATTATGGGAGAAGTTTCAACAAAGTGAGTCAGTGCTGACACCAATATCTAGGCCTTTACAACAGCAAAAGAAAAGTTTTTCCCTTGAGCATCACAAACATCATTTTGGTCAAAGTTTGTCCAAACCAAACACACTTTAAATGCTTAACTCGTGTCTGTCAAACCCTGTCACAACTGATTCTACGCTGCACTGCAAAAACACAGAAAAAAAATCTAAACAAAATGTTGATACTTACAGCGAGCTGCTAAGTTGAAATGTGATGCTGTTATTTTTATTAACTTTTTTTTTTCATCTTTCTAAACTGCACAAGATGCTATGTGTGGTATGGCAGACTTCTGCTGGAGAGTTCAGACTCCAAACCACTACACAAATCTGAGAACTCTGTATATGGGGAATTCTAATTATTTTAATTATGTAAGTGAATTCAAACCTCAACAGATAATTGCGGTGTGGTCTCAGTATGCTTTCTGGTCATAGAGTGTACATTAATAAATACTCTGCTTCCTTTTTGACTCAACTCTCCTAAAAGAGAACAGAAAAGTGGCTAGTAGTAGTGCATTATGAGCACATACTGTAGGAGTGCCTATGACTTTTAGCAGATTGCTGTGATACTAAACAGGATTTAGGATGTGAATCCATGCATTCAACCATGTGTAATCTTGCATAGCAAATCACTGGCTACTGGAGTGTTTATTCCACACTGTTAAGGGGATAGGGAGGCCTAAAGCTGCTTTACTGGTGAGAGGATTTGGAAATGGAGTTCCAGGTCCCATATGAGCAAAAAATAAGTGATATAATTTATTAGCATCTGCTCCCATCCACCCAGAGCCAACTGGCCAACTGACACACTGCATGCAAAAGGCTCTCCTCCCCAAACTTAAACACCATGAGTCAACCACTGTCAGCAACAACTGGAAAGTGGAAACCATGACGGTTGTGGCTGTTGTTGTGGAGATACTTTCAAACTTCACAGAAACCCCCCCCCCCTCCCCCCCCCCCCCCCACCCTTCCCCCCCCCCCCCTGCCCCCCCCCCCCCCCCCCCCCCCAGAAAGTCTGACGCAAGGCTATCCCTATGATGGTGTCAGTCAATACGCTATTGTAATGCTGGTGGTCTGATGTGGGTGAGGTCCTAAATTGGAGAACAGGCAAAACAAAATATCAGTATCAGCAAAAAAATATCAGTGATATCTGATGTCAGAACCACTGCTTTCCATCACTGTTTTCCTTCAAACATTTAGTAATTAACATGGAGTTTGATTTTAGTGTCAAGGGTTGCCTCATGGTCTGAAACTCAGATGTGAGCCAAATGACCTGTTTTTGAGAATACTATTAATTCATGAATGGATAGAGTTAAAGCTTCATATCATGGAAAAGTGATATTGGGAAATCTTATTACAATAAAATAACTGTATATTTATTTATAATCATTGAGTAGCAAATCAGCATATTAGAATTATTTCTGTAGGATCATGTGACACTGAAACTGGAGTAATGTCTGCTGAAAAATCAGCTTTGCATCACAGGAATGAATTACATTCTAAAATATATTCAAACAGAAAACAGTTCTTTTAAATTGGAATAATATTTCACAATATTCATATTTTACAGAATGTTTCATTAAATAAGTGCAGCCTTGGTGAGCATAAGAGACCTCTTTCAGCAACATTAAATCTTCCAATCTTTTGACCAGTAGTGTGTGTATTTACGTATATATATATATATTACGGCTGTCAGTCAATTAAAAATTTTTATCTAATTAATTACAGCGTGCTGCGATTAATTAATTGAAAATACTCCCAAAAGATCATTTAAACCTATTATTGTTAAATGTTTAGGCTACAATGGCCTAACAAAGTATAAAAGAAGATAATTCGAGAAGCATCTCAGTATTTTTTGTTCATGCAATGAAAGTCACTAGTGACCAAAACAGCTTAGGGTGTGTTCGCACTTGTAGTTCGGTTCTTTGGTCTGGACCAAAAAGGAAAATAATACATTTGGTCCTGGTCCGCTTAGTGTTCACATTGGCATTTTTGACAGCGAACCAAAAGATACCGAACCTAAAGGCATAGTGATATGTTCACAACCTGATTGGTCGGCTTGAATGATGTATATATCGTAACAGAACTCACAGAACACCCCAAACAAAAGGTGCTTAAAGACTTAAAGCGGCGCTGCGGGTGTATGATATCAAAGCATCCATTAACCTATCGATCCGCTCAGCGCCGCTTTAAGTCGAACACACCTAATGCCGTCTGCTGGACCTAAGCTCGCTCATTCTTGCGTGTACATATCATTTTATTTTCACCACCTGCAAACTCACAAGGAGCTCATAAGAGTCACTTTACCTCATCGTTGCTCCACGTTTGTCCTCTGCTCATTTTGTTTTTGCTACACCGCATCGTCAAATCATGTTGTTTTATTTGAACCAAAATGACAAGTGCGAACGCACCCATAGTTACCAACAGTATTCAAAATACCTTCTATGTTGTGTAAAAGTAAGTAAGTCATTATGTTTGAAACAACTTGAGGGTGAGTAAATGGTGACAGAATTTATTTATTTATTTATCTATCCCTTTAATGTTTTTTTTAAAGAAATTAAATTATACTCTAAAGAAGAAACTAGAACTACCAGCAGATGGCGGTAAATGTCTTTATGAGTCCATTCGTTCAAACGGCTGATTCATTCAGTAATTCATTAAACGGCTCTCTCTATGAATGGGCTACTGAAACATTGATTCACATGATTCGTTCAAAAAGCAGATTCATTCAGAAACTAAACACCACTTTGTTGCTCACAGACGCACAACAATTCTGCTATGGCTTTAAAGGTAATATTTTTGTTGGCAAAATTGAACAAAACGCACAATATTGCGTTTAAATTTTGCACAATATTAACTTCTTATTTACTGAACTGTTTCATAAAATCACATTTGCACGTGTTTTCGTGACAAAAACAGCACTCATGTCTATTGCCTTCGCTCGCTGGTGTGATATCGCTTGTCATATGATATAAATATGCAGGCAAAAAACTATACAGGGGCATTTTTGCCCCCCAATATCTTGTGATTTTTAGGGCATAACTGCCCCATTTATGGAGTGTGTCCTGCATCATATTTGTCAAAAGCGTGGATATATGAAATGTAAGATGATTTTTACCGGTGTACCTGGTCTGTGGGGGGGCCATGCCGTTCAAGCCTTTACAAATATTTTAATCGCGTTATTTTTTCATAACTAATTAAGTTAACGCGTTAAACTGGACCAGCTTCTAATACCGACAGTACTACTCCATACATGTATGTAAGGTTGGAATAGATACCTGGGTCACTTTGCATTATAAACAAACACTGTACCACACAGCACACAGTGGGTGGATCTCCTCAAATCTCAACTGGACAAGACTGGACAGACACTCACAAGTTAAGGCATCTCTACGAGAGAGATTTGATGAGCAATCTTCAAGAATTCACAACTCTGCAAAAAATGCTCTATATATCCAGCACTGCAGAGGTCTCTGGGCAAGTGCCAGAGGACACACATGATATTCTGTTGACAGCAGTCTGACCTATTTTGGTTGTGTTTTTAACAGATTTTAGACCAATAGAGCTACACTGGCAGTGTGAAGGAAAAATGGCCAAATGGGACATGAGACATTCTGTAACTCATAGAGAGGATCTAAGCTTTCAAGAGCAGGAATAGAATGGAAATAAAACAAACAAACAAATAAAAATGAGTTTTTTTCTTTAAATAAATGAGAGAAAATAAACTATTTGTTGGTCATTTGAAACACATTAGTCTAGTACTAACCACCGGATCAGAAATCCACAAACCCAAGAACCCAAAATGTATTATCCTATTGTTTTAGCTCTGAGAATATTCCTCACACAAAATAAACAATTGCTCAAAACAAAACACTTGTTATTTTCCAAATGCAACAATCTCAGAGGAAATAAGGCAATGGAGAGTACGCTCTACTTACAGTCACCACCAGGGAAATGACGAACGAATTGCGTTGACAGTAACGCCATAGTCTAAACACATCCTGACCAAAGCCTGTGTGTTGCAGATTTGTGTTTACACAGTTCTACTCAGTGCATTGCTCTAGAAGTAATGTGACCATTTTAACCCAACCTGAGCTTAGTGGACACAGCAGGTTTGTGTAAATCAATCTGGCTGTTTGTCCAATGAAAACACAGCTTAAAGACAGGAAAGGGAATCAAAAAGAGCAACACTGAATAAATAGCTGATGTTTGATATGTCTTTCCCATCCTGCCGCAAGTCAATGTTTACTTCAGAAGCAATATGCATTAGCTTTAGAGGGTTTTTGAAAGAAGGGCCCTCACTATCCAGCTGTTCGAGGGAGTTTTTTGGAGTAAAAATAGACAAAAACAGCCACTGGCCACAAACATGTACACACAAAATATTTACTGCCTGTCAACACTCAGTAAGGTGAATCTTGTTCCAAAGACCCTCACATTGTTAATCCTAGCGGCATTAAATGACAGCAGGTCACTCTTTGAGGACCAAGCAGAACATTTCTGAGCTTTCTGAATGTTTTGGACATCGAAGAGATTGAAGTATCCAGTGACTGTAAACACTTATGGAGAAGGGAGATCAGATCGAGCATCTCCTCTCACCATCCCGCCAGCTGTGTTCCCTATGGAGACTGAAAGAGGGGGGCGAATCTGGCTGTCCTAGCAGCAGAGCCAACCTCCCTGCAGCAGGACAAATACCACAGCACGGCAGTCATCGCTAACAGCTGGAGACGTTCCTCCAATCAGGCCCTACAGGACTGAAGGGGGAAGGAAATCAGAAGCAGATGGGTTCCACACTGGTATAACATGAGAAACTCTAAAAGTCCCTTTTCAGATCAGCCCTCTGTTTTCAATTAAGACTATATAGATTAACAAAAGGGTGCCAGAGGAGAAAAGTGAGAGATAGTTTGGAGAGAGATAAGACTTAAAGGAGCGGGAAATGTTATGAAGGGTCTGATCAGGGAGAGTTCAAAAAAAGAACAGTACATTTATAAATCACTTTCGAAACTTTAAATCCACTTTTTAAATAAAGTAAATACACACAAATCTGCATCTCTGCTCACTGCTACTGCAGTATATTGCCTGCTACAGTGCAATAAATCAATAAATAAAACGATAAATAAATGGTTTAAATGAATAAAAGAAATCAAACAAATAATCCTCTGACAGATAATTGACATATGTTTCAGTTGTCCTTTAAAAATTAAAAAAAAAAATCTGAAAGTCATCTGATGACATGTTTCAAAACATTCTCCAAAGAATTTTATGGGGGTGCTACAGGGTCTTGCCATCTATTTGAGAAGGAACGGCAGATCTACAGAGGTCACAAATTTAATAATAATTCACCACATTTAACTGTTTTTTTCTGTTATTGTCTGTGTGCAAAATGGAGGAATTCTTGGAAGGGTGACTATGCAGTTTAAGAGAATTCTTGGTGGTAATTGAAAAAAACAATTTCTTTGGCTCAGGCTGCTGAAGTTTGGTTTTGCAAGGAAATGCATGTCAAGTCTTGGGGCAGAGAATCAACAGGAGACTACAAAAATCCAAACACTTTTTTTTAGCCTTCACAAACGCAGTACTTTTATGTACTGCGTTTGTGAAGGACTATAAAAAACGTGTTTGGATTCCGTCCAATTATGTGCATAATGTTTGGACCCTCAACTCATGAAACCGGCATAGTGTTGGATAGCTGTCCTTCCACAAACATTCCAATTCATGCTTCTTGCAAACATCAAGATTTGTCTGATTTAATTAAACATGAACTCACTGAACTCAAATATTTGAAAACTTAAGCCACACTTGCATAAAAGTTTTTGCATTAGTTAACAAAATATTAAATTACATTTATATTAAATATTTTAACTGAAATTAAACTTACATTTTTAAACAATACATTTCACAAAATTTCAAATGAGAAAAAAACACTAGATTAGAGACATTATAAATATAATATTAAGATAATATTTAAACATATATTTCTTATAATAGAATAGAATATAAAAGAAAACATTTGTGGTTGGGCAAAAGGTTAGTAAGTAAACAAAAAAAATAAAATGGCTTAAAAAGTTAGCTCTTGGCCTTGCATCATTTTATTGTATTATTTTAATAGATGATATTCAGACATTTAAAGAGTGCAAATACTTAACAAAAATAGGTGTCATCTCATCGCTTAGTACATGTAAACAGACACGAATGTACTAACACGTGTTACAGAGTTCTAAGCCATTAGCATCACAATGTGAGAACTGATCAAGAGGAGCTCTGTCTGGCCTGGATGAGGAGATTCAGCCAAGGCCAAGACAGAGCCTGCAGATGGCCTCTCCCAGAGTCCCACACACAAGAATGATAGTGTCGAGCTCATCAGCTGCATCTGTGTGCGATTTCCGGAGTGCTCCGTGAACGGCCGGACTTGAGCAAGCATTCCAGTCAGGTGCACGTTGGTGTTATTTATTAATGCCCACTAGGGCGGCTAAATGAGGCTAGTGTTTTCTTGGGTCTCTCCGTGTCCTTTTCTTGTGGGTGCAGCTGTCTCTTTTTACGCCTGAAAGGCAAGGACAGCATCGCAGAGACTGACAAGAGGGAACAGGTGTGCTGTTAAATGATAAATCTCTCAGCACACAACGCCTCAGTGTTAGGAAAAACAATCCAATCACGCAGAGTCACTGACCGAATTTAGGGAGAAATTAGAAAGCAAGAAAAGTTTTTAGCTTTAAAAAGAACATGCTTTAGCTACTGACCTGGGGTCAGCCTTGACATTTTTTATTGATGATTGGTGTTGGAGAGTCGGAAGTAGCTCATACTGGATCTGTGTTCATAAAGAGAAAGGGACGGAAGCTGCTAAGCTGCTATCACCAAGAACTAGTCATTAACATGATGTCACTGATAACACTTTAAATTAAGGTTCAATTTATTAAAATCAGTGAATTAGTGCATTAGGTGTCAACTAACAGTGAACAATACTTTAAACTCATTTATTAATTTTGTTTAATATTATTTAATACATTTTTAGCATTTGTAGCAAGTTTTTTTATAACATAAAAAATTAATTAACAATGAATAATATAGTATTATACATGTATCTATTTTGTTCATGATATAAGTAAAGTTAAAGTTGGCAGGAAAAGAAAATTAAATGTTCTAAACACACGATCTTACTTTAAAAAAAAAATTTAATTTTTTATTAAAATGCCAAAACTCACCATAATCTTCCACTGACATGACAGTGGATGTTTGATAATCCATTTCACATGGATATACATCCCAATACAGAAGAAAAATGTGTTGCTACTTGAACAAATTGAACCTTTTTGTAAAGCATTGCTCACCAAAACACAACACCAGAACTACAGCGATATTGAAATTCAAACATGTTTAGCAAAACAACTATATACTAACGCTATTCTCTGAAGCAAATATCCCTGAACCTTACACATTCCTTGAAACAACTATTTTGAATTGTGAAACCAACACATGTCTAGTGGTCACTAATAATCAGTTTGAAAATTCAGCACAGATTTAGGCTCTTTCACTATTTTCTAGGCTATTACAATGCTAAGCAATGTTTTCCAAGTATTCCAGATAGCGCTGGACTGCTTCCTGGTTTTTTGGCGTAGGCCCCTGGAGTTTGGCTGCTCCCTGTGCCAGCATCTGGAATCCATCAGTATAAACAATGGAGGCCCCGGTGCTGGAGCCTCTCACCCGGCTCCCATGGGACTGCACTCCGCACAGCAGTCCCACCAGATACAACGTGCTCAATTATCCCACATCGAAGTTAAGAGGAAGAAAACTCAACTTTCTACTAATCTGTGTTTAGATTGGCCGGGATGCAGAAGAGATTGATTCGCTGATAGATGCCCAAACACACAGATTAAACTCAGCCATTCCTGAGGGTACACTCTCTACACTGCTCTGTTTGCTCTGATAATTAGCTGCAAATCTTTTGATTAAGATTCCTATTGTTCAGTCCATTGTAAATGAGTCACACACAATGCACTGTGCACACTAACACGACAATTCCTCTGCCAAGCGTTCAGTGATGGGAATCGCAGCACTCAGTGTCCCTTGACCTCCATTATCTAGAACTGAAACATATGTTATAGATTACACTAAACAACAGACATTTAGCCAAAGTGAACAGCAATCGAACACTTGCTCTGAAACATATAGGTTTACAGAATCCTTTTGGGCAGGGGTGTCAAACATATGGTCTGCAGTCCGAATATACAGCCCGTGGAGAAGTCTAATCTCATTTCAAAAATTAAATTATGATGAAAACATTCCCAAACATTTATTATATCTGTATGATAGATTTATAATATTCTACTTTTTACAGCAGGATGGATGAACTCGTTAATTTGTGTTATAGCAACAGAAACCTTTTTTTAAACAAATTTTTAAACTTACTTTTCACTTGAAACTGGATCTGTAAGTGACAGAGCAGCGATTTCCAGGGGTTTCTTCATCATCACTGAATAATTATTAGACATCCTATATACATACTATATTAGTGGTTTTCTCTTTTGGTCTTAATTAACATTCCTTAATTATGATTTTTTTTAATGTACAGGATACATTATCTAAAGGCCTCTGGCCAAATTCCACATTATGTTTTACACCAATTAAATACACCAATAATTAATACTGGATGTGTGAGTATGAATTGTGCAAGCACCCTCTATGGGTTCACCAAGGTTTATCAAATTAAAAAACAAATCTGCATAAAGTGACGCTTAGTCCAATTTGGCCCGTGACCTAAAATGAGCTTGACACCCCTGCATTAGTGGTATATAAAGTATGGTCCGCTCACTTGCTTGAACATGTTGAGATTGCTGGCAGTGGGAGTTGGCATTTCATAGATTCCAGACTAATATAGCTAGACCAAACCCATATATACTGACTAGTGTGAAAGAAACAGAGGATGCAGAGGTAGGCAGCCCTCATACTTGGCCTCTAAATACTAAGCTAAGTGTGAGAGAGTCTTTATGCTAAATCGAGCTGCAGAACATAAACCTATTTATTCATACAGATGTATTTATAAACTCCAGTAAGTTACATACCACTGGCATTAGGTCAGTGAAAAATATACAGATCTGGCCAGACACAAATCTTATATATGATTATGTACAAAATTATATATAGCTGTATAGGAGTTTTTAGTAACACAAAGACAGGCATTGCTTGGGCCCTTAATTTGTTCACTAGCAGCTGCTCCTTCCCAGCAATGACTGCTGAGATAAGCATTCTTATCTTCTACAGTGCTAAATATAAAAGCCATGCACAATCACTGTATTAAAACATTTTGCACTGGTGAATAAAAAAAGAAGAAGAAATTACAGTGTTTGATTGCTTTCTAAATGTCTTCTAAATATTAAATTGTTTAGCCTATCTTGGGTGAACTATAATTATTAACAATTTATTTGTTGTTTAATAAAGCATTTAATAAGCCATGAGAGGACATGCATTACAGCGATTTTATCTCAGCTAAGGGGTGTTTTCCGCTTAGTGTCTTGCCTACAATTCCTTTAACTGCGATTAAAATCACTGTAACACACAACCTCATATTCCTTATTACTTTTATAAAAAGGCAGAAACAGATATAGGACACCAGTATTCAGTTCAATCAAATACAAAAACACTCAAATAATACAGTTCATAACCTTAACTGTCAGCTGTTTATGGTTTCCAAGCACCATAGCAACTCTGCGTATTAATATAGATGCCATGGCTTTGAATGCACCTCATCCAGTCAGAATTTATAGTCTGAACTATCAGTCTTATAATTCACATATGTATATACGACTTAAATAATTATTACAAATAAGCAGTTTTGCTATAATGATTCATTAAGTAGGTGTTTTAGCAGTCATCCAAAGGTCCGTGTGGATCAGTCCGCCTCTGAATGTGACACCCGACAGAGTAAGTTAATGCACTATCCAGGGTTTCTGAAAAGACTTCAAGGGGCAACATCCTCAGCAAAGGCTGTACTTGTGCAACATTTCCAAATAGCTTTCCAGTCATGAACAGAACATAATGATAGTATAAACTTCTCCAAAATCTCAAAACAAAGGATTTTATAGCAAAAACAGCAAAGCTCTCAATACGGCACCATCCACTGGAGGCTGAATAAAATAACACTCAGCACATAATTTCTTGGGAACCAGCACTCTTCTTATTTATAGGTAATAAAATTGCATTCAGTCACACAAATAAATGAATTAGTTATTAACATACCACAGTGTTTGCTGTGTTTATCTCTCCCCTTAGAAAAACAGAGGATTTCCAAGAGACCTGGCCTGGCAAAATCACACATAGCTGACACAAAATGATATGTAACATAGCAACATTAATAACAGTGGTGTATAAAGTACCTGAAAGCTATACTCAAGTAAAAGTACAGATATCTTACCAGAAAATGACTATGGTAGAAGGTGAAGTCACCGTTTAGAATATTACTTAAGTAAAAGTCTTAAAGTATGTGATATTTATTGTACTTAAGTACGAAAAGTATTTTTAAAATCTTAAACATACTTAAGTATTGAAAGTAAAAGCAAAATAGAAAAGAAGTAAACAAATATATATTTAAAAAAAATGTTCATACACCGCTTGAGTAGCAAGATTGTGTTCAGTTTTAACTCTCTTGCATTTTGTATTTTTGGGTAAGAATAAGAAACACTTCATCTGGTACTTAGTGTCTTTCATTCCAACACAAGAAAACATTTCTGGAATCTGCATCTGAAATAGCATTAGATGTATTCACAAAGTTTAATGTATCTCAAAGGGGACATGGATGCATTTAACCAGCAGTTACAGAGTTTTTATTTATTTTTTACATAAATAGGCCTAATGTTTTGTTTTTAAAATAAAACGTTGAAAACTAGTCGAAATGTGAAATTAAAACTGCCAGTAGGTGGCAGCAAGTGACTGTTAATGAGTAAGTTATTGAGATTCAACAGATTCGTTCAAACTGCTGATTCATTCAGAAACAAAGCATTTGATGGTGTTCAATGAGTGAATCACTGAATCATTTATTCAACCGATTCGTTCAAAAAAGCTGATTCATTCAATAAGTAAACAACGTCCATTGCACAGAGACGCAAAACAGTGCTGTGATCCTTGGAACTATTTTCGTTAGCAAAATTAAGCAAAAACAAGCAATATTATGTCTAAAATGCAAGTCAATTATTGCTTTATTGAACTTGTATAAAATGATTATTAAATGTGTTCATGCTGATATCTGCAGAAAAACGGTACTCTTTGTGTGATATAACTATATTAACTTATATAAATATAAAAAGCATACAGAAGCATTTTTGCCGTCTACAATTTAGAATGCCTGGAATTTTGAGTTTTAATAGACTAATAAATCAACGTGCGTGCACTCTGTGTGTGATTTGGTGATATAGCCTACTTGATAATGTCAGATCGCACATCATTACAACAACACTTACTATATTATCGCAGAAGATATAATGTATATCGCAGACCCCAGACTCGACTTGAGTGAAAAATGAATCCTCCGCGGTTGTGCACACACTTGTTTGCATGAGCAAAGGTGTTTTTAGGAGTCCAACAACTTGCAAACTCCAGACCACTGATTTGTCAAACCTACTTTCCTGCAGTTCTTCTACCTATTTTGTAGTAAGTAACGAATATGCTTCGGGGAAATGTATCGGAGTAAAAGTATACATTTTAATTAGGAAATTTAGTGGAGTAAAAGTAAAAGTTGGCTGAAATATAAAAACTCAAGTAAAGTACAGATACTCCCAAAAAATACTTAAGTACTGTAACGAAGTATTATTACTTCGTTACATTACACCGCTGATTAATAAAGACAATAACAGGTCAATAAGCGATCGAAGGGAGATGATACAGGGAATATGTGCACTACCCTTCAACATTACTCACACAGACACTTTATTGAGGTGAGGATGTAGTATTGACTACACAGGTCAAGCTCAAGTAAGTCTATACTACCTGCTGAAAGCTATCCGTTAGCATTCCCATTCATTTCAATGGCAGATTTTTGGCTGGTGCAGGGAAGTCGGCAATTTGAAATCTGCCTGTGTTGCTGATGAGTAGCTAATCAGAACTGAAAAAAGTGCATTTTATTTTTTATTTAAAACTGACTATAATGAAATAATTACAACTCATACAGTACGTTGCTTGCGAATAAAAATATTTAATCCGAATACACTGCTACTTCTGAATTACAACCAATGAAGCAGTAGAAAGGAGCAAGTTATGCCATGCTGATCAAGCTGAAGTGAATGTTTAACAACTATAAAGGAAAGAAACTACTATTTCAAGCTCACATAGTCGACTGGCAAAGCTGAAGGCACGGACATATCCAGAAACTGGTGTTAGGCAATCATCTCAGCACTCAATTGAAACTGGTGACAGGCAAATAGCTGGCAAACCACTGATATTTTTCAAGAGGGCTTATCAAACACAAGTGTTAGCCATCATGTGGGTAAACACTCTAAGTGGGCCTGTACTGTAGGTCAAAACCTGAATCCAGAACCCAAGGGAGCCTAATCTTGAAATAACTCTGTGCACTGTCAGGCAAGACGGCTTGCTGTGCCTGTTAGACAGGCAAGTTTGGCATTCCTCTAATTAGGAGTTCATCACACACAGTCACAGCAGTGTCAGTGAGGCCACTAACCTCTGCTGCTTTCAAACTAGGTTGGTGTGTTAATTCAGACATGACTTAACATTCAGGGCCCTTTGTTCTAATGCTCTCCTCCTTATAATATAGCAATGGACAAATTAGCTTGTATTTACAGTAGGACTACCGTTCAAAAGTTTGGAGTCAGTAAGATTTTCAAAAATGTTTTTCAAAGAAGCCTCTTATGCTTACACCAAGGCTAAATTTATTTGATCAAAACTACAGTAAAAACAGCAATATTGTGAAAAAATATTACAAATATTCATATTTTAAAATGTCATGTACTCCTGTGATGGTAAAGCCTGGTTTTCAGCAGGCTAATGGCTATGATCCTTCAGAAATCATTCTAATATGCTGATCTGGTGCTGATTTTTGAGCTACTTAATATTTTTGTGTAAACCATGATACATTTTCTTTTCAGGATAGTTTTAAGAATGGAAAACTCAAAAGGCATGGCATTTATATGAAATAGTTTTGTGTAATAATGTTTAAGCCTCTGCTAACACTTTTGATCAGTTTAATGCATTCTTGTTAAAAGTATAAATTTCTTGAAAAAAAAACTGGAATTTAGATTAAAATAATCTAATAATAAACTGTTTTCACATTATATGGATCTTTTAGAAGAATCATCCATATTTACAAGGAAGCATCAATATTTTTCTTTTATATCTTCTGCATCTAATCTGCTGTGGAAAATATTTGCATTATTTTTCCTAAGATTACTAATCCAGTAAATGAGCACAGAAACAGTCTAGGCCAAAACCATATTTCTGCAATTTCCTGGAATCTGGATAAAATTTAAATAATCCAATTCATCTAGAAGACATTAATGTTGGCTGCACCTACAATGGCATAATTTCTCACATATTGCTGCTTCAAACCGATGTGCTATTGGTAATTGAGAAGAGACAAAGAGAGATGTAAACAGACTGTTCTGAGAGGGCCTGCTCACTAAGAGCTGTTTAGTCTCTTCTCAAGGATCGTGAGCTTCATTCCAGGTAATTTCTTTCTAGTTTTACAGGAAAAGACATCACAGAGACACGTGTTGTTGGCTGTGTGCTGCCACCGCTGATCTAGTGTTATAAATGATGCGCTTCCTTATCACAGAGGCTTGTCAGTCAAGAGCATAATCAAATTATGAGTGACACTTTATGAACCACAGGTTATGGGAACCACTCTTGCTGTCAAGGGTTCTTTTGATGTTGTAGAGTAGAAAAAAAGAAATCTCAACAAAACTTTACAGTACTTTTCTTGCCAAGATATTGTGATGAAATACTGTCCACATAGAACTAAGGCAATTTGTGTTTGTCCATCAGTGGAAATGGTGTTGGTCACCCAGCCAAACAACTAATGAAATACCTGATATCAATTTCCCAATAAGGATAATAATGATGCTATACGGTCTCATTCAGTTCTGAGAACAGTGTCCTGGCAGAATACATTTCAAAAACATCATTCTCAAGCTGAAACCGAATGGCTGTAATACAGGTACAGTAAGCCCTCCATCCCCTAAAACAAACCAGAGCATGTTTACTTATCTTAGCAAACTAATTTGGAATAATATCTGAAATCGCTTTGCCTGGATTACCCTTTAATATCGCTCAAAACATTATTTTAACTATGCTAATAAAACAGAATCTGGGTTAACAGGTTCAAATTGGTGTTGTACTTGAAAAGAGTACGGGTGGGAGTTTTATTTATGAATGAGCACATTGTGTTCTTTGGTTTCTCAGGAGGAGGTTTTCTCTTGGCCTGATGTGTAGATAAATGTTTTCTATGTATTTAGTTTCACTGGAAAATGCTAGGGGTTCACATTAACACAAGCTGGCATTTGGCAAAATATATCACGCAGATAATGCTGACGTTTCTATTAACCGGTTCTGATCGGGTTTGAAATCTCTTTCTCGGCACACGTACATTCATCAATGCCACGTGCGATCCTTGAAAACGGATGACACATGAGATGGGAATTCTGGACTGTATATTGGATGGTGTCATAGCAACAGTTTTACACAAACTAAATCTGCTGCTACAGACTATGACACGAAACCAATTCCCGGAAGTGATTGTGTCTTAAAGATGTCCCTATGTTATTTCTCAAAACGTTCATATGCAAAAGATCCTTGTATCTGCAATGGTCAAACCCAATTCCCAAGGATCGCTGTGCCAGCCTGGCTAACCCTAACGACTTGTGCAGCTGCAAAATAGGATTAAGTTACCGTGGCAATGAATGACATGAGCAGGTTGATTGGCTTGTGTGTAAAAAGAGGTAATGTATCTAAATGTTTCCATCTTATTTCAGAACACATGGTTGACATAGCGAAGAGGGCATATTGCACCACTGTTTTTTCATGCGAGAGACATTTTTTTCTCGGCTGAAATGCACGTTTGTTTTTGAGCACTTAGGATGTGGCTGTGCCCATGTGAGCTGTTTTACAGTGTGGTTTGTCACTGTATCATCATGCTATCTGTTTATCTGACTACGGTACGATAACGGCGAGGGATTTATTGTGTAGTAAATATTCATGTAAACGCATGTTGTTCTTCGGATGAGCTGTTCTCGCCGTGTCCAGAGGAGAGGGCTGTCTGTTATGTCTCTAGCCATGGAGATAAGCTCTATCTGTTTACATTTCAGCCGGTTTCACTGTCTTGTCTCAGATAGCCTCGCCAGTTTCTCACCAAACACAGACACACCCCAACACACGCAAAAAACTATACCTTATCTCTGGAGAGATGTACATAAAGTAAAGTGGGCCCAAAATGTACAGAATTTGGACACCTATGTAATACTTACATTGCATTAAACATTAAACCAAACAGCAGGGCTGGATTGGTAATCAGGCATACACTCTTAAAAATAAAGGTGCTTCAAAAGGTTCTTCAAGCGATGCCATAGAAGAACCATTTTTTGTTCCACAAAGAACCATTCAGTCAAAGGTTCTTTAAAGAACCATCTCTTTCTTACCTTTTATTAATCTGAAGAACCTTATTTCGCCACAAAGAACTTTTGTGAAACAGAAAGGTTCTTCAGATATTAAAGTTCTTTATGGAACCATTTAGACAAAAAAGGTTATTCTATGGCATCGTGAAGCACCTTTATTTTTAAGAGTGTACCGGGCATTTTCCCGGTGGGCCGACGCACTTAAGGGGCCGCCAGAAGTTTTTTTTTTTTGCCGAGGACCATCACGCAGGGACAGCGAGCAGCCAGTGGCCCATTGGTTTGTGTCTTGTATTGACAGTGTAAACATCCAATCACAATGCGCTATAGACGGAGCGATGAATTATTTTGCTCCACCTATATAAAGATCACATCACCCCAACTTCTTCCTCATCGGCATTTCCAACGTTATCACAGCAGCATTATCAAGAACAGGCTTGCTCTTCGGTGAGTGATGTGGGCCAAAGAGCCAGGCAGAAGGAGAATAAGAGAGTTGTTGAATCGGTAAAGTGCTTGATAGGGACTCGCAGCGGAGGCAGGCATCTAACCTATCCTAATGTGTGCGCAAAATGTTTTGAACAGTAAGGAAAGATTCCAATAGAGAGACTCCAAAGAGCAGCATTAGCCGAAATAAAAGCTTTCAGTACATTCTAACATATACCATTCAAGCTCTGAGTCAGTAAAATTTTTTTTTTTTTTTAAAGAAATTAATACTTTTATTTAGCAAGGATGCTTTAAATTGATCAAAAGTGACGATAAAGACATTTATAATGTTACAAAAAAATTATTTTTCAGATAAATGCTGTTCTTCTGAACTTTCTATTCATCAAAGAAACTTGAAAAAAATTCTACTCAACTGTTTTCAATGTAATATAATAATAATAATAATACTAATAATAAATGTTTTTTGAGCAGCAAATCAGAATAGTTGATGATTTCTGAAGGATCATGTAACTGGAGTAATGATGCTAAAAATTCAGCTTTGAAATCGCAGGAATAAATGACATTTTAAAATATATTCAAAACAGAAAACAATCATTTTAAATATTACAAATATTTCACAATATTACTGCTTTTGCTGTATTTTGGATCAAATAAATGCAGGCATGGTGAGCAGAAGATAATTCTTTAAAAAAAATATTAAAAATCTTACCGTTCAAAAACATTTGACTGATATAGTGTGTGTATACATATATATAGGCCTATACATATCGAAGAGGTGGTGGGCCGCCTGGACCAAAAAATGCCAGGGCCGATTTTTTGTCCCAGTCCAGCCCTGCCAAACAGCATCTGCAAACGAATGATTCTACAGAACAACATTCTAGCTATTTTTGTAATTAATTTTAACTGGTGTCACAGTGATGTATGGATGTATGAAGTCAACTTTACCCAGGTGTTCTCGCAGAGTAACCATAGATATATTTCATCACATTAACTATGGGCATTTTCCACCAACATTTGACAACCAGGAAGTGCTCAAATTCCTAGGTCAAATACCTTTGACCTAATTTTAAACAGTGCATTAAAAATGTGTCTTTCTTTAAAATTAAGGCCATTTGGTTTGATATTTTGTCAATGCAAATACATTTTTACTGTCTAAGTGCCCAAATAACTTTTTGGGGGCCATTCTAGGACCAGGAACCAGACAGATTCAGTGTATCAGAGAAGGACTGGAGCAGAATGGAAGGAACATCACAGGTCAGACTGTAAAAACATTCCCATACTGCCCTTCCCCCCCTCAGTCATTCTCTCTCACACCCCCACTACTTCCCCGAGTCCTTCCATCCGCCACAGTGACTCAACACAGGCCTTCCAGCACGCTACAAGAGCCTCTTTTGTATGTCCTTTGTGCCAGGCTCAAGAACCAGTACACCACAGTATGGGTTTAGTGCTGTCATTTCTTGATGAAAGAAGAAGAATATTATTAATGGTTCTGTGTAAATTAAATGCTGCTTTAAATGCATGCAGCAGTGTCCTGTCAGAAAGAAATTGAGAAAAGACGACCAATCCCATTTTAGAATGCAAACATTGCAATGACATCATCACCATCATCATTATGATTACCAATGCTGAACATTCTAATGTAAGTCAATGTGATATTTTAACACTGAATGTAATAATTAACTTAATAAATGTTTACAACCCCCATAAGACTGAACACCTATTTTATCTACAGAAATAAACAGCCAGTAAATTGATTACTTGGAAAAATGTGTTGATGTAAAGAAGAAAAAAGAAAAAGGACTAATATTAATAAAATGGTGGTCTTGCAAGCACTTTTATAAAAAACAACAGCTTAAACTGATGATTATTTGGCTCTTGAGACAGCTTTTGGGTACCTGACGTGAACGCCTCAGAGTCTCCCAAATGATATCCTGTCATGTAATAGACTCCCTCCAAAAACACAGTTGACTGTCTTCCCTTGTCCTCCATAATGACAGACTCTCTTGCTAAAAGATGATAAGTCCAACAGGAGATTGCCTGTTCTGTGATTAAAAAGGAAAAAAGATCTGTGGTCCCCACTTGTGCTGTAGTCAGCATCCTACTGGGTGAACAATATGAGCTGACTTCCTGACCCCTGCGTCTGGGGATCCTAAAGACAAACAATGGGACCCTTAATTAACATCAGCCATTCCCAGCACTAGGCCCTTCCTGACGGTCCCAATTCAGACCTGAACACAAAGCTTGCTGTGTTATTGCTCTGACACATCTTACTGTGCTCGTGTGCCCTGGCCCTCTGTATGAATGCTGCCAGTTAGGCCTCAGAAATATTCATTTTGAATAGAAGACTCTCTACATCAGCCCTTTCACATCCTGCGGTCAAAATATGAGCGATGGCATTCAGTTTGGAATCTAGTGACTCTTGTGAGAGGGATGGATCTGTCAGGGTTATCCGTTTATATGATACGAGATGAGCTCATGGTTGTACATTATCTGTTCTTCTAAGCTGGGCAGCATGTGTTTCCATGTTAGATATGGACAAACAAATGGTCATTCCACTAAAGTTATTAGGTTGGTACAATGTAATCAAAGGAACTTGTAGGTTGTACATAGTCTTGTAACAACAACAATACCAATGACCTTGTGCAGGTTTATGGTGGCTTTGTCTATGGTTTAAAAGTAAGTGGCACACAAAAGCGACTTTGAACAATAATTCAGAAGGTGACTTCCTGTGACTAACCACTGGAGATATCTTAAGGGCTTATATGTTGGTAAACTAACAGTTTTGTTACCATTGACTTTGATTGTGTGGACAAAAATCACAGACATTTTTTAAAAATATATTATTTTATGTTCCACTGAAAAAAGAAAGTCATACAGGTTTGGAACGACATGAAAGTAAATAATGAATGACACATTTTTATTGAACTGTGAACTGTGCCTAGAGAACCAAATACAACCCAGATGAACTAAAACTTGCAGAAAGTCTCCTAATCATAATCAAAAGCCCACAAATCTAAGTGTATCATGTCATTTTTTTTTACAAGCAGATTGTATAATAGTGTTGACATCCACTTCTTTTATTTGTTTTCTTTCATTAACTTTTATTCTCACAAGACCAGACACGACAACAACCTCTCACTGAGAAATGATTGAAATCTTTATGAAGGATTCTGGACAAAAAAAGTTAATGAAAAGATAATTATGATGGATTTATTGAATAATTATACTCAAAACTCTGGTCCACATCAGTGAAGGGCTGAACATTTTAGTCACTTTATCCATGCAGTATACCCTGTCTGCACAAAGCAGGAATCTCTGTGATTGTTTTGAGGGTCTTTTTAAAACTGAGAATACCATTGTTCCCTTTAATTTGTCCTCACTAATCTCTTTGAGGAGAGCATGCTTTACTGAGCATGCTTTAAAAAAAAACTAAAAAACACCGAAACAACTCTGAAACAGAACACCAGCCACATTTGTGGTCTTCTTATCTCTAAATATGACAACAGATCACAACTCTCACTTGAAGAGATGTTATCATTATCCTCCTCTGGTTGTTGATATTGAGGTCTCATGCAAAGGGACATCTACAGGCCAAAAAGAGGGAGGCGCATTTTCTGTTGCATCAGCAAAAGTCAGAGGAAGAGTGCTATTCTCTGTGTACAGAACACAAAGCAGCTGGCAGGAAACCCGCATTTCATATTCTTTTAACATTGATTTCCGTTTTGAGGAAGTTTGTTAAGTGTGCTCTCCCTAGTGCTGGCCTTCATCGGCTGACTGTTTCACACCATCAGCAAAACTGATGCTTTATTAAGATGTATATAAATACAGAGGCACTCTGTTCTACACCCAATCACAGTCTATTGCACTTCTTAATAATTTATAAATATACAGTACTGTTGTATACGTACATTACTATTACAAAAGTTTTGGGTTAGTAAGATTTTTTTTAAATGTTTTTGAAAGAAGTCTTCAGTTTCACTTAATCATTCAGAAATCATATGCTGATTTGGTGCTCAAGAAACATTTATGACAATAATACTTCATTTCATTGTGGTAACCATGATACATTTTTTTCAAGATCCTTTGGTGAATAGAAAGTTTAAAAGAATAGCATTTATTTTAAATATAAATCTTTTGCTATTATAAATGTCTTTACACTTTTGATCGATTTAATGAATCCTATCTGAATAGGTGTATAAAAACGTATTTAAAAAAAAATCATACTGACTCAATTTCTTGAACCGCTGTATAATTATATTGACTTTTTGACTATTGACTTTAAAAGTAACTATATTAATAGTCAGTATCAAATTAGATGAATCATTATGGTTCAAAAATACTTTTATTATTGTACATAATTATGCTATACATAAAAACAACCAAAACACATGTTTTGGACAATGAGCGTTAGCACTAAATCTACATTACAACATCAGACTGGTTGTTTCCCAGGACAGCAGAATGACAGGCTGTGAGAAACACTGAGCAGCTGGTCTGGACAAACATGAATGCAAACAGATTTATGAAGCAACATCACACTCAGATTAATTTACTAAGTGCAATTTGTGTACAATAACATCAATCTCTGTAGAACAACTTTGGAGCTGAGTTTCTCTGTAATAATGCTAGTAAACGCAGTCAATGGAATACAACTAAACTAAAAACTATTATTTATTTTCAGTAGAACAATACTGTATATGATCCCTGTCTGATACAAAGAGTTTTTCAACTGCACAGTAAAGAGATTTTTTTTTATGAAATGACATTAAATTCAAAACTAAAACTGTTATAATGTGTAAGTCGAAGTTTATGTTTTCACTAAATCTAAAATACTAACAATCAGTTTAAGCTGGATTTCAAAACTGAAAAGACTGATCATAAAGAGAAATATTTCTGAAGCAGATCATAATACAACAATGCCAGAAATGCTTGACAGCATGTTTTGATGCAGAAGGAAATCAACTCGAACTCAGTTCATAAATCTTTCAAGATTTAAACAACTGCCTAATTAAACGTCCCAAAAGCAGATAAATATAATATATAGTGTACAACAAAAGGCACACTTAGTCGAATCTGACCACGTCACTGATTGTATGTGGCTTTTGATACAGTTATTAAAAGTACAAAGCATTTTAACAATACGTATTCACACCTCATTACTCGAGCCTGACATAGTTTCTGATTGAAAATGGACTTGCTTATGTATGCAGTTACAGCTATTTGTTCATTTCTATCAAGAAGCAGGAAATGCATTGTCATTTTGGCTCCCTATTAGAGCCATGTTTATGTAATTATCTCAGCAAGAGACTGAGGAGACGGTGACTGTCTCCTAAGAACTCAGTGATTGCCTCTTACATCAGAGTGTTTTCCTTTCACAGGCGGGAGGAGTTGTAATGGAAGTTTGTCTCAAACAAAGGTTTCTTGTCAAACAAAATTACATAACCCCAGGCTAATGTTTACAATTTCACTATCTTACATAATGACAACAACAAATCATAAAAGCTGTATCGCTCTGACCAACGGTGGATAAACTGCTCGGTGAAATAAAACATGCAAGTTCACAAAGGTCTTCGCTTAGGTAGTAATGAAGTTGTCAAACTGTGCTAAAGTGCTAGGGGTAGATTTCACTAATGCTGATGATGATGGGGGCACCATTTGTTCAAAATAGCCTCCAGAGTGTTGAATCTGCCACTCTTAATCAATAGACTTAAGTGGCCCAAGACACTTAGAGAAACTAAATAATGCAATATAAGAGAAACATTTGTTACGTTGAAGAAGAAAAAAAAGACTCGAATGAAAGCTCCATCACAAACTGCAAATTACATGATTAATAAAAAATATTAATATAAGAAATTACCAAATAGTTGTAAAATTACAAAATAGTAAAACAATAACTATATTTTAATTATATTGACTTTCAGAACCTGCACAATCAACAAACCTTCAAAATTCCAAATCAACTGAACAGTAAACAGGCTTCAACTGTAAAAAGCTACTCAAAAACAGAACGTTGGGGCATTGGAGGAACACGAAATAAAGCTATATATATACACACATTCCATTGGCATGATTATGATTTGAACAAGAGATGTATTATGTCAAAAGAATAATGAGAGCTCTGTATGAAATCAGCGGCGTTCATGTGTTTCTGATTAACATAAGAGAATCTACAGTTTTCCAATCAAAGGATATGAAGACTACAGACCCCAGCTGAGTCTACTCTACTCTAGAGTCGCTGAATTTCATGCAACTTCAGTATGCAGCATTAATATTGTCAATGAAATGACTGGCAAAAATGTTCATGAACAAAGTGTATTTTGTATTTCAGTACATTCTGCATGATGAAAGTTTTCTAGTATGGTTTGAGCAATAAAAACTTAAAACATCCAACATCCCATTTGTAGCACAGTGCCACTAACACAACACATCAAGCAGGGAAAATGTAAATAGGAGACAGAAACACAATTGTGACCCTGTAGTAATTTCTTAGTACAACACAAAGGCATTCTTTTCTGCACCCTGTACCATGTTTCGACGATTTCCTAACAAGACTCACATTGATCGGGTGAGGGTGGCTGTCAGAATGACATCCAGTGTCACTATGAGACTGTGACACAAAAAAGGGCATTGGCAATAGGGATGCATTGCAGAGGACATGACTCACGAGCTGAGCTTACATGCAGGGCTTTTACAGTTCTACAAGCCACATTCCAGCACACACATTTTCCATGAGGAAATCCCACCGCACCTCTGTATGAGGGATAGATTGAGCCTCATCGACTGAAACAATCAGATATTAAACTGGCATAATATAAACAAGAAGAACTGGGACATGGCTTTTTGAGGTCTTAGGAATTCTGGCTAATGAATGACAGGGCAAAACTGTTCACCCGTTTAGTGGAGCTTCTTTACATAACTCTCACTTAGCTGCCCTTGGGCAAAGCAGAGTTGGTCAAACAGCTGCCTGCTCAATGGTGTTCTTTTCTAACTAGCGCTCCATGTGGAGCTCCGCTATAGGGCCAGGCCAGAACCACTTCCCCTAGGTGAAACATGTGAGCCTGAACCACACACACCAGAAGACATAACTACCACGCTTCCTGCCCCCACGCTCTACTCCAACCGAGCCATGACATTCCCCAATTCCTATCTGGCCAAGACAACGCCAGCTTCAGTCCTCGGGATGGCTGTGTTTTGAAACTCTGCCCCTGCCCTGACTGGGGAGCTTGGCCCATTGCACCTCGTCTGCTGGGAGACGAATGGAGACCTAGACGGTGCGCTGGGAGAACGCATGAGAACATGATTCTCAGCGCTGGCTTTAGATCACAGGTCCCGCTGTGCCCCGTGAAGTCAAATCCTCAATGTTTGTGTTGGCAGGGAGTATGTAGTCCTCTGGACAGGACAAACCCTGAGTGGGGACCAGCTTACCCTGGAATTCATTTCCTCTGAGTCAAGATCACACTCACCACGTTCATCATTTTTCAACTGTGCTTTCTGGCAGGAATCAAGGGTGAATCGCTGCGTCCGGACGAGTAAATACATGGATGCAGCATATGACAAATGAAAAGTAAATCTCAGAAAGTGAGACCCCAGGGGGAGGTAAATTGCAGCAGTGTTGAATTGAGTAGGTGTGGACACTATCGTGGGACAGGACTTTTCTTGTGTTTCCACTGGCATTGACACAAGCAACTGAAATTTAAAACAGGACAGTTCTGACAATGATTTACTGACTGGTCTCAGGCTAGTATTATAGCCTGCAGTGTTTTGTCATAATAAAACTCAGCATTTGCTCTTTTAGTATTTCTTTTTCTAAGTTGTTTAACATGAGAGGGTGATACCAACTTAGTGAAACCCATTGTGTAGATTCCTACAGACCAGGGGTTTTCAGACTTTCAAAGAGCAGAAAATCTGAGAGGGAAAAAATATTTCACATTTTTATTATATATTTTTAGGACTGTCAGAATTAACTGTAAATCTGCTCTAGAACCATTTTTATTTTGAACCGCACAATATCAGTATAGTTGAAATGAACTGAAAATATGTTTTGTTTTTTTTCAGGTTCACACATCTAATATTACTCTAATAGTTGACAGAAAAAAGATAAATAAAAATTGACTTCAGTACACTAACGATATAAGGCCAATTACTGATTTTTACTTTATAATAACCAATTACTTTATAATATCATATTTTTTCACACACAGTATAAATGGGTCTTTATACATGAAAACAAAACGTGTTTATATTTGCGAAAAGGAATTTTCATATTTGGGTGCCCTTAGCATCAAAAGTTTAAAAAGCCCTGCTTTTGAAAATGGCTCAATATCTGAATGGCAATAACAATAACATCACAGTTAATGTAATATGACTATGACTGCTATGTTTTTGTAAATTAATCCACGATTACATCATAACACTGATACAACTACAGTTCAATCTGTTATAGGCCTAATGGCACATGAGCAATATTTTCCATCACCCATCAGGGACAGCAAACACCCTTATAAAAACAAACATCAGTGTATTTCAGTACACCATGTTGAGAACATCAAAGAAAAAGTCTGTAAATTACCTGAGCTGTGCACAAAGAGGTGGAGATATTTCATCATGATAGGACTTTTAGCAGTCTGCAGGGAACCCTCATCATCTTTCATAAAGGGAGGTTTGCCACTTTAATCCCACATCTGGTCTGCATTACCATTCCATGCAGCTCTGACTTGAGTCTGGGCCTGAACAAGAACCTCACCCTGCATGTCTCTATGTCCAAAGCACTAAAACACTAAAAGCTTAAACACTGAGATTAAAGATGACACTGTCTGCTTCAAAAACAATTGTATTTTATCTTTGTTTCTGGAACTTTTGCGAGTTTAACACTATTTTTTATTCATTAAATCAGTATTGGAATGAAAAAAAGCAAAATATAAGACAAGGAAAAAAATCTGGAAAAAACAGTGCTCTACATTAAATCTTTAAAAAGTGTTTAAAAAGTGAAACTAAAATATTTTTTAAAGAAGCCTGGACATATTTTTTCCTTGTCCTTGAGGGTAAGCATTGCTCTGAGAATGCTGTTGCAATAACTGAAACAAGACAATTAAAGGTCAAGGAGTGGTTTCTCATGATTTCCTATGGTTTTCCTTTCCAAACGCAAATTTAAAACTTGTCACCTGTTTATCTCGAGGGCAAAACATTCTCACTCCAGCAACTCTGACTTCTGCAGTATTTCTTGTCTCACTGAGTCCATTCATACCACAAAATTAACTTGAACATTCGTTTAAATGTGTTGCCTTGTAAACATATCGTCATGCATCTATACAAAACCACTGCTTTATGAAACTTTTAGTTACATTTGCTAGAACAACAACAGCTAATATCACCTGCAAAACACATGTGGCAAAGAGACTATTTGTGAAAATGACTGTATGCCTCTTTTCCTGCTGAACACATTTTATGTGTGATATCCCTGATGATAATGTTTTTATTATTATCGACTGATGTCACTGACAGACGCCAGAGAAAGTTAGATAAAAAAATTTAAAAAAATCAGATGATTTTCATTTTTTTTTTTTTTTTAAGATTGCTCAGTGGCCTTGCGTTCCCCCTCAATGCTCAGCACAGTAGCTCTCTGAATTAACTTAATACACATAACTAAAACAACAGAGAGATGCCTGTTTGAAATGCTGGTCAATGAAGCAACATGTCTCTCTTTCTATCTCTCCAGGGTGTGCAGAGATCGTTGGCTGCTTACCTGTGGGCAGTCTTTGATATAGTGTCCCTTGTTGAAGCAGAGATGGCACAGGTAGTTTGGTGGAGGTCTCTTGCTGGGCTTGCGTGGCTCAGAGGACAGGGAGAGGTCAGAGAAGTGGTCCGTTAGAGAGTTCAGCCCGTCCACTATGTTGTTAAGAGAGCCATACGGGGACACACTTTTGTATAAACCATTATTCAGGGCCTGCAAAACATAACAGGACATCCATAATCCAAAAATCAATTTATCCCAATATGAACACAAACTGAAGCAAACTATGTATAAAGAACCAAAGAAACAATATCTTTTTAACATGTCATAATATGCTGCTCTTAAATACTGTCTATAGGCTAAAGCTACAAGGAAAAATATGATTAAATATATAGTCAAAAACAATGTCCTCAATTATGTAGAACTCTATTAGCCATATTATCTAACAAAAGAGATTCCTAATTCAGGATCAGTTCTTAAATTGGGGCGATATAATCCACTAAAGCCAGTGATAAGTACACGAGTCTAAGATTTGCAAATCAGATTGCCATTTAACAACAGAAAGTACAGTAGATAATCAAACAAACTCTACAGACAGTTTGTATGGGAAGATGTTGCTGGAGTGATGTCTTCCTCTAGTTATGGTTTGGAAGATTATGTTATTGTTGAAGTTTCATGTTGGACAGTCCTGAAACTTTATACTAAGTCCAGATAACTGTCATCTAGTTCTCAGCAAGCCAGGACAATAAACAGTTTCAGCACATATCTCTCAGACGAATTGGTCTTCATCAGTTAGATCATCTCTGAATGCATTAAACAAGCTTTTTTAGATCTTTCTTTTATAGCTGTACATGTGACGTTCATTTTCCATCCTGTCTGGTCAAATCCAGCTGATATTCATTCTTTGTGAGTGGAATCCATGAGAAACACAAAAAAACAATTCTTCCTAAATTTAAAACTTCTGAGTGTGTCTGACAAAAGATTATGAGTTACATGAAATTAGAAATCGTTAGACGATTGTTTATTTAAAAAAATAATAGGCCTATAAAAAGTTGTGTCATGAGAAACTAAGCATCCAGCTACACCGTTATTTTGAGTTATGAATGACAGACAGTGAAGTCTAAGATCAACAAGGACTATATGAAAAGGCAATGGAAATTTATGGAGTTTTGTGTAAACAAAAAACTAACAAACCGCACAGCCATGTTTTAAATGTCAATTTTTAAACGTCATGGAAATACAAAAATTACGATGATCAGCGGTTATGTCTGAATGCATTCATGCAATTATTAGCAATTTTCGTGCAATGAATGTAGCGGTCAGAAAGGAATTTGGCTATGTGTCTCCTGAGCGATACGGCTCTCACACACATTTACACCACTGGACGACATCTCTCCTCCTCACCCCTTCACACAGCTGGAGAGCCAGTCGGGGGGTGACTCCTAACCTCTGCCACTCACCACTAACGCACACAATACCAGTTAACACTTTCTAAAAAAATGTGTAGACAATTTGGTAAGTTATGCAAACAAAAATAATTTAAAAAATCTAGAATTAGTTCCAACCTTCTTCATTAGTTGTAAATACTTAACAGATTGATTCTGGGCCTCACAAAGAAAAAAAAGATGCTCTTTGTGTAATACGGGAATTTTGAGAGCATTCTTAACCCTCCACATATGAGAAAAAGAAAAAATAGCAAGGGAGAGAAAAAGAAAGAGGGGCAATGGAGAAAAAGAGAGAGAACTTGTCATAATGTTTTTATTAACTCGGATTATGAATAAAGCTTTGCGGTTCCTCAAACTTTCCACTAAACATCAACACTTTACCTCTGTCTCAGCCACAACACTGTCATTACATCATTAAAAAGAAAATGCATTCATATGTTCAAGCTTCTGGAAGTAATTCTCTCATTTAGAAAAATAAACTGAAGAGTACAAAAACAATTCAATAGACTTACTTCCATGTGTGCTCCTTTACTATGCCGAGTGTTATAACTATTATATTTAATTAGACAAGCATTCCTAATTTTAATAAGTGAAAACCATATTATTTTCTTCTTATCCATGTTTTATGACAACATTTCCAGTAGCCTAAGTCTAAATATAGCAATATAAGTAGTTCCCAAAAGTAGGCCTACATTAATCTCACTTGAATCTTGAAATAACTTATGAATTATAAATTTAAACACTGAAATACAAACATACTAATTTATGAATTTTCCTTAATTTTCTCATAAACTGGCACGATCTCCTTTTTGATAATACAATCAAATCTAGTTATTCAGAGAGGATTACTAATTATATTTACAACTTATTTAAATAATATAGATTAAGTGTCATGTCTTCAGCAACTATAGCAACCACACAAATGAGCATCATCTTTGATTATCCCGACCTCAATTATGACAGCACACATTTGAGGCCTGCAGAGATCAGCAAGCAATCATCAAACTCAGACTTCTGATTAATTGGACCTCTACATGTTGAAATTAAGCCTCATTTGGCTGTACACGTGCTGTTACAAAATACAGTAAACTGAGTGTGCAAAGCTGCACACTGGCACCATTTTAATGATCCTTGAAACTGTATATTTTTCACATAGCATTGCAAAATAAATAAGATTTATTATTGTTACACGATAGAAATGAAAAATTATTACACAATTATTTTCAAGTTTCCAGAGATTAAAAGATTATGTAAATCGCCTAAAGCATTTGTGTATTGTGCAAATGTAGCCAAGATTAGACGCGCGCTACAATAGACGTGCATTAGTCAACTGCGCTTTACATAATGAATCTGATTCCAGTCGCTATAGGGACCGTTATCTCCATGAATTTATTTAAAAAAAACTGTAGGAGAACAGAAAACGATTTACCTCATTCCTCTGCAGCTGAAAGAAGTTGTTGAGATAGTTGGAGTTGAGAGAGGAGCTCAGGTCATTGGCAGGAGATTTGCTGTAGTTCAGGTCCGGATGGGAAGAGTTGGGCTCGGGTCGGAAGGCATCGAAGGCACTCGTCTGATGCGTGTCTTGTAAAGAAAGGTAAACCCAGTTGAGAAGCTGTGCAGGCTGGTACACTGAGGTACTGGTGTCTATAGCAGACAACAAGCTCATATTGTTACTGTAACTTTAACTCTTCCACTGTTACTTCTGGACAAGGCAAACTTGGTCAGAATCTACTGTGAATGCGCCGTCCGGTATTCCACACCCCAAAAAAAAAAAAATCAGCGCTTCTCTCTTTTCGTCCAGCACAGACCCTACTCCTTTTCTGGGATCCGTGTCCCAGGTTTATAATTACACAAATGTCATTGCTCTTATGTCAGAATAAAAAGTTTTAGCCCGCTGTCCACGGCCCGTTATCTCGCTTTATTTGCACTGTAACGGCAAGGAACTAATTAATTATTCATGTTGCGTCTGTTCGCGTCATTGTCTCACATGGCCAATCAACACGCGCTGTTTAACATATGAGCTTTTATTTAACGACAACCTGTTGATTATTGGCTACTGGCTAATTTCTACAGAATATTCATATTTATCACGAAACGTATTTAAAAACACAACTATTTTAACAAATTGCTTAGTTCGTGGTTTCATAAAGCCTAAAATGATTTTAAACGAGATGTCGTCTAAATATGCGGTTCCAGTTTTAGCAAATCTACTTTATGAGCATTTAAAAAATGTCGTTTAACGATAGAAGTGTTTTACTCCCATGCTTAATGTAAGGGTAAAGAAAACCACTAAAACACTTTCGTAAATCTCCCCTACAAAACAACTTAACTGACACCAGTTCATATGGAATAGGTTAGTGGTATAGCCTATTATGTGAAACTAAACACCGTAAGGAAAGCAATAGGCTGATGTAAGCAAATGGATTGGTTTATTTAACAACAGGGGTGAGATTCTTAAGTGATGAACCACAAACAGATCACAGGGAAATGTTGCTTAAAAACACCTGAAAAAAGACCAATCACATCAAGTATTCGTTTTGGAATGAACATTTGTTTTCTATTTAATCAATCATATTAAAGTAAAAGTGGTAAAGAAAATAATACTAAGAAAGAAGAAGAAATAAATACAACCAGAACATAAGGGCTGCATTTTGCTGGACCAGATGGGTTTTAAAATAATCTAAAGGATTCTCACACAACAAACCAACTTATTAACTCACCTGAGGTATCTTTCCCTAAAATGGCAAACTGATTAGTACTCCACCTTGTGGTGTTAGTATACTCGCTTGCCTTTCTGGACACTTTTCAGAACTTTGTTCACCTGACGGATCTAAATTAAACAGGTAACAGTACCCCCAAGAATGTATCTAGGATTCAGTCAGATGCATAGCATTCATGTAAATCTATAGTAAATGACTCAATTTTAATGTTCAATCAAGTGTAATGCATAAAAATGATAAAATATCTATGAATTCAACATTATATCTAAAAACATGGATGTCAAATTTACATTGTACAATTAAAGATAATTAATCAAAGATTAATTAAATTCAAGTAATTAAAGAAACCATATTTACAATACACACTAAATATTTTAAACAACAGTGCTTTAAAAAAACCGAACTTGTCAGCAGTACAGTCATTATCAATACAGAATAGAACTATAGAAACTGTTTCTGTCTGGGTCTTAAGGCATGCACTGGTAGCAAATCACCTCAATGTGACTGTGATTTTTGCAGACAAGAATGGTCTTAAGAATGCTCATGGATAATCCAGGGCTTTCTTCTCTGCGCCTATGAATCTGAGGCACTACAAGCTCTTTCACCAGCTCTTTTATGAACAAGCGTTGGGTGTTATGACCACCTCCCATGAAGCTAGGGTGCTGAGCAATGAAAATGGAGTAGGAGTTTACAATGGCAATATCCAACATATTATATCAAATCAGCATAGGCCATCTCTTTGTTTGGCGCTTGCTGGTATAATTTTTGGCCATTTGCTTAACAGTGTTGACTCCTCCTTTGGTGCGGCTGTAGTACCGAATGACCTCTGGCTTGTTTTTAGCACTTGTTTCATTCAGCACATTGCTGGTATGCATTGTACTCAACAAAATCACTGCCTTTTTTAGTTTTGGCACATAGCTTACCATGAATACTTTGCCACAAAAACCAAACTCAGAGGTATGTAGTGCTCGTAGCTTAGATGGTTTCATTATTGGTAGCACATGTAGATTCTTATGGTGAAGGGTCCCAACCATGGTCAAGCTTTTCTCAAAAAGCTTCTCTGCCAGAGGGACACTGGTGAAGTAGCTGTCCATTGTAATGTTGAGACCCATCATGAGAAATAAACACATAATAAGGCAAGGTCATTAGATTACACAACAACAACCAGTCTGGAATGGTGTTTGAGGCTAAAGGCTGGTATCCAGAAGGCTACTGATTCGATCCCTACAAGAATTAAATGTGTGCTTTTAAGGAAGACATTTAGCCCAAAGTGCCTCAAATGGAAAATATACTGCTAAAGGCTTTGGATAAAAGTGCCTACTAAATGCTTACTTGCTGTACCATTGTTTCTCCTGCTGCTGACTCTTCAGTGCAATGGCAGAAGGAATCACATTATATAAGCAAAGTGGAATTTTCAGCATCATTACTCCAGTCTTCAGTGTCACATGATCTTTCAGAAATCATTTGAATATGCTGATTTGGTGCTCAAGAAACATTTATTATTATCAGGGTCGAAAACAGTCATGCTGCTTAAAATTTTTGTGGAAACCATGACCTTTTTTTAGGATTCTTTGATGACTGAAATGTTAAAAAGGACAGCTTTTTTTTTGGAAACACCACGGATTACAATTTTAAAAAATGTTTACCTTTTTGCTGAAGTCCATTGGACAACCTCAAGACTGTGTTCTCTGCAAGGTTCTCTTCAGTCTCCTCTCCTGGCTGTCTGCCTGTGTAGATGACACCATCAATGGCATAGGGGACCTCTGCATGGCACATCCAAAAGATTTTTATGCCACTCTTGGTTGGGCGGCTTGGCAAGTGGTCTGATGCCTCTCTTACATTCTGGTTTTCTTGTTATCAAATTGGAGGAATCTGTGAAGATCTTGGTATCTACCAACAGACTTGGTAGCTCTATACCAGGGCTGCCCAAACTCGGTCTGAGGGCCGGTGTCCTGCAGAGTTTAGCTCCAACTTGCCTCAACACACCTGCCTTTAAGTTTCTAGTAATCCTGAAGACATTGCTTAGCTTGTTCAGGTGTGTTTTATTGGGGTTGGAGCTAAACTCTTCAGGACCCCGGCCCTCCAGGACAGAGTTTGGACACCCCTGTCCTATACAGTGGGTTCTGTAATGGATCCATAAACAGTTCGGGACATTGGGACATTGCAACTTCTCTCTACACCGATGAGAAGGTTCAGACCAATAAAGGATTTTAGCTCTTCTTTAGTAATCTTTTGTCACACTTTGCCTTTTGCTAACGCTGCTCTCATTCCACCCAAATTGGTGCATTGCAGGATCTCATCAATGATGTTTTCACTCATGAAATGTTCCCAGGCATCTTTAGGCATCTCTACTGAAGACCCTGATGCAGGTCCTGGACAGCTCTGTGAGGTGGTCCTGATTTCACTTTGAGGAGGATATTTGCTCCAATAAGTCTCCTTTACTCCATCGACTCAAACGATCTTCACTCTCCTCATCACTAGATTACTCAGATGAGAACTTGAAGTCTGTGAGGACAGTTTTCTGACCCTCTGTCACATCTGGGCCATGGTGGCATTCTGGGCCATCACTTTCAGAAACATCAGATTCCAAATCAAGGGCAGCAATGGATTCATATTCTTCTCTTAGTGTATCTCTAACCTTAGCTGTAGGCTTTTTAAGGCACACCATGGACAAAACTGTAAAAATATAAACGCAAAAAGCACAAACAGTTGTAGTGTTATCATTAAATTTACAAGAAAGTTCAAAATATGCGTCAGTGGTATTATTCATTTGAATTATGCTTTTAGTACATAACTTACATGACTCCACCATAACACACACGGAACATTCTCTTTCCTTTTATTCCGTATAAACCCATGTGATCCAATACACTACTGATTACTTTATACTAAAATTATGAATTTGCAAAAGATGCCATTTTTAATATAAAACAAAAACACTTTAAATATTTGTGCCAGCATTGTGAACATTTTGATCTGAACAGTTCTATTGAAACTGGCTGCATACTGGGCATTTGCTTACTCAGCAACTCAGGAGTGGTTAGAATGTAAAGCATTTGGCCACCCTCTGGTGGAGAAATATAAAAAGAATAGTTCACCCCAACATGTACTCATCCTCATGTTGTTCCAAAACTGTCCTTTATTCTGCGACCATCAATATAAATAGTTTGAATTGCAATATTGTTCAAATGTTTTTATCCATACACATGGTGACCATGTTAACCAGCATGGTAACGAACGCCAGAAAGCCCAAACAGTCTGAAACGAAATGAGAGTGCGTACCTGATGACAACATTTTTATTTCTACTGTTCCCAAATTTGGGATAGTCAGTTTTTTATTTTTTTTTACTCCGCCAAGGTTGCAATAAATTGCTTGAAATTAACAGTAAATTAATAATGTTTACAGAAATTCTTTTACAAATACTGTATTATTTTACTTTAAAACTACATGCAGTTTCCTCAAAAACCATGATAATAATAAGAAATATTTCTTGAGCAGCAAACCAGCATATTAGACTGATTTCTGAAGAATCATGTGATTTATCGCATAGAAAGTTTTTTTAATTGTATTCATTTTTTATAATATTACTGTTTTACTGTATTTTTTTATCAAATCAAGTTCAGCCTCAGTGAGCATAAGATAATTAATTCAAGAACATTATAAAAAAACAAAAACAAACAAACAAACTTTTGAACGGTAGTATAGATATATATATGTGTACAGAACATGGGCCATCATAGCGAAATTACCTTTATTTCCAAACCATTTCCATTCTGTCAATATTTCACTCAAGCAAGGTTTGTTTTCACAGTGCTGCTGATACTTTACTTCATACAAACTTGATTCTATACCGTTTTGTGATATCTTCTCCATGCCACATCTGATTCTTCTGAAGTGAAACATTTCTTCCAACACAAAATGTCAGAAAGAGAACTGAGACTTAAATCTGTAATCCTCTCATTTTAATGCAAGCTTGCTACAAAAAAAACAATAAAGCTGCTTGTAAAACATAAAAAATGTGCAAAAAGCAAAAGTATTGTCTATTATAAATCATTGGACAACTACATGAGTAAACTACACGCTCTTCAAGAGTGGAACAAACTCATTCATGAGGAGATGACTCATTCAAACCACCATAAATAGCATAGATCAAAAAATGATTTTAGTCAATTTCAGTCAAAAAGCCCTCTCAAATTAAATAAATACTAAAAACACATTTTCCACGTTACATAAAGAAACATTCATCCTTTAAGGAAGGAATAAAAATGTAGACCCTTTCACTGTTAAGAAATATGCCGATACACATCATGGACCCTAATCAAGGTGGTCTTTTAGATGCAACCTGTAACTGTACCCATATCTGTATGCTTTACCACACACAGAGCACTGGAAAGGTCTCTCCTTTGAGTGGGTCCGTTTATGTTTGTTAAGTATGTAAACACGTTTAAAACTCTTCCCACACTCAGAGCACATATAAGGTCTCTCTCCAGTGTGATCTCTCTGGTGCACCCTTAAGTCATAGATGTCAAAAAACCTCTTCTCACACTGGTTACATGGAAAAGGCCTATCGCCGGCATGTCTACGCAAGTGTATTTTTAAATAAGAGGGCTTGGCAAACTTCATTTCACAATGATCACAAGCGTATGGTTTCTGTCTCCTGTGAATTTTCACGTGATCCGTGAGAAGATCTGACCGCTGGAATTCTTTCCCACAGGTTTCACAACTAAATCGCTCTTCTTTGTGATGTTTGTTGGATGTTCTGCCTTTACCTGCTTTCTCTGGATGCCGTGTAGCATTTCCCTGCATTATTAAACATTTCTTTCCTTCGTTTGACACATCAGAATTCATTTCAGTTGGTATCATTTGTTCTGTTCGCTCTGTTGATTTTCTTTTTCTCGTCGTTCTCTGCTTGTCTGTGCATTTTTTTCTTTTGCTCGATGAGTCAGTTCTTCTGTTCAGAGGTTCATCTGGAGTGTGTTCATTGTGTGTGTTCTTTGTGATTTCAAGCTCTTCTTCTATCTCAACTGGAGGCATTAGGCCAGTTGGTAAGATTTGCAGACCAAGGTCCAAAAACTCCTCTTTAATATTCCCCTGAGATTGAGGAAATGTTCCTAGTTCATTCACATCAAGCAATGAGGAGTCATCTTGATCAGGTTCTACTTTAACTTGTATTTCTGACTTAATGAAGTCTGATTGAAAGGTCAGTGAACTGTCATCTTCACTTTTTAAGCATCCATTCATAAAGTGCTGGGAAATTGCTTTTGCAGATGGCAAACCTTGCTCCATTTTAACCAAGTCTTTGACTTCTGATGCCCAGCTCTAATTCAACAGCACTAGCTCCTCTTGAGACTGGACGTGAATCCTTCCAAAGGCTGAACCAGAACTATAACAAAAAGGCAGATATCAATGCTCTGCCCAACGACGTATTTGCGGGTTTTTTTTTTAAATCGAAATTACTTTTGAGACTGCATTATTATCATCTTATCATCACCATGCAATTTCACAGTTGGCTAAACTAAAATAACCATAAAATACACGTGGTAAATAAACTGCACTAACTTCACAGCAAAAATATGACATTTTTCTGTTAAGTTCTGATTTGTTTAGGAAATAAATAAAAAAAGAAATGTTGCAATTGCAGGCGTATGACATACCACTCACCGGTTATTTGAATTCAGAAAAGTTATTTTTATTGCTGACTAAATGATAAGCCATATTTGCGTCGCTGAATCGTCTTCTTCGGTGGCTTTATTAACGAGTTGAGAAGCAACTACATATGTGCATAATGCCACCTACTGGACGGGATTGACAACAGTTTTACCTGCAAATTTAGAGGGTCTCATAAATAGTAGGCTTACGATTTAGGAACAATTTCCTTATATCAATTAAACCAGAAAAACTTTGATTATTTCATTCTTATATGTAAGTTTATAAAACACAAAACAAACCACTTCATAAAGTATTATTAGAAGATATGTTTAATATAAAAAAAATTCAGATCACAAAAAAACAATTAACATTTGTGCAAAGTACTGTACAGGCATTTAGTGAAAATGATTGAAATTTTGAGATACCCACAAATCAACATTTGCTGAATGCAGTTAAATAACATTGGACGGCATGTTGAACATTTGTCATGCAATACAATCAGAAGTCATTATAACATTCAAATTTTCTTTCTAATCCCCTTATAAGGCACAAAATCCTTCAGATCTCATGAAAATGACTGTCAGTCCTTCTTACTCTTCAGAACAGGAGGACAGTTTTCACAGTTTAGATGAGACAGAGCCAGAGGCAGGAGTGTAGTGAGTTATAAGACGCTCTGCTTCTCTCCAGCCACTCAGCAACGCTCCATGAACTGTAGAGAAGAAAGACCCGTGTGTTGCTTCTCCTGCAAATAACACCTGCAAAGACTGCAAAAACAAAGTGTCAAGAAGTGCAAGAGTAAAGGGAAAATAGCACACTGCTCATAAAGAAGAATGAAAACTAGTTGCTTGAACAAACATTGACAAAATGAGAGTAGTTGCACCTTAGAATTTGAGCCTTTCAGTGGCAAGGGTTCAGCAAGGTTATCTATGTCATATCCTGAGCAACCTTTGGCCACATAGGTGTAAGATCCACAGGAATAGGGATCATGGAACCATCGAGATCTTAAAAGCTTCCTTGGTGTAATAGTTGGATTTCCTTAAAATTATTATGAAAAATTTCATAGGTTATTAAATTATTCATGTTAGCTGATCTGTATATTTCCAGGTATTAAATTAGATTTTTAATCCTACTTTTCCAGTGTGGTCTCAGACTTTTGGACCCCATCAAAGGATGTCCTATTAAGCTGTAAATCTCTTGTACAAAGTAAAAATGTTACCAGTAAATATGCGCAGGAGCTGTGTGACACTGTGCAGCACTTCAAGCTCAGACAGAGTTTCCATGTACTCAGACTCCCACCCTGCTATCCATCCACAGAGCACATGTCCATATCTGCACAACATCAGAAAAGAAATGTCAGATTTATAATGCCGCAAATTGCACTATTTGAAGATCAAAGAAAATCTAAATCAAAGGTTATGTTTACCTCTCTGTGGGCTTCAGCACATTGAACCCAATTAACTTTCTAATCCAGGACATCTTTACATCAGAAACAACATCAGCAAGATGTGTCTCGTCCTCCCATACGAGGTAGATCACTTCACAGTCTTCATCCCAGAAAGGCTGCTCGAACTCAAGAAAGATCTTGTTGTTGGTCCCAAAGCCCATTCTCTGGATGGAGTGCAATTTGTGCAGTGGAAGAGGAGGGCTCAGAAAAGTGCTCTGGTGCTTCTTCAGATATCCTGTAATGAAACAGTACATCAGATGAGTTAAAGGCCTTGTAGATACTGTAACAATAAAGTTATGAAGCAACATTATGAAATTATCCATATTTTTATATAAAAATTAAAATTATATTTTTTTTTAAAAAAAAAAAAAATATATACTGCTATACTATGAAAATGAGGAGAAAAAACTAAATCAATGACTTTGTAAATCAGACAAAAATAGTGTGGTGCAGGTATGACATCAAAACCTGGAATACTAATTCGCCATTGGTTCCTCAAGATTTTCCTATGGAGTTTTATAATTTTTTTATTTATTTATGAGTAAAATAAAGCCTGTGGTACACATGGCAACTTGACGATGCTTTGACATTTGTTTTACAATGTAAACTGCACACACCCATACTGAAAAAGCACATTTTGAAGCAGTTGTTTATTTTTGAAAATGTAGGTTCATAATAAGTGACTAAATAAGACAGTTTGGGGTGTGACTGTGTGTTATAGAACAAAACATCATAGTATCGTCAAGTTATGTTTACCACAAGCTTTATTTTACTCATAAATTGAAAAACCCCATTATAAAACCCCATAGGAAAATCTTGAAGGAACCAGCGATGACTAGTCTTCTGGATTCTGATGTCACACAACTTTAAAGCGCATGCTATTTGCAATTACCAAACCAATATTATAAGCTGCAAATAAGCTTTAGATGCAAATTGCTCACTAAGCCAACAAGTCATGCTGAATCTATATGTACCCAGTGGGACAGTGATAATAACATGATCTGCTGCAAATGTCTCTCCATTAACACATTCAATCATAACAGGGAATGATGTTCCTGTAGTTTTTGGTCCATTCTTGGTGTAGTTCCAGTGAATGCACTTCACTGGTTTGTTGTACAAGATTACGTCCTTGGGAAGTTCCATCATCATGTGATCAATTAAACCTTCGTAACCTCTAGGAGGAAAAAGAGTGCATGAACATGTTTAGTTTGCAAACTTTACAAGATTTAGCATTTTGGAATTGGATAATTGAGGCACTTCAAAATGCACAAGAAGAGGCTCTGATCACTCACCCTGGGAAAGTGCAGTCCAATCCTGGAAGAGTCTTATACATGCCAAAGGCTCCCAGGCCTACATCATCCATCGTGTGAGTTCCACTGACACAGCACTCCAGCTTGAGCAGTGTGTTTATCATGGCCATTTTTATTGCAATGTTAGCCTGGTCCTCCTTCCACTCCTCAGGGGCCAGTCGTTCAACCTCTGCCTTGATGAACTCCCCAACACTCGGCAGAGGTTCTCCACCACCGTCATGGAACCGCTGACTTTTTTCCAGTAATTTCATGAAAAACTCCATCACTGGCCCCATCGTCTCAGGCCCCAGTTTTTGACCTGCACTGATAAACCAGTTAGGAACAAACAGCGGATGACCACCAATGTCAATAGTCTGGTTTTCTTCAGACATTGACTCTTTGTCAAGGAGCTGGTAGTCACATGCCAAACGAAATACTGGATTTTCCTTTGATGGGCCATGGATCCAGTTGGCGCCGATCTCTACAATGTTATCACCTTGAATGAATGGAAAAAAATAAATGTGATATACATCTATGGAGAAGACCAGGGCTAGCCTTTCACTCTACTGAATATTTCCCAGAGTACATTCTAGTCTTGGCAACAAAAGAAAATTGAAAATATTTGAAATATTCAACACTGAAAACACATTCGACTTCTTGTGGCAATATGCCTAAATTTAAAAAGTAAAACAAGCATAATACAAAACAACACAAGAAAACAGCAAAAACATTGAAGGTAAAAAAAAGTATATCAAACCATTAATTGTGGCCAATAAACACTGTAGTTAAAAAATTGCTTAAAGGAACACGCCACTATTTTTGATAATAGGCTAATTTTTACCGTTTTCGAATCCATTCAGCCGATCTCCAGGTTTGGCGGTAGCACGTTTAGCTGCAGCATAGCATAGATCATTGAATCTGATTAGACCATTAGCTCTCGCTCAAAGGAACCAAAGAGTTTCTATATTTTTCCTATTAAAACTACTCTTCTGTAGTTACATTGTGTACTAAGACCGACGGAAAATGAAAAGTTGCGATTTTCTAGGCCGATACGGCTAGGAACTATACTCTCATTCCGGCGTTCCTAGCCATATCGGCCTAGAAAATCACAACTTTTCATTTTCCGTCGGTCTTAGTACACAATGTAACAACAGAAGAGTCAAGTTTTAAATAGGAAAATCTGCGAACTCTTGCTACCGTTCAAGATCATATTCAATGATCTATGCTAAGCTGCAGCTAAAAGTGCTACCGGCAGACCCGAAGATCGGCTGAATGGATTTAAAAAACGGTAAAACTCAACTGTTTGGGAGTTGGAAAATGAGCCTATTTTTCAAAAATAGTGGCGTGTTCCTTTAAGTTTGTAACTTGCACTAACCTGACATTTACAAAGAATACCTTTGTCCTCAGAATGACTCAACCTATTAGTTAAAATGTACTTTCATCATATAGTTGACCCTTGCCTGTCCGTATTCCAGTGTGGTTTTATTGGGTTCACATGTTAACCCAACAGCTATAGAAAAAAATGGACTTTAACTCAAAACCTTAGTAACCGTCGTCAACCTTTTTTGAAATCATATAAGGTATATTATATATATCTATATATATAATATTCTAACACACATACAGCTAAACAGCACACAATCATATATACTGTATCTATATATATATATATATATACATTAACTCCTACAGTAAATTTTTTCATTCCAAAAATGTAAATAATTATTAAGTGTGCTAAGGCGCCAAGTGCCCCATTTACAGAAGTGCAGTTAAGCTCCGCCACTATATCAGTCGCACCCCGTCCCCTCCCGCCCGTTAGCTTGCAAAACACATTGCAGAGTGCTACTGAATGCTAAATATCAGTATAATTATACACATCGTTAGATTCTAAATAAAAATAACATGCTAACCCATTTTCATGTATGCCTGTCATAGGAAATGACAGGAGACGGCAGCGAGTCATCATATAAGATAACGAAAGTAAACACATTTAAATAACTTATAAACCCTACATTTCTCCATCAGTGACTCAAATGATATGCCTGTACGTACCCAGTCTGCCCGTTCGTATTCTCCCACCGCTTCTCGCAGTCGCTTCTATGATGTGTACATTATGAAAACCGTGTTTTAGTAATTTCTGAGCTGCACCAATTCCCGAGATGCCGCATCCGATTATAAATATTTGAGAATCACTAGCGGAACGTAGTGCCATTGAATCTGTTCGTACACGATCACTCTCTCGGGAGACAAAACTAAACGTTTAGTTCATCTGAGGACTTCTGCTCAACGCTCCTCCCTGAACGTCACCGAGACGCTTGACTCGATACTTAAATTAATATTTTTATTTGATTATTTATTTTCGTCAGATCTTCTCTCCAAACGTAATGCTGGTCATGTGTCATATATAAATAGCTATTTATTTTTCGTATTTATTCATTTGACTGATTTTCACTGATGATGTAGGTAACGTTAGCCAACTTTTGGGAAATGATACAAATTTAAAATTTATTATTATTATTATTATTACATTATTAACCATTTTTGGCTGACTTTTTCATTTTAGCACCTTAAATGTCAATTATGACATGTATAAAAACGACAGGTCTTGAATTTATACTTAATTATCCGCATTAATACGCCATTTTGTACACCCTAACGTCCAAAATGTATTTTACAGACTTTCTGTTAGGTACGTTCACTTAGAAAGCATAAAACAGAAACTGTTTCTGGCCAGAAGGGGGCAGCATATTATTATTTGCCGATGCTAAACATTTATTTTGTTGGTAACGTTAACATTAGCAACCCAACCAGTTACAAGGCTGTTTTTTTTTTTTTACATTCTATGGTCTAAACACTGAAAAGGCTAAGTTCCTGGGTTTCCTCAGATAATAATGCTAAAAATACATAAGTTAAAAGCTTGTATTACTGAAGCCAGAAATAGTCCTGAATTGTTCCCAAAAATAGAATATAAAAGTACATTTCAGTTACAAATCTCGTTATTAAATACAAAAACATTTAAAATCATTATTTACAAATCACAACTAACATATCATACAATAGAATGATGTTTTGTGGCATAGAAGACTGACAAGCGTACACAAGCGCAAAGTTTAAAGGAAGTGGGAACCACCTGGAGTAATGTTCCTTGTTCCCAGGATGCCTCCCACTGTGTAACATGGGCTCTCAAGCCAGAAGGCACTGACTTCATGTCTTTAGTCTCAATAACATGAGCTTTTATCGCTTGTGGGAACTGACTCATGGGTCACTCAAAGAACAATAAGAAATACTCATTGTGTACCTGAGGGAAACAGCACAACATTTTTTCTCAAGCGATAAAACAGTGATTAAGAGATAATGTAATAAAGCACTATAGAGATTGTATTGTAAGAATAGGTTCATGAGCATCAATTTTAAATATAATGATAATAGCAAACTGATTTTTAATGTTGTCCAAAGTCTGCTGGAATTTATTAAAGGTGTCATGAATTAGATATTCTATATGTGAGTACAAAACTCGTGACACTGTACAGTATGTTAGAAAAACAAACATGAGACCAAATGAACACAATTCCTCATATATTAGTTTTATGTTAAAATGTATAAAAGGTCATATACTGTAGAAACATGTTAGGGGTGTATATGTTCTAAGTTTAAGAAACAAACAAAAAATAGTTTGTCTTTTAAGTCATGGAGCATAAGTGCATCATAAAATAACATTCTAGGTCATTTGTAATGCCTGAGAATTGCTTACAGTTGCTAATTACTAGTTGTTAATTACAGTAGCCTATACTTTTTATATACTAGTTATTGCACTGATGCCTTCACCAAAATGAAAAACCTAAAACTATAGCAATCTGTGGCTCACTGCTGTTGACTGTACAACAGAGAAGATGCCTCTGATCTAAACTGCCAGCATATTTTCTCACACATAATATGTAGTGTTAGAGATGCCATCCAATTTTTGCAACATCATTGACCTCAGTGCACTGTATCTGTGAAAAACAAGAGTACAATAGATTAAAATGAATACACTGTGTTGTTTTTGCGAAACAGAATTTTGTGAAACTTACTTTCTTGTTAGTTTTAAAATCTCTCTCTCTTCCTCCTCTTTCAATTTCTTGATGAAACTGTCCAAAACAGGCATTTCAAACTTAATATACTGTGCAACCTGTAAGACAATGCATTAATCGTTGAAATATAAGCACAGAATATTTTGATTAACAAAAATAGCAAAGAGAACTTGCACATGTGCGTCAACATTTTCATTTTACAATGAATGTTTAGGGCCCTATCATACACCCGGCGCAATGCAGCGCAAGGCGCGGCGCAAGTGTTTTTGCTAGTTTCAGGCCTACGCAGTTCTCATCTTCCCGTCCTGAGCCGCGTTGTTTAAATAGCAAATGCATTTGCTGGTCTAAAAAAGAGGTGTGTTCAGGCGCATTGTTGGCGCGTTGCTATTTTGAGGAACTGAAAATAGACTGTGCCATAGACCAACTCAAACCTGGTCTAAAGTCTGGCGCAATATTTTTTCTTTGTTATTTAAAGAGTGCGTTAGTAATATGCGCCTATAGGCGGGTGCACACAGGGACGCGCAGCAGCACACAAACGTTTTTAAAAATGAAAAATTACATTCCGCCATGTAAATAGCGAACCCGCCATGGCGCGAGCGCAACTGGCTTTTAAAGGGAATGGGAGATGAGACTCTGATTGGTTTATTGCACGTTGCGCCCAAAAAACACCCATTACTCATAAAGAGAATAGGGACAACCCGTTTAGACCATGCGCCCGGGCGCGCCGACCGTTTTCCCGTCGTTAAACTAGCAAAAGTGGAGTTGGACACGCCCTGAGCGCACCTGCGCCGTGCGCTTTAGACCTTGCGCTTAGATCGTTAAAATAGGGGCCTTAGTCTGCAATAGAAATATTTGTACTATTGTTAGTCCCTAGGATAGGATCCTAAAATTAGACTTGATATGTAGCATTTGGAAGTAACTATTGTTTACTGCATCTATATTTGAACAACAGAATGTAAGTTTGCCAGGGAAAGCACGTTCTGAGTGACCTATTGTGAACTGTACAAATGTACAAAATACTTACATCATATGTAATCTCTTCACCAAGGTCCTTTTCCATAATAAATATTCTGGCGATTTTTTCACATGGACCATGCAACAGACGAGATACCAAAGGATATTCTGTGTCCTTAAGTTTTGTTTTCTCTAAAGACAAAAGATGGGGAAAAAAAATCTTATAATCTGCAGGTCAGTTTTTTGTTAAAAATAAGTTAGGAATGCAAAGCCGTACCCCCTGATTCGTGGACTAGGTAGAGGCCAAACTCATCTGCCTTATTCTCAACCTGTACCGAAGTACAGAACAGGGAATTAACAAGGAGTAAAAGATTGTGGCATTTAGCCGAATAAGGGAAAACTTACCCGAAACTTATTAAGAAGCAGGTTAAGAACTTGCTGTGTTGTCAAAGTGCTGTTCACTCGCACATTAGTCACTGATCCATATGATGGAGTAAAAACTGATGTCTGTAAAAAAAAATTGCAAAAAGGAGATCAAATTCAGCAATGATTAATTGTGTAATCTTTCATAAATTATGAGGTACACAATTAGTGTAAAATTTGGCATATGAGATTTGAAAAAATATAGGCTAATATAATAGGTAATATAGGTAATATAATCTGTGGTCATCAATCTTATTTTTGTCAACAGATGATTATTTCATTCAGATATGTTTAGCAGACACTTTTTTGTTCACAATAAAGCAACGATAAATTATAGTGTACAATTGCTGTAAAAACCATAATAAAAAAGAAAACAAACGCAGCAATGGCAGAAACAAAACACAGTGTTGCTATAGGAGTTCATTTTATAGGTTTATTCCCTTTCGTGATTCACACAGTTGCAATAAAATAAAATATTTAAAAAATGTTTAACCTATTTTATTTCAGCTAGTTGCCAAAGCAACATTTCTTATTTCATTCAGTAACTTGATGTACTAAGTATAAGTAAAGTATAAGTAACTTGATGTATAATTAAAACTATAACTGAAATAAAATGAATAAAAAACTATATTAAAACAAACATACTGTAACTAATAAAAATGAACTAAAAAAAATAACTAAAAAAATTACTAAAACTGTAATTAAAATGAAAGTAGAATATACATAAAATAAAATCAAAACAAAAAATATAATAGTGGCTGTCTGTCTGTCGTCTATCTATATATCTCTGCACAGGCACCAGGCCAAATCATATGACCTTAAAGGACCATTTAAGAGAGAAGCAGATAACAATTGATAATAAAAGCACATGGTACAGCCAAAGGGAAGGCCTGCACAGGAAAACACTGCCTCTCAGCACCTGCATCCATCTCAAAACACTGATGTACAACATAAACACTTAGACGACGGACACTTCCTATCACAGATGCTGCTGTGGCACTTTATGAGAGCACAGGCCCCTTGCCAGGCACAAGGCATGCTGTCTTTCAATGAGCACTATTGTACTATTGTCCTGAACTTGGAGCATGGAGTAGTTCCAACTCATCCCTGCCTTCCATCTGAGACACTGCCCTGCTGATCTCTAGGTGAAAGCTTTATAGATAGTCATAGATAGTCACTGTTCAAGTGCACTAAGGTTAACTGTGCTTTTTATTATATTAAAGTAAAAACGTCAAAGTAAAACAAAAAATGACTTTGTGGTTGTAAAAATGGCCATTGATGGAGAAGCGGTGTCTTTTTATCCTCTGTGAATCATCAGTGTTGTGGATTTTGGGTCTTCTTTGGATATTCACAAAGCTTGCGTCACTTCTTGTTCTCAGCAGTTGAGGGACGTCCTCCTCAGCACCATGCACACCTGCAGCGGAACCAGAGACAAGAACAGGCTAATATTAAGATGAGGCATTCATTGATGTGTTGTAAACATGTGGTGAACATCTAGATATGCATTTAGCGCCGTTTAACTATAACTCTATAGCAACCAACAATGGTAGTCATTTTCTACAACAACAAATTCAATAACCTTTTTGACTAAATCTTCTTAGCCCTTTATCTCGGGTCTTTTTTGGAATTTTCGCACTAAATTTTCAATCCACTCAATCAATGTTTGCCTACCCACATACAATGGAGGAAATTTAAAAATGGTTTCATTGTAAATAAAACCCTTTGAACTACAAAATATGAGTGGAATTCTTTATAAATAACATTATATACTTTTCAACTATTACTATAAACACAAAAAAACATAGGCGCTTTTTGAGTTTTAATTGAATACATATTTTTTGAAATTCTGTAATTCAGGTTCTGTTAGGCTCAACTCTCTGCAATTTACTTTGTTTGATGCCACTATATGCCAAGAAGTACCAGAAAAAAGAATCTTTCAAATAACAGCTTCTAAACAGGAGTTAGAACATTATTTGTGAAGCGATTGAAAATGTCCAATTCGGCATCGAAATGTGTCATGGTGAGTTTCTCTTGCAAAAACAGGCTTTATAAAACACATTAACCCCACAATCCTATTGTATTTTGTGCCATAAGCACTTTAATTGATTATTTATTGAATTATGTTTCATTTTTATGTTTTTCTAAGTAGTAATATACAAAATGGCACAAGCGCATTGGACCAAACTTGTCATATTGTGATCTCTACACTCAGTTTAATTCTTTCAGGATGCTCAAAACTGTCTACATTATAATTTATAGCTGGTCTATAACAACCTAAAATAGAACCTATATCCTCCAGCTTTATATCATTCCATTTATATGCCTTCTGTATTGGGATAGTGATCACAGCATCTCTGACCTCAGCATCAGTTGATCACAGCATCTCTCTCTCATCCTGCATCCAGCTGTGCTTGCCTCCGTGGTCCAGAGCTGGGCTAATCCGCTAGCCGCTAACTACAGTCACAGCGTCAAACAAACATATGTTAGCTCATCTACACCGCACTGTAATAATCCATCTATATTTACTGTATATTTACTGTATACTTACTGAAATGCATAATGTACTCTCCTTTTCTGTCAGCAAAACAGTGTATCAGCGTGCTACTATAGCTAGCACAGCTTCATAAAAGATAACACGCAGAAACATCACCTAAAGAAAAAAAAAAAAAAAAAGGGGGGGAAAAGGAAAAAAAAGAAAAAAGGAGGAGGGGAGAATCGCTGCTAACGTCTCCCCAGACGCGCGGGTCCACTGCTCTCCAAGGCTCTCCACGGCGCGCTGACCGTTCTTCATCGTATATAACTTGTAATATGATCATCATAGACTGAAAGGATCCGAGACGCATTCGCTACAACTCTTCCGTCCGGTCAAAAGCCTTCAATTCTCGCGTTAGTGGACTTCATTCCCCACAGAGCACTGGCTGAGCGAGCGGAAGGCGACCCCTCCTTTCTGTGCCCACTGTGCTGACGGGGCGGTGTCAGATTTCACAGAGTCTGTAATGGCGGACCTGAGTGACGTGTAAACTGACCAAAAAGATCGCGCCCAGATAAAAAGGCACATGGCAAAAGATCATCTTCATAAACCAAACATCAGAAGAGCTGAATGCGCGGTGGCATGCCATGGAGAGCTGTGAGACGCTGACGCGCTGGGTTCCGTTACCTGGGCAGAACGCGAATATCTCACGGATGGAAGCACGCAGAAACCTGAAAATGGTCTTGTTTGAAAGAAGAGATCCTAATCTAAAAGGTAATATAGAGTTTATATATATTTGTGGCTGTTTGCGGCTAAATGAAGCAGTGCTACGAGTAGAAATGTTACACAAAAAATTTCCGTTTTTTTTTTTTTTTTTTTCATCGCGATTCTATTGAAGATAATTCGATCTTTGATTGTCACACAATAAAATAACCTACATCATGAAATTCCTTAGAATGAGAGCTTTCTTGTGATATATGACGTGACTGTTTTGTGAAAAATATATAAAATACACATTCTTAGTAAAAATTATTCGCAATGGTTAGGTGGAAATTTGTGTGTGGGACGAATACATTTCTAAGCTAAATTTTACTGCTTTATGAATATAAAAACAAAAAGAAATGGTATTCTTTGTAAAGAAGACACTCCAAGCTTTCAAATGAACCCATATATGGCTATACCCATAATACAGAAGGCTATGCAATGATGCATACATATCTTTTACGGGACTTTGGACCCTATCCGGTACGCAGAGGAACTGGTTGTGTGTGGAGAGATATGGATCATTTTCATACTCACTGGGTGCAGGTGAGGCACTGATTTTGTTGTTGTTGGGCTCTGAACAAAACTGGTGTTCAGCACTTTCATTCCTGTAAACAATAAAAACACAATTCAAATACATAATGGAAAACTAAGCTTTATAAAAAATAATTTTCATGGATGAGTTATAAAAATAGCTAATATAATTTTTTTTTAAACAAAAGTTTAGTAAAAGGAAACGTTTAACTTTTAAAAAAACTTAGTTTGTCCATCTCAAGATATAATTTTACATTTTATGAGTTTTATTGTCTATTTATTTAAATGACATTTGGAAAATTTTTGTTACTAATATTTGGGATATAGGGACATTATTTATGGTTTTAGTTTTACTTTTAGCTAATTACAATAACCCTGGAAAATGCCAATAATTAACTAATTAATTCAATTCATGTAAATATTTTTTATTATTAAAAAGAGTAACTGGAATCTTTCATTGGAAAAAGAAACACCTGATTACTCTGATTTATCTGTTGTTGCTACACAATATTGCAATTTACTTGTATAAACTGCTAGCACAATGACAGTCATCTTATCCTCACGTGCTGAATCTTTTTGCTCACAGTATCAAATCAAGGCTGCTGCAGCTTTGAACATTAAAGCTGATTAAAATGTCCATGACAGAGAAGAGTGCTGCACATGAGAATAAGAAGTAGTCCAGTACTCTGAATATCCAGTTCCTCTGTTGAGCAATGCCACATAACCGCAGCTTTCACTTAGTTTCACCCATATGTCAAAATGTTCCTCAAAACAAACCTTTCTAACAATGGCCACAGGTCATAAACACCAACAGAATTACTTTTTGAATTATTTGTTGGCTTTTAGGAAAAGTACACAGCATCTATACAGTATGATCAAATCTGAGCTGACCGAGAAAATAAAGGAGCAGCCATTTAACCTACAAAAAAGCCCTACGCCCATATCAAATCCTGGCTCATATCTTGAGACGTCTATGACTGAGGTAGAGAGAAAAACAGACGGAGTTATGACCTAATGAAGGAAAGGACACATCTGGGTGCGGTTTAGCAGCAGCATTCAGGCAGTTCCACCCACCTGCTGGACTCTGAGCTCTCCGACCTCCACGCACCCGTGCAGGCGTATCGAAAGCATTCGTTGTCATCGTACATTTGGAGTCTGATTGGCCTCCTCAGGCCCCATGAGATGTTGAGTAAACCCTCCACAAACAGCTCACCCTCCTCCTGCAAGAAATAATAATAATAATCATTAACTCTTTTGTCAGATGGAGGAAATCCTGCTGGCTCGTGTCTCAGCTCTGTTTCAAGTGTACGTGCTGAAGAGGCAGTTGCAAACCTCAGATATTCAATTGGAGGCGGTGAAGTTATGGGAAATGTCACTAGCACTTTGGGAGATACAACAATATAGCCGAGTACCAGATGTATTCTTCGATGATATATTTTCGATGTATTATTATATGATAGACGGACATACGGACGGACGGACAGCCAGACAGCAGACCAGACAGACACGACAGACAATATATAATAATAGATATATAGATAGATAGATAGATAGATGATATATAGATAGATAGACAGATAGATATAAATAGATAGATAGATAGATAGATAGAAGATAGATAATAATAGATAGACAGATATATAGATAGATAGATAGATAGATATATAGATAGACAGACAGACAGACATATAGTATAGTATAGATAGATAGATAGATAGATATATAGATAGATGACTTTCAAGCAGAAACGTGCCACACGTGCTCACTTAATACACAGTCTTAATCCTAATCCCGGCCTAAGTCAACAAAGTAGATTAGTCTCTTCCGTTCACATGCAAAGCACAATAATGTCTTACTACTGCATTTGGCAGAGCTAAAAATACCACAGAGATTAAACATTCAGCAACATTCAGGACAGCTGCTTAAAATAACTAATTGTAGCAGATCAACCTGTCACAACCTTCTATTTTTGTGCAATTAAAGGATTTAACCTAATTTGATTAGCACCTTTCGTAGCTCTACTGTATAACTTTAGTTTTAGCTGAGAGGTGAATCTGAGGTGAGAAAACACAATTCACATGTGAACATTATATATGTTATATTATTACCACAGCTGCATTTCAACTTAAAGCCCCACAGTGACACGTTAATTCAACAAACCACAAAACCACTGTGTTTTAAACAAACTCCTTTATGGTGATATTTACATAATTATATAGATGGAAGAACTTGTGTCAACATCTCATTTCAGTCCTAGGCTATTTATATTCTGATTTCACAGACCTTTATTAAATTCTCAATTGTTCAGTCCTCAACAGGAGATTCTTGTGATTCTTTAACTAAATAATCATTCAACACAGTCACAAAGCAAGACAGAGGTCAGAGCTGCAGCCCACCATACTTTCCACCAATGGATCTGTGAGGACTTGTTCTTCAACAAAAGCCTCTGACCAAAATAAAATATTGTAATGGTGTCGGGGGCTGTTGTAATTGTGAGTGAGTGCAGTCAAGTGTCATGTAGGTGGAGGGCTGAGGGCTCCTAGGGCCTCATTGTTCCTGCAAAGTAAACATTTGGGGCAGTTGTGGCGGGGTCCCATTGGTCAGCTTCCTCTCTACTCTCCGTTCAGCACACACACTCTTCCTGTCAGGCATGCAATGTCAAAGCTTAGCTAAATTTAGTGCCATTAGCCTTGGCTTATGGTCCTTTACTGCCGTGGCCTTATAAAAGGCGGTGTGCTGCCTCTAAACCAGATCAAACCAAACACAGTCTCAGACACAACCTCTGCACTGTGATCCTACAAGCTTGTCCTACAGGTAAGTTTGAGATATTTGAGTTACTGAATGATCTAGGTTTATTACAACTAAACATTTCTTGACTTTCAAATGTCATTATACACTCTTTAAAAAATAAAGGGTTCTTTGCAGTGGAAAAGGGTTTTTTAGAATATTAACATGTTCTTCACAATAAGAAAAAAAGGTCCTTTTAAGAACTATACACTAAAAGGTTCTTTTAGGAACCCCTTTTGGATGCTTTATATTTGAGAGTGTAGAATCTTTCCATTGCACAAAAGGTTCTTGCCAATGATTCTTTAGATTTTTTAAATGTTCTTCATACTAAGAAAAATGTTTCTAAGAACTGATCACTGAAAGGTCCTTTTGGGGAACAAAAAATTAGTTCTTATATGACCTTGGTGCAAAAAAAAACTAACTTTTGGAACCTTTATTTGCATATGCAGAATGCATGAATACCTAATTGTGTCTCTAATCTCTCTCCAGGATGAAACCCAGAAGATTACTCTTGTCTGTGGCTCCACTACCGACAATAAAAGAGACGCACGAGGACCTCTCTCAGTCCCTGGAAGAATACATGAACTCCATCAAAGAACTTGCCCAGCCTGCTTGTGGCCCTTTGAGGATATCCAGGACTCAGAGGCGTAAGCCCGTGGGGAAGCATGCAGGCTCTACCTCAACGTCACGCAGTGCTTCCCGGGCTCTGCAGCCCCGCCGTGCTTCCCTGGGTCTGGACGAGGTCATGCTGAGGTTCAACAGTCAGGTGGACCGCGGCACTAAAGACCCACTGGACTGGTTGTTTGCGCAGACTCACTTACAGTCACACGGAGAGGATTTGCGCAGGACTGACAGTGCACCTGCTGCTTTGTGGTTACTTTAATGAGCCAATGCTTAAAGACATGCTGATGGGAGGATAATACCGAACGAGTGATGGATGAACTCAGTGGAGGATCTCATGAACTGAACTTCTTAATTTATTGTCTGAACAGACTTTTTGCACAAAGATGCTAATGCTTACAAGCTGTTAAAGTCATGATTTTCTATGTTGCTTTTTTGTAATAAAATTTAAGAATGTATTTTATGTGTTCTTGACTAAAATGTCTGTCTATCTATCTATCTATCTATCTATCTATCTATCTATCTATCTATCTATCTATCTATCTATCTATCTATCTATCTATCTCTGTGTAAGTGAATGTGTTTGTTTAAACCTGATAAAGAAATGCTAATGATATAATTATAGTCAGTCATGTATAAATATTAATGTATATTTATAAGTGCTTATACACATTAATGATATGTATAAATACACATCACATGATCTAGATATGTATTAAGCATATATAAGATATAGGGGAGAAAAGGACATACAAAATTGCAACATATTACAATCAGCTTCTAAATATGTTATGGCAGTACTAGCTATCTATCACTGACATAAATATTTCTGTATACTTTCATTTTCACAGATCAGGAAAAGCTTCCCACAGTATTATACCTTGAGCAATTTATGCAAATAAAACAAAGCCAGGGGCTAAAATACAACAGCAATTTTCTTTGTGGTTAAAACCACATATGCTGTTATATCAGGTCCCCAAGGCAAGAGATGACACTACAGTATTTGTGAGAGATAAGCTTAAAGGGATTGTTCATCAAAAATAAAATCCATTATCATTTAATCATTGACATTCTTCAAAATATTTTATTTTGTGTTCAACAGAAGAAAGAAATTTGTAAAGGTGTAAACATAGTCTTGGTCTTTATGACAAATGTTATTTTTTTGGGTGAACTATTCATTTAAGTCCATTTCAGAATCTAAGGGCGTCCTCTGTTGGCTGCATGCAACTTTTTAATTTTACACCACTGTCTAAACACAACAAGCAAAGGGCGCTCAGTGAACGCTCTGATTCTGACCTGCCGCCTGAAGACGGAGGAAACATGTTGGTAAAAAAAAGTGTTTTCTTTAGGCTACTGTTGCAGATTAGCTACAACCTGTCCACATACAAAGAGTATCAGTTAGAGCGAAGATGAAATACGGCTTTTTTTATTCCGAATGTAGCCAATTCAAGGCACTGTATTTCCTCATCATAGCCTATTATTTCCTCAAATAGGCTATATTATATATAACTAAAGTGTATAAAATTATTTTGTTCAGAAATGTCATGTTTGTGATTTTTTAATTCGTTATTTAAATTAATAGACCTACATATTTAGAAACAGGTGCAGTAAGTCGCCGGCGTCAGTAGCCTAACTAAATTTATGAAAATAATCTTTGTGAGGAGGACTGGCAACAGCTGGTCTTAAATACTTTAGACACCACACACTACACGACTTTAAACACCGACTGAAAACACCTATCTGAGCCCAAATTACATTCATAATTGGCCTGACGTTAGTGTGTTCCCGGCTTTACAGAATGAGCCAAGTCAGTGCTTTGAGCTAAAAAGTCTTACTGTTACTTGCGGGCGGATAGATGGGTTCTCTCCCTTGTCAGAGCAAGTTTTTAAAGGGGTCATATGATTTGAAGTTTTCCTTTCCTTTGGAGTGTTACAAGCTCTTGGTGCATAAAGAAATCTGTAAATTTGCAAAGACTAAAGTTTCAAATGCAAAGAGATATTCTTTATAAAAGTTAAGAGTCAACCACACCTTCCTAAAATGGCTCGTTCTAACACGCCCCCACATGTCTACATCACGATGTGGGAAGACACAAAGAAAGAAGGCATAACTTTTATTCTCGCTGTTGCCGCTGCTGCCATGTTGTGTTCGCTGTGTGTTTCGTTGTGAAAGCGAAACTACTTTTGTTTAGCCTTCCAAAAGAGGACACGACTAGAAATCAGTGGTTAAGTTGTATTTACAACACTGTTCCAGAACACTTCAACCCAAATATTCAGATGTGTGCTGCGCATTTTATGGAGGATGGATGAGGACTGTTTCCTGAACCAGTAGCCTAATGTTGGCACAAAGACGGTTTCTATAAAGTTGGGCAGTTCCAACTTTGCAAGGACAGTCTGGCGCTTCTGACTCAGCCTGTAAGTAAGTTTTTCATATTTAAATAATTTGCCAATGCTGAGCAAACGTGAGTTTGGGCAGTGTAGAGTAGTGCTTGTTATTTGTTGTTTCTCCGATCACATGCAGACATGGTTTTATGTTTAGGCAGCGCGATGCAACGCAACGCGTAAAAAGACAAGTCATTATAATCAGTAATTATGTCCCCACTGGATGCAACAAATGCCTCGTTTGTAATGGGTTTTATTGGTTTTGTCTCGTCTAGTGATGTCCGGATCGTGAACGAATCGTTCTATTTAACCAGATCTTCTTAGTGAACTGGTTAAACCAGTTTAACAAATCGAACTGAATCGTTTGAAACGGGTCGCTTCTCCAGTATGTTCTCCAGTATCCACAAATTACTTAAGTTATTCAGTTTATAAACGTGCCTGGCACTCCCTCTGACGCGAAATAAACCAATATTAAAGTTGTCTTCCTAACAGTACATTGACTGAACTGCTGAAAGAGAACTGATGATGGGATGTGCACGAGCAGAGCAGCCGGACTGAGTCTGTGTTCGAAATGGCATACTTGCTTACTGCTTACTGCCCAGTACACAGTGCATACTGCCTACTATTTTTTTTAAAGAATAGTGTGTGAAACAGTATACAATAAGCAATAAATGTTTCAGAGTAGTTTGCTTAAGTGCTGTCACATGACAAACACTGAACATTAATTCAGCACAGCTGTCAATGTTGTTACCTTTTGAAACAAATGAGCTAACTGTTCTTTTTACAAAGGCTTGTTAATAAGGCTTCATACTAGTAAACAATGCTATATTGCCCAATTGAACTCATTTCATAATTGATTAACTTTACATATTGGACAGAACTAAATCAACACTGAGCTGTCTTTATTGATATTTTGGCGATATATTAAAAAGCGATATATTCTAGTTACACTAAGTGCAAATAATGATAAATTCTGTTTACACTAAAATTGCAGTATTTTCTTTAGCAATAGGCTAAGTGTAAATAGTATTTAGGTGGCAGATATTTATACTTCAGTTCTGTAGTACATTATTGAACAGTATGCAGTAACATATTTTGAGTGTAAATTATCATTACATTTTATTAGATGAATGCCACTTTATTGGGACAAAAACCTACCTAAAGCATACACAACACTGTATTATTATTGAGGCATTTTATTTCCACTTTTCAAATATTTACTTAATTTTTATTGAAAATAAATTTCTTTCTGATCTGGTATGTGATGGGAAAAGGAGAAGCATGAGTTTGACAAAAGCCAGGATCGAACTTGGGTCGACTGCGTCAAAAGCAAACAGCTCACGTTTTACTCGCTGCACCACTGATACTACAGAAGTGCAAGTGTATTTTGCAGTGCTGTTAATCACAGCCAGGCATTGGTGGGCGGAGTTCATGTAAATAGCCTCTGCCAACAAATTGGTCTATTTGTCCTTAGAGTAATACACTCCATTTCTTTTTAGAGCTGCTTGACAGTGGAATTGAAATATTTTTATTTACATATTTTATTTATATATTATATTGCTGCAGCAGAATTATTATTTAACATCTTTGAAAGAATCTGTACTGTATAAAGTGCTATAAAGATAAAGCTGAAGTCATTTGATGATCGGAAACGTGCTGTAGAGATTAAAGTACAATTTATGTCCCACTAACGGTACTGTTTTTAGATACACAGCGGTAGTTTGTTGTTTATATGTATATACGTACAAATACAAGTGTTACATTTATAATTACTATTCCCCACCTCCAGTTCACTCACGCGTTTGAAGATGAAACTTCACATGGAGCGCATTGCGTTCTGGGAAACAGTATCCCTTGCAGCGTCTTCAGATGCAAACATCAAATTTCAGCCAAAGTAGCAGGGAATCCGGGCATTCCATGCATACAGAAAAGTCACAAACTATTCACAGTATACACACAGCATACTGCAATATAGTATGGTAGTATGCCATTCCGAACAGCTTCTGTACTGATTTCAGTGTACTTGAGTTATATTTAGCAGATTCTGGTGAATATAGTAGGTAATCCGGGTATTACATGCAGGGTTGAATTAACTAACTTTTTTCACTCACTCATCCAATTGCTACTAATTTTTAGTTTGAGGCTGTCTACACTGGGCGTGGCAAAGAAACCGTTGCAAATCATTTTGTGTCAGTACTAGGGGTGTGCAATATTGACAAAAAATAATATCTCAATATTTTCTGGGATTTTATCGATCAAGATAATTAGAAAATATTTTTCTGAGTGTGTTATTGGGCCGATATCTTAAGGACTACCGTGGACAGCTAATCAAAGTTTTGATATCTTCATATTCTGTTTGGTGTGATAGCATGATAGAAATTCATTTTTTCCAATAAGTTTAAATTGATTTTTCTCTTTTATGGGCATTTTACCTTTATGAAGCCATTTTTCTATAAGTGTGCATTAACTTTTGAGTCAAATTCTTACATTTAATCAGTCAATTATAATAATAATACATTTAGGCTGTTTAGGCTAAACAAATGAAATCAGTATCAATAAAATTAATCTTTGCAGAAGTGGCATTTTGATGTATTTACACAATGCAGCTCAGAGGGACATGGAATGCTTTAACCTGCAGTTACAAATGCATAAATAATGTTTTGATATTTAAACATGAAATGTTGAATACTGATATTTGAAATTATTTAAAAAATAAAAGCTACTTTAAATGTGAAATTAAAACCGCATGTAGGTGGCAGCACGTCACTGTCAATAAGTGAGTCATTGCGATTGAACCATTTAAAAAATGGTTGATTCATTCATGAACGAAACACCGTCATGTTGCTCAGAGACACAAAACAGTGCTGTGGCTGTATTCTGAATGATTTTTGTCTAAAACGTAAGTCTCTCGATATTAACTTATTGTTTATTGAACTGTTGTATAAAATCAATATCACATTTGTAACCATGCAGATATTCAGGAAAACAACACTCTTGCTGGTGTGATATTGCTAAACTATATAATGATATAAATATATACATTTTCTGCCCCCTGAATTATGCGATCATTCTTAATGCATATTAATAGACTAAATCATGCAGTGGAAGAACGCACTCTAAATGCGCACGCGCACTAAAGCCTGTGTTGGTCTAGCCAGACTTCATTACGTCGCGTATGCATGCCTCTGTAGGTGTGTTTTGTTCAGTTTTTGCAATATACTTGATAATGTGATGTCTCACGAGTTCAGTATTTGCGCTAAACCTGCGCAGATTTGGCTTGCATGAACTTCCTCAAAAAATTCATGAGTGAACATAACTTACGAAAACTAACCCGCCAAATTGGCTAGTGATTTGACAGCGTAACCCGCCACAGCTGATTTTTACCCGCATTTGGCGGGTGTTAATTTCAAACCCTGATTACATGCACACAGAAAATGTGCATACTATGCACAGCATACATACTGGATACTGCAGAAATAGTAAGAGTAGTATGATAGTACGGCATTTCAAGCATCTCGTCCTGCTGGGAGACGGCATAACAGTATTTAAGAGGCGTAACAGTTCCATTACACGCTTGAGGCACTGGCCAATTCACACACGTACTGGAAGCTGCTCAATCAACACACCTACGCTTTTTTAGAATGATGACGTTTGTAAAAAGTTGACAATGTTTATATAATGTATAGTGTACATATAAAACAAATGGAAAATAATGTGTTTTTAATAACCTTAAACCACATAAACACATTGCACTACACCAAATACACAACATAATGTTCTTTTTAGCAACGTCATATGACCCCTTTAAAAGAATTACAGAATCTGTACAGAATTATAGTTTTTCTAACATTTTCTTTTTCTTTTACAAGTTGTGTAAAGTCGCATTTTTTGCACGCATCATGTACAATCAGAAGCTCAGTGAACAGACTGTGGTCGCTGCATTCTGTATTTTGCATTCTCTCAACTCTCAAAACCAAAGTATAAACAAACACCAAGAAGCAATATGATTTTGCGCTGAAGTGTTTCCTTACAATAACCTCTAGATGGAGCGGTTTATTATCAGTAGGTTAGGCTGTTAAACTAGATCAATTTACCTCAATGGCAGTTAGCCGCGGACCAACTTGAAAGCTACTGTCCACAGATGTTACGTGAAAGGAAAAGGATAAGGGGAAAAGTAATCTAACGTGATTTACGTAAAAATCACTACACAATCTAAACCTAACAATCGTTTATCTCTGTTGATGGTCATTCAAAGTTAGCTGTGTATTATGATAAAATACAATGTATAAAATGAAGATGATTTAGCAGTGCCCGGTTTATTTTTGAGGGCTTTTAAAAACATGTTAAAGACCTACTTCCTTCCTTCCTTGCTTATTTACCAGAAGTGACTAATTGTTCCCAGGTTCAACAACAACATGCTCACAAAAATGGTTTGTTTTATTTTTATTAATTAAAATCTAACATGACAATCTCCTAAACTTCCTAAGTTGATTTTAAGTGGATGTATTTAAAACCTGCGATGATCTTGTATAAAGCAATAATTAATTCACTCACATTAGTTAACACAGATGCAAGATAGTGACAGGGCTGCTACATAGAAAGTTGCTGGTTTAAGTCCAATAAGAAGTAGGCTATGCTATCATGGATCCGAAGCATGACAACCCCTGCTACATGAATACTTACTTTACTAGGCTCCTGCAATCCACCACTTACTCATTTACTTTCAGCACTCTCACTTTCCCCTGAACATTATGCAATGTGTCTTTAATCAATCTCTGTACTTATCTGCCCCACCCTCTCTCCAAACAACTATTATCACATGGTATACAAGTTTATTCTCACATTACCTGTGACTCAGCCTCATGTGATCATCTTGAATGAAAGAAAAACTAACAGTTAGAAAACACTCTCTGTCTGTATTGGTTCCAGATGTTTTCACCCTCCTTTTCTTCTCTCCCTCTCTGCTCGCCCTCCCTGTACAGCGCACTGTTGTCTCCTTCTGATTTCCCCCTCCTCCATCTGATCTCTCTCTCTCTTGTATTATGTTTTAATATCTCTTACTCATATTCGAGGTACGCATGCGCACATGTATGCATTAGCTTTTCTTGGTTCAAATGTTCAAATGAGGACATGCTAGCTAGGACTCCAAGGTAATGGGGGTTCGTGCTGAACTATGGAGTTAGTTCAGCATCCTTCACCAAGTTTATTCCTAATATGTCCATATTTTCCTGTACATGTGGCCATTTTATATAACACATATTCTTGGCCAACATCCTATATGTATGTCATCTATATCCTCATTGGTTAAAGGGTTGAAACTCCCCTCGACATATGCCTATATAATATCTTTGTATCTATGAATAAAGTTGAAGTATTGAGAATACCATTTGATGTGTGTTTTCTTGCTTCCCGGCCGTTATACACTTTGAGGGACTGAGAAATTTCAAGGTGGCAAAGAGAATCTATAGGGACCTTTGTTAATTACTGACACTAACTTTCTGAAATGTCCTCAATGAGCATTACTCACTGGAGTTACTAAACAGGTTTTTCCATCACAGGCATGTCATCATTTAGATCCTAGAACTTTGCCAAATGTAAATTATTCAGATTCAACAATACAACATTTTTTTAATAATACATATAAAAAAAGGATGTGTAACAGTTAGCTGAAGAAATGTTTGAGCATGAACTCTCTTCATTCAGTCACATAAGATTTTAAAGTAAACCTTCCCTCACACAGAGCCAAACAAAAGACGGCACATACTGAAACACACACACACACCACACACACACACCAGATCCAGATCATATGGTCACTGCAGGTCACCCGGGTCCAGTACGTATTCAGACCAGATGGTGGATCAGCACCTAGAAAGGCAGCGGAGACCAGCACAACTAGATGAGCCCCAGATACAGATCCCCTGTAAAGACCTTGTCTCAGACGACCACCGGGACAAGACCACAGGAACCAGTCGAGTGCTCAATGTGACTTTGCTGCAGCCTTGAATTGAACTGCTGGTTTCTGGTCAGAGGAGAACTGGCCCCCCTACTGAGCCTGGTTTCTCTCAAGGTTTTTTTCTCCATTTCTGTCATTGATGGAGTTTTGGTTCCTTGCCACTTTGTCTTGCTTAGTTGGGGACACTTCATTTCCTGCGATATCGTTGACTTGATTGCAAATAATTGCAAAGATACTATTTAAACTGAACTGAGCTGGATGATGACATCACTGAATTCAATGATGAACTGTCTTTAACTGAAAAATGAGTGTTTACTATTGTCCTTTTGCATTATTGACACTCTAATTTTTCTAATTAATGCTGTTCAGTTGCTTTGTCACAATCTTTATTGTTAAAAGCGCTATATAAATAAAGGTGACTTGACTTGACTTGACACACACACACACACACACACACACACATAAGATCCACTTTATGGCCTTTCAGTCTGCACTGTGGACAAACATGGCATATTTATGAATAAAGCACTTCCAGTTCCATTTATGTAATATATTATGCCTATAAAGTATTTTCACACACATTCATACTGACTGAGGTTAAATTTGACCAAACTCATTCTAAAAACACAAGCAGCCTGAAGGGATTTCCTAGAGACTGTAACGGATTTAACAGATCATAACAATGTGACAGATTGTGTCCTGTTTGCTGACAGATCAGACAAGCCTCTTTTTAAAAAAACTTAAGTTACTTGTCGAGATAAAATTGGAAATTATTAGGAGCTTGTTTGTACTCTTGGTCATGTTCACTGACAGAAACAGATTGTAAATAATTTGTAGATATTTCAGTAAATGATTGCATCTCTCCCCTGACTTTGTAAGGGCCATCAGTGTGAAAACTGATAAAGGGAGTTTTTTGGCATGACTGACCAATAGATACGTAAAGCCACATATTTATTTCTTTAACAAAGTAATATAGACTAGGCATGGGCCGATTACCGGTCTCAAGGTATACCGCGATTTGAAATTTTCAGGGTTTCAAAACCGCTAATATTTTCTGTTATACCGTTCCTGCGGTATGTGCTGTTTTTCATATCTCCTCAAAGACTGAAAGTGTAGGAATCCCTCAGGTTGAGTGCAGTGTAGAGAGTAACACGACTCTCCTCCTCCTGTTGGTGCGAGTGAGTGGTCAGTCACGTGTGTACTGTGTAGGATGGCCAAACTAAGGAGCTTCCCCTGGAACTTACGTGATTGACAACCGGCCCTTTTTTGTCTTATTGCAAGCAACTCGTCTCTGTTCTGGACTTGCACAAACTGCGTTGCAATGCAATCGTTTCCCAAAATGACATTTATGTGAAAATATGAAGTCTGTAAATGCCCGTTAACACAGGCCAGAGGCGCTGAAGATTGACGCACAGAGAAAAATACTGTAGCAGGCAGATCACTCACTGTTCATGATGCATGAACTATTGGAAGAAAATCTCAATATTGATTTGGGGGTTTATATGAATGTGTTTCTGAGGGGAACTGACTGGCTTCAGAAAAGTTTACGTGGTATTTTCTTTTAATCTCTTCTCTGTATCTTTTCTATTAAAGGGGTCCTATGATGTTGCTAAAAAGAACATTATTGTGTATTTGGTGTAATGCAATGTGTTTATGTGGTTTTAAGGTTAAAAAAACACATTATTTTCCCACATACTATATTGTACTTATTGTTTCTCTCTTTTTTTCTCCTCTATGCCCCGCCTTCTGAAACGCATTGATTTTTACAAAGCTCATCGTTCTGAATAGCGAGGTGTGCTCTGATTGGCCAGCTATCCAGTGTGTTGTAACTGGCCGAATACCTCAAGCGAGTGACGGAAATATTACGCCCCTCACCATACTGTTGATGCCATGTGTCCCGGCGCAACGAGACAAAATCATTAAAACCCGTTATAAACGAGGCATTTGTTGCATTCTGTGGGGACATAATTACTGATTATACTGACTTAGGGTACTGTGTTTTTTATGCTTTGCGTTGCGTATTGCGCCGCATAAACATAAAACCATGTCTGCATTTGTGATCGGAGAAATGACAAACAACAAGCGCTACTCTACACTGCTCAAAACTTGTGTTTGAATCATCATTGGCAAATTATTTGAATACAAAAAACGTACTTACAGGCTGTGAGTCAGAAGCGCCAGACTGTCCTTGTAAATTTGGAATTGCCCCACTTTATAGAAACATTATGTCCTCTTTTGGAAGGCCAAACAAGTAGTTTTGCTTTCACAACGAAAAAAAACACAGCGCCTTGAGTGAGCGATTCCCATCGGATTTCGACAAAGGAGGCTTGCGGCACCATATGTGACGACCCCGGGCTGGACTCCGTTTATTCCATGGTGAAAGCCGATCCGGCAATTGACAGCACGAAGTTGATGTATTTCCTCAGCAACCAGCACGGATCAGCTCTAGGCATGACAAAGCGGTTATCGTCCTCTTTTAGAAGGCCAAAAAAAGTAATTTCGCTTTCACAACGAAACACAGCACCTTCACGACATTGCGGCGGCGGCAACAATACTACAGCGAGAATAAAAGTTACTCCTTCTTTCTTTGCGTGAACATTTGGGCGGCATTATGCTAATATTTCCACGTAGTGAGGTAGATATGTGGGTGCGTGTTTAAATGAGGCGTTTTAGGATGGCGTGGACAAGTCTTAACTTTTATGAAGAATATCTCTTTGGTTTTGAGACTTTAGTCTTTTCAACTTTACAGATCTTCTTTATGCACTAAGAGCTTGTAACACTCCTAAGAGAAAGGAAAATTTGAAATCGCATCATACGACCCCTTTAAAGCAGTGTTTCTGCGCAGTGCTGCTTTGTTTACAGCGGTAACCAAGGAAACGTCGTATATGGTGTTCCAGAAGTGCCTCCTGCTGTCAGAGAGTGAATCTGCATCTCATTCAGAGCTTCTGCTGTTTGCTTCTTTCAGGCATGTAGTATAATTTCACAAAGCAAGTCAGAACATTGTTTTTTTCTTCAAATTGGGTTATTATTAAATCTAATTATGTATATGAAATGATATAACTAAATGATATGAAATTATATACATGATATGTATATGAATTATATAACTAAAATTAAATAATGTCAATTACAGATTTAGGTTTAAATAACACTGTCAGTTTTTAATTTTTCTTCTTGTAGAACCATCCAAGAACATAACAATTCTACGGTTCCTAATTTCTTGTATGTTGCTCAAAACATAATAATCTATATATATATATTTTAACCCGTCCATTAAAAATAACACATTTTGATCTGTAACACAATACCCGTGAACCGTGATAGTTTTGCTTAGCTATCATACCGCAAAATCTCTACCGGGCCCAGTCATAATATAGACTTTGATATAATTGGGTTTATTTAATAAATAATAAATAATAAATAAATAATATCTTATATATATTTATATATAAACACACACACACACACAGTACAGTGTGTGCATAATTATTACAGTTCTGGAAAATGGTGGAACTGGAGACTAAAGGGTTCCTGATGGTTTCACACCTAATTCTTCACATTAATTATTTTGCAGTTAGTGTCTTTTCTTCTCCACCTGTTTTTTTCTGACCGTGCTGACCCAATGAGCATTTCGCTGTCCAATGGTCATGCCTTAACTTTGCAATTTCTAGTACTGCATCCTTCTCATGGCCATTTAATAATTTTTGACTTTTCAATTTGAGTCAAATCTCTTTTTGGCTCATTTTATCTGTAAAAGAAAACATCCTTAATAATTATGCCCACCTGAATATAAGGCATTTTTCACTTCCATCCTTCATTGACAATTATATATAATTTATAAATGAGTAAAGACAAAATTAAGAGTAGTTATTTAGATTGATGTGGTTTGGAATTTGTAAAATGTGCTTGGAAATAAAATGTGATCAGAATATCAACTTGCATAATAATTATGCAAGCACTCTATATAAGATCATAATATACAGTATAATTATAAATTAAATAACTAAGTCACAAAAAGTATTTCAGAGCAATATAATAATGATAGCTCATAATACATATTTCTAATGATATTATAGTTCCGTCTGGGATGCAGCCAATCACATGTCATCTAAGACCATTTAATCAGTGTTTTTAAAGGGGTCATATGATGTTGCTAAAAATAACATTATTTTGTGTATTTGGTGTAATGAAATGTGTTTATGCGGTTTAAGTTAAAAAAAAAACATTTTTTTTTCCACATATTGTACATTATTGTTTCTCTATGCCCCGGTTTTCTGAAACGCATCGATTTTTACAAAGCCAACCAACGTAGTTTCGCTTTCACAACAAAACACAGCGCCTTAACGACATGGCGGCGGCGTCAACAATACTACAGTGAGAATATAAGTTACGCCTTCTTTCTTTGCGTGAGCATTTTGGGCGGCGTTATGCAAATCTTCCCACATCGTGGCGTAGACATGTGGGGGTGTGTTAGAACGAGCCATTTTAGGTAGGCGTGGTTGACTCTTAACTTTTATAAAGAATATATCTTTGTATTTGAGACTTTAGTCTTTGCAACTTTACAGATCTCTTTATGCACCAAGAGCTTGTAACACCTCCAAAGAGAAAGGAAAAATTGAAAGCGCATCATATGACCCCTTTAAAATGGTGGCACTTGGATTTACTCCAGTGTCACACATTCCTATTCTGAGACAATAATATTTTTGTTTTGCAGTCTTACACACTCCGACTTAAGTCTTGGCCAGATTAGATCTATTAATCACTAACCAGGAAACAAAAGATTTGATTTAGATCCACAGATAGTTTCACTCTCTGTGCCCTAACATACCTCACGAATCCTAAGCTGGAAGCTTTTTCCCTCGTGGTAACAGTTGTACGTTTTTAGAAGGGACAAAATATCAGACCTGAAAAAGAGACATGATTTAACAACAAGGGCTTTTAGTTAGAAGGCATGTTTCTAATGTTTAGTGTATATCAAAAGTGGAACTCTTACTTTGCAATTACTTTCTCCTCATTCAACCTCACATAGGAGGTCTTGTCAGGATCCATAGTGGGGTTCCTCAATAGAAAGGCTTTCAGCTAGAGAAGAGCAAGACAATGGGAGAGAAAGCAAGGAGAACGAGACAAAGTTAATAATATAAAAGGTTGAGTGAATGATTAACAGTGAATAGAGACATACCATGTGTAATGTGACTTTAAAAAAAAATTTCATCATCCAAATGAATCAATGTCAGTATGAATCTTGTGCAGGAGGATCAAGTGAAAGTAATCACAGGAATATGGGGAAATCACATGGTCCTACAGTTACATACAGAATGTGTCATCTTGCCGTAAGGCTTGCCATGACATGTTTTCAAACCTTCTGAAAGGTCACAGAATAATCACTTTTTTCATTGGAAAAAATATGAAAAATAAAATTAATACAAATCATGGTGAATGCATCTGACAAGCTCCAAAAGAGAAAAAAACACTATAAAATTAGCCCAAATGACTTTAATTATTCACTGAGAATTATGTAATTATTATAATTATAATTTAATTATTCACACCATTGCGGCTCTCAAATCTCATATCAGTATTCAAAACTGCCCCTCCATGATTAGTGGCTGGTTTGGAGTGTGTTTCATTGTGAAAGCGAAACTACTTTGTTTTTGCCTTCCAAAAGAGGACACCTAAAATCAGTGGTTAAGTTGTATTTACACACTGTTCCAGAACAGTTCAACCCAAATATTCAGATGTGTCCACCGCATTTTATGGAGGACTGTTTCCTGATCCTGGTAGAGTAGACTACAATGCTGGCTGTTCTGACTCAAAGATTGTAAGTACGTTTTTTTATATTTAAAAGATTTGCCACTGACGATTTAAACGTGAGTTTTTTTGAGCAGTGTAGAGTAGCGCTTGTGTTTGTCATTTCTCCGATCACAAATACAGACATGGTTTTATGTTTACGCGCGCGATGCAACGCAACGCGTAAAAAGTCATTATAATCCGTAATCCGTATTATGTCCCCACTGGATGCAACAAATGCCTCATTATAATGGGTTTTAATGTTTTTGTCTCGTCCTGCTGGGAGACAGCATCACAGTATGTTAAGTGGCGTTACATTTCCATCACACGCTTGAGGTATGTGACCAATCACAATGCACTGGATAGCTGACCAATCAGCGTACACCTCGCTTTTCAGAACGATGAGCTTTTTAAAAATTTACGCGTTTCAGAAAGGCGGGGCATAAGGAGAAACAATAATGTACAGCATGTAGAAAATAATGTGTTTTTTAAAACTTAAACAGCATAAACATTTCATTACACCAAATAAACAAAATAATGTTCTTTTTAAGCAACATCATATGATGCCTTTAACACACCACCTTTGATTTTTGAGACTCGTTTCCATATTCATGTTGAGTCACAGTACAATGAATTAGAGATGCTGGAGGCTCTTCATAGGTATGGGTGCTTCATACAGCTCCCAGAGGCACAATGTTCTGGATTCATAACGTTTCCTGATAGTCTGGATGTTCATTTAAAAGTTATTTGACCAGTCTGATTAAATGGACAATTCTTTCTGTTTCTATTTTGTTTTTAATTATAAATATACATTACCTGCATAATAATTAGAGTAAAACTTGCAGAATGTCTTGGTATCTTTAATGACAGCAGTTAGGCAGCATAAACCAAAAACCTATTCTCCAGCATGATTGAGATCTGTCCTAAGTAATCTTTGCTTTAATGGATGTGAGAAACATCGGACGTCTGTATACAGTCAGAGTTATTTTAGTTAACTAAAACTGAAACTAAAATGTACACCATAAAATTTTTTTATTTGAAATAAAAATAATAGCTTTAACTGAAATTAAATAAAGTATAAAATCATGTATAAAAAATGTTGTACTAAAATAACAAAAACTATAACTGAAATAAAAATTAATAAAAACTATATACACTCTAAAATAAATAGCACACCATATACTTGCATAATCTGACAGACTTTTCTGTCTGTCTGTCTGTCGTTGGCTTTTGGTCTGTCTGTTCTATCTATCTATCTATCTATCTTCTATCTATCTATCTATCTATCTATCTATCTATCTATCTATCTATCTGTCTGTCTGTCTGTCTGTCTGTCTGTCTGTCTTTCTGTATCATCTATCTATCTATCGTCTGTCTGTCTCTCTCTCTGTCTGTCTGTCTATCATCTATATGTCTGTCTGTCTGTCTATCTATCTTTCTATCGTTCTATCTATCGTTCTATCTATCTGTCGGTCTGTCTGTCTGTCCTATCTATCGTTTCTATCTTAACTATCTACATCTATCAACAGTACTAAAGAGTCGCATGTTTAATATCACAAATTTGCATATTTGATTAGTGACGTTTTTGTTTTTTTTTCTAGAAATACGTAGAGCAGAACAGTATAGTTCTATTCTTCCGTTTAAATGAGATTACACTTACGTTTTACATTTTTAACAACTTTTTTTTGTTTTGCTTAGGAACTGCACTTTGTAGGAACTCCAGGGTATTCAGTGAATGTCCCTGATGTACTGCTTTTGTCAGTGTAGTCAGCTCTTTTTAAGAAAGCAAACCTGTTTTAGCTCAAAGTTTTGTGGATTGCTCACTTCAAAGTCTTTAGAATGACTTTTCTCTGTGTTCATGTTTGTTTGTTGCTTAATATTGTTATTTAGGCTTTTTTATATATACTCAGAGCACTGTTGTGAAGGTACGTGATGTTCCCTTGTCCCTGTGTTTCAGGCGAGCTATCTCCATGCAGGGTTCTGAATGGTGGCTGTGGTGACCTGTGTCTCCTTACTCCAGATGGCACAGTCAACTGCAGCTGCCGAGGAGAGCGGATACTGCTTGATGACAACAGATGCGTGTGTAAGTTTCACCATGCTTCCCTCAGACTCTCAGGGAATATGAGTCCCTCCATCTCAGAAAGATGTGAAATTACTTTGCTTCATTTATTCCAGCATTTGTTTTGTATTTAACTAGTCATCGCTATGGCTGTTGCTCAGAAGTTTGGGATTTAAACTCTTTCTGTACTATTTTTGCTATGGACATGGATGGTACTTCAAAAAGTGTAGCTTTTTGAGAAAAGGTGTGCTATTGGATCAAAGACATGATTCTAATTCTTATTTATTTTTTTTATTCAGAAGTTAATTAAAAATCAATTCAAAATGCAGTTGAATACATCTTTTCTATGATTAACATGTTGTAGAATCTGGACCAATCAAAAACACAATTTTTCATTTGATTTAACAAATCAATTATTCATTAGATTAATGTTCACAGACCCCTCACCCAATAAACTGGATGCCAGGATGTCTGCAATGACACCAGGCCCCCCTGGTCCCCATGGCAACTAATGCTGATATCACTGGTTTTATGACCCACAGGAATGTAAGTAAGGAAAATCACTGCATGTTCCATAGCAAGAGGCACACTGCACAGTAGAAATGGACTTTTCTACTAATTAATTCATAGGAAAACCTTTCTTTGAATGAACACACATATCCTTCAGGTCATTGTGTATGTTGTCTTTGATATTTTTTACTGTTTTATGCAGGCTTATGATGGAGCCACTCGTTCCTGTCATTTTACCTATATGTAATCCTACCATGTTAATTATCTATGAATTCACCTTCTGATGATCGAAACGAGCGTTTATATTATATGTTGGTATATAGGCAATATGTTAGTGTCCTGATAATCTGTAGTAATTTCGATTCAAGTTCCATATGCAAATTACCATGCTTTCACACAAAGGGTCATAAAAATCCCTAGTATTTCCAAACTCCCGCTTTGGATCTCAGTCTTTCTCATTGGACAAGCCCATCTTGAGAGGCGTGAATCTTCTCAGACCTTAAAGGCCTCACACCATGTGACCCGCCCCGAGTCGGTGGTTTGTTAGGTTTTGAGAAGATGTGAGCTACAACGCTCCAGGACATCCTAAGTTTGTGTCAGGCTTCGGCCTTGACTTTTCCATTGACCAAGATTCTCTGACTCAAAACTGGTTCTTTTTTCATCAACCAACTTCAGCAAAGATCACTGGGACTTTCAGATTGCATTAAGCCTTTCTTTCAGACAGACGAGACAGTTTGCAAGTATTCAAACTTAGTCTTATTTATTGATACATTAGGTATAATTTGCACCTTTTACAAAGGTGTGTTTGAGCTAAGAATCTGATGTTTCCTTCAGGTGTAGATCTGCTGAATATGCAAATGTTTCCATAACTTATTCTTATTTCTCTTCTCTTTTTACTGCGTTAAGCTTTAACCCTTTCCCATACCAACTGTATGCGTGTGTTTGGACCAGTTTATGTGTTATGTAGTATGTTAGACTAGTTTAAGTGTTTATTTAGTTAATAAAGTCTTACTTGTATCACGCTTGATGTTGTTCATTGTTTGCTCATAACTGAGTCACTTAATCATGTGTAAGTTGTACCGTAATAAGTTTTTGTGTTCTTTTATAGCAAAAACGTCCTCTTGCAACATCCACACTGAGTTTGAGTGTGGAAATGGGGAATGTATAGACTACCAGCTAACATGTGATGGAATTGCCCACTGCAAAGACAAGTCAGATGAGAAAATGCAATATTGTGGTAAGTAGCCGATCACAATGCTTCGCAGTATGTACTCCCTGCTCCTGCATCATGAAAGCAGTAAGCACGCAGAATTGGTTTAAGGTGGCAGTTCCATTCCCTGAGGCTTCAACCTAATAAAATGAGCCGCTTCTCCTTACTGCTTTCAACCAGAGGAGCAAATGGGAATAAGCCCAGAGCAACAGATAAAGTAAATAAGAGAGAGGATATGAAGCTTTTTTGCCCTGATGTGAAAGATTTGCTGTGCCGTTGCTTTCCGTATCGCTAGACAACAGGAGCTGCCGAAAGGGTTACCGTCCTTGCTACAACAGGCGTTGTGTGGCTAACAATCGCTTTTGTGATGGAATGGACGACTGTGGGGACAACTCAGATGAGGCATTTTGTAACAGTGGGTATCTTGTCTGCGAATATTATTATTTTTACATTTTGCATATAAATTTCACTTAAGGAAGTTATTTTTTTGCAGTCTATAAAAGAAAATAGGCCGCAAAAAATATATTGTGCTGCTAGTAGGTTTATTTCGGGCCATGTTAGACCTCAAAAATGACTGTCCAATTTTCAAGCTGTGAAAGCAATTTACAAGTCATTTTCTTTGGAGCTGTCCTGTCTGGAAGACCCTGTTATCATCAGTGAATTGCGGTGCATATCATACAAATATTGCCGCACAATATTTAATTCAAGCACACATCCAGGAGCTTTAGTCTCTCCGCTCTCAGTGTAAATGAAGTGTCTCTGTTCCAGATGTCACGTGTGCTGCGTCTGAGTCATCCTGTCAAGATGGAACTTGCATACCAATATCCTCCTGGTGCAACCAGGTCATCGACTGCGCCGATGCCTCGGATGAAAAGAACTGCAGTAAGGCCATGTTGCAAAGCAGCACACGTTCTCTTTATCCTACTGTAATAATCACTGCCTTGATGTATCAGATTATTATAGACTACAAATGTAATGCATTCCTAGATAGAACTGAGGATAAATCAATAAACTATCATTAAAGGGACAGTTCACCCAGAGATGAAAAAAAAAAAATGTCCTTCCAAATCTTTATGACTGTCTTTCCTCAATGGAACAAAAAATGCAAATTTCTAAAGCATATCCTGTCCACTCTTTCCCATATAATGAAAGGGGGCAAAATGACAAAAAGCACCTTAAAAGTATTTTAAAAGCAAGTCTGAGGGACAGAGGGACTATATTCCAAGTCTTTTGATGTCATATGATATTGTAGTCATTATTTTAGTCACGTGTAGTGAATTTTTAGTCTAAATTAATTAGTCAAAACTGCTGGAACTTTCTAATCAAATGGCAGCATTGACATCAATGACAGAGCCAATGGCATTTGGTATTGATGTTTTTGTAGACTGCATGACTTCTGAAGTCCATTTTGGGGCTTTGGAGGAGAACAATATTTTCGACCGAACTAATTTCAGTCTGTTTTTCACAAAAAGTTATCATATGGCTTCAGCCGACTTATATATTGCCCTTCAAAAGTTTGGGATCATCTGACTTTTTTTTGAAATGCACCTTTATTTTTACTAAGTCTAAATTTATTTTGGTCCCAAAAAACGTTATAACTATTCTGAATGTCATTACAATTTAGGCAAAGCCAAATTTTCAGCAGCTATTACTACAGTCTTGTAGTATCACATGGTTCTTCAGAAATCATCCTTATATATTGATTTGGTGCTCAAGAAACACTTATTATTATTATTATTATTAGATTTAATTATTATTATCCATGTTGACAACCGTTGCTTTACCTCATAATTTTTGTTGGAAACTGTGATTAACTTCTTTTTCGGATTCTGATGATAAAATGTCCACTAATTTTTTGAAATAGAAATATGACATTATAAATGTGTTTACTATTACTTTTGATCTATTTAATGTACCCTTTCTGAATAGTGTAGTTGTATTTTAATGATACTTTATTACTGTAATGGTGCTTTTTTTGTAATTTTGGAGACACCGCTCTATTCACTTTCATTACATTGCAAAGAGTAGCTTGGATATTATTAAGAAAATCATCTTTTGAGAGTCGTATGGACAGAAGTCATATTTGGGTGAACTGTTGTTTTCATTTTGATTATGGATTGTGTGTGTCTACATGAATGATCATACAGCTTGGAATCACTTGCGTCGTCTGTTTTGTCATCTCTTGTGACCTAGATCACAAAGTCTTCTCCCTTTTTTTCAGATCACACAGATTGTGCAGACTTTTACAGGATGGGAGTTGCAGAAAAGGTCTTTGTCAGTTGTAACAGCACCTCACTGTGCGTTCACCATTCGTGGCTGTGCGATGGAGCCAATGACTGCGGAGATTATGCAGACGAGAGGAACTGTCAGGGTAACGCTCACTATAACTCTCCGTTTGTTAGCTTTGCAGCTTGAGGAAGCCAGGTTCCATTAAAATCGAATTAATTTTGTCGAAACACTATTTATGAAAGAGGTAATGAAGCAGAGACAAACCCCTGTCTTTTTCTCCATGCTTGAAGAGCCTCAAAAGGTGCGGAAGGCTGATGAATAATTATTGGTGATTGTCAGACTTGCGAAGAGCAGACATTTAAACACTCCTGCAAACTGCGGTCCCTTCAAAACCACTGATGAAAAGGTGGCCTGAAAATTAGTCTTGGCAGGTTTCAGCTTATTACTCATTAGCGTGTCAGCGGTTTCAAATAGAAAGCAAATGTGGAATTTATCGGAGAAGACCTGTCTGAATGGAGATGTACTTTTAATGAGGCAAGTGCACTTTTACACCCTTATAGTCCCATAGAGAATTGCATCACATAAAGATTTCATCTGCCTGGGAGCGATTTTAGGGAGGGAATAATGACCCAAAACAACCGCCGGACCAAATTCTCACTACACTAAGCAAATCGTGGACTTATTTACGCTCTCCATAATCAAACACGTATTTTCTCTGACTGCCGCAGTCTCCCACGGGCAGAAATGTGCAGAAGGCCACTTCGCCTGCCCCAGCGGGAACTGCATCTCCAGCGTGTGGCTTTGTGATGGGCAGAAGGATTGTGAAGATGGTGCAGATGAGTTCCAGTGTGGTAAGCATGACTGGTATTAGCCTCCCATTGCTTTCATTCAGCTTGATTTCTCATGTGGAGCGAGAGATTACAGCCCACCTCTTGAGATGAGCTTTGAATTCAGAAACCAATTCAGCTGCTAATACTGAGGTCAAGAGAAGCATTTTCTGGTGATAAAAACCAATCCCCATGTGTACCTGTGCCCTTGGAGGCTTATGTGTACAGTATATAACAGGATCCCTCAAAGCATTTTCAGTTCACCAAACGGTTGTATGAAATTCAGATAGATTATATATAATACATTTATAAATGAGTTTTAGTTATTTATTGATTATGTATGTATGCATTTATTTATTTATTTTTGAATAAATGCATGAATTAGTGAATTACTTTTTTTTTTTTAAACAACCTATGCTCCACATCTAATGTGGACATGCTCCTTTTTTAGAATTGAAATGGTGTTTTTCTCCTTAAGATGACATGACGTCTTTGCTCACCGTCAGCACTGTGAATGGAGATAGGATATCTGCAGATATAGCAAGAGAGCATCAGACAGTCGAGGAGAATCATGGGAATTTGAGACCAATCTTTCCTGCTGCGACCCATAATTTCATTCTCCATGCTCTAACCCCAGGAGTGGACCACTCTAACTCTTCTGGCAGGCAGAGTCTGTCTAGAATAGAACTGAAAGGGAAAAAAACTTGGCTTAGATATGAACTGCCCTGCTATCGCAATTTGCACATGCATGGGCATGTTTTAGTGTATAATTATGTTGACGTATAATTATATTCCATCAGATCTGTGAGATTTCTTGATTATTTTAGGCATGTCTGTTGAGGTACAGTACTATTCAAAAGTTTAAGGTTGTTAAGTTTTTGTAAGTTGATGATTTTTTTGAAAATAGTCTATTATGCTCACCAAGGCTGCATTTATGTAATCAAAAATATAGTTAAAAAATTAATATTGTAAAATGTTATTACAATTTAAAGTGACTGTTCACTATGTTAATATATTTTAAAATTAAGTTTTTTCCTGTGATGGCAAGCTGAATTTTCAGCAGCTTTTACTCCATTCTTCAGTGTCACATTATCCTTCAGACATCATCCTCCTGCCATCGGTTTTCAAGAAACATTTCTTTCCCAAAAGCAGGTGAAAATAGCTGTGCTTCTTCATATATTGTAGAAATGGTGATACAATTGACTTTTTTCAGAATTCTTTGATGAATGGAAAATTTCAAAGGCCAGTATTTATTTGAAATAGATTTTTAAAATAGATTACGCCAATTTATTTGTCCCTTTTGCCACAACATCAATTATGTACATTTTAAATCCATATATGAGCTGACATATTATTTTGTCAACTTTTAGGAGTGCACTAGCATGTAGACATATCAGAGCTGAATGAAAGCAATAAAAAAATCATTTTCATAGGGTAAAGCTGTTGCTCAACACAAAGAACAGAGATAGATGTGTCTGCTAGTTCTATATATTTGAGATGGATGACAGGATAAAAGTGTGATTGCACAACAAAGATGCAGAAAACACAATTATTCTGCTTTATTGCATCTTTGTGTAAAAAAAAACACTAACAAAGACTGACGTATTTATGGCGAGAGGTTTTAGAGTGTTTTGTTGCTGCTGTTTTTAGAGAGCACAAGTAATATAAGTGTAATCCAGAGGTCTACAGCCAAGTCTGCTGAATTTAGAAATAAATCTCTAAAAGAATTCGGCTAGAGATAAGTTCTAAATTGTGGATGTAATTTTTCTAAGCACTGTTATTTGTGGCTCTCAAACTCCTTTGTTGATAGACTCCTCCTGTCTATGGAACCAGTTTGCTTGTTCGAAAAACAAGTGCATAGCGAAGCAGTGGCTCTGTGATGGTGAAGACGACTGTGGCGACGGGGTGGACGAGAGCGTGGATCTCTGCGGTACACATATGACATCTTCTTCCATTATTTGCGACTGTAACTATTGTTTTTCCGTGCCTCAAAGGCAGCGTTTTGAATGAGTTGAGTTTATACATGGGCTAAATACAATGCAACTATTATAAATTGGGCAATTATGAAAATGCAATCATGGTTTATTATGTTAGTAAATATTTGTAGTAAACAACGTTTAATTTGGATTGTAATGAAATGTCAGTAAGATATAAATAATATTGCTGTGTTCCTAATGACGCAATTAAACACAATAAACGCTTTTTAGAACTTGATAAGCAACACAGAACAAATGTATGCTGTGCATTTGTTAAAAAGCTTTCACAATTGACTGTGTGATTCCTCTAGATCAGGGGTAGGCAAGTTCGGTCCTATAGAGCCGCAGTCCTGCAGAGTTCAGCTCCAACACTGAAGAAAAACTTACCTGCCTATAGCCTTAGTAATCCTAAAGACATTAATTAGGTTGTTCAGGTGTGTCTGACTAGGGTTGGAGCTGAACTCTGCAGGACTGTCTAGGACCGAACTTGCCTACCCCAGCTCTAGATATTCAAGTAGGCTGTGATTTATAATCAATAGACCTGAGCAACATTTAATGGTGCATTACTAACAAAATATTCTCCAGGCTCGGTGACCTGTGCCCCAGGGTTATTCAGTTGTCCAGGCTCGTACGCATGCGTCCCCAAGCGCTGGTTGTGTGACGGGGAGAGAGACTGTCCCGATGGCAGCGATGAGCTCGCTGCGGCCGGCTGTGGTAAATATTCCCATTGATCTGTTTAAAATGTCTTCTGCATGTCGATGTGTTATCGATGAAAGCTCCCTTTAGGTGTTGTTCTAGCAGCGATATCGGCCATTCATTATAATTGCCTATTTGATACGTGCTCAGGTCAGGCTTTAAAAACTCAATGACATCCAAAGAATAAGATATTCTTAACCACAGGCACTTCATTAGTGATGCGTTTTGTAACATGTTAGACTGCAGGCTATGGTAGAGATGGATTTGGCAGATATGACTAGTACCCCAAGGTGAAATAAGTCTTAGTGAGAATTAATTAAGCTCAAGGTCCCGATGTTTACCCTGCAGCTCCAAATAACACATGTGATGAGAATTCCTTCAGATGCTTTAACAAAGGCTGCATTCCAAAACGCTTTGTTTGTGACCATGATGACGACTGCAGAGATGGCTCGGATGAATCGGTTGAATGTGGTAAGCAACTTTTCTTGAAATCTGTCTGAATGAGTAATATTTATTTGCTTTTTCTATATTCCAAAAGTGTATTTTCAGACTTACCCATAGGAAAAATGTACTGCTCAGTGGTTGCTATTCCTAAGCTCAGGAGACTTAGATGATATTCTCATATATCTCTCATTTTAGTATCAATAGTGTCTCAGATGTTTCTCCTAAAAATTCCTTAGGAGAATCTGGCAGTCAGCACAAATGGTCCAGAGAAATATTTGAGAAAAAAAGATTCAAGCCAGAGAATGTGGTGGAAGAAACATAGAATATCTCTTTATTGTCTTGCTGCAATCTCTATAAAGACTCCATTATAGGAATATTTTATTGCTCAGTGGTTGCTCTTTCTAACCTCGGGAGACTTAGTTGTGATTATCATGTATTTCTCATTTTAGTCTCAACAGTGTCTCAGAACCCTTAGAATATCAGAATATCAAGGGTTACTAGTTTAATGTTTAAATGCATCTTCAATGTCCAGCATTGTATACACCACATTTTCCAAACATACTAGAAAGGACTAGCAATACCTTTTTTTACAAATGTACACTAGTGACCCTTTTTTTTGCTTTTAGTATTCAAATTTTTATCTTGTCAGCCATTTCTTTCATGTATGTACTTCCGTGCAATAAAACACAGTGTACATAAAACAACTTCAAATATGACAATGCATGTATTGTCTTTGATTGAAATGTCGTGGATAAATGACATTGAAGCTAGCTAACCAGAGGGAAGAAAAATAAATAAAAAAGAGATCTCTTTACCATTTCAAATACTTCTCCTAGACAGAAATGAGGTTACCTTAAAATTTAATGGAAACTTTTGCTTGAGTCTCCTACTTCTCAAACTTGTCTCCTGAGACAAAAAAAACTCTAACACTGTCACAATGGTATCCTTTAAAGCTTTAGAAGAGATCTCAATAACTTTACACATTGTGCTCAAATATTTCTCCTTAGAGACTCTGGATCTCTCATATTTGTCTCCTCAAAAGTTTAGAAGAGGTCTCAACAACATCACACACTGTGCTCAGATTTTTCTCCTTAGCTAGAGACTCTGGATCTCTCAAATTTATCTCAAAAGTTTAGAAGAGATCTCAACAACATTACACAATGTGTTCAGATTTTTCTCCTACACTAAAGACCCTAGAGCTCTCGCATTTGTCTCCTCTAAATTTCAGAAGTGATCTCAATAACTTTACAAAGTGTGCACCAAGTCAAATGCCTCAATATGACCTCAAACATTTCCTCCATATAATATGATTAATAATCAAATTAGTCAATTAATAATCAAGACTGAGTCATAAGCCATTTATGTGCCTTTAAGCAAAGAAAGCTCCAGGGTAGCATTTTCTGTAAATCAGTGTTGATTAAGGCATCCACTACATTACTATTTCCAACAACAAATTATGAGCCTAAGTACATAAACATTGTCCTATAAAAAGTAACATTATCCTTATTTCTGCATAATTTCTCTCTCAATATAGCTTTTAACTCTGAATTTAGGATTTCCCCCGCTTTATTTAGTGCCTTTCAAGTACTTGACTTGATGCACACTTTGTAAAGTTGTTGAGATCTCTTCTAAAGCATTACAGGAGACAAATATGAGACCCCCAGATTATTTAGCTAAAGAGAAAAATCTAAGCACAGTGTGTGATGTTGCTGAGATCTCTAATCTAAACTTTTGAGGAGACAAATGAAATGTGAGAGATCCAGAGTCTCTAGCTAAGGACAAAAATCTGAGCACAGTGTGTGATGTTGTTGAGATGTCTTCTAAAGCTTTAAAAGAGACACATGTGAGAGATCCAGTGTCTGTAGCTAAGGAGAAATATCTGAGCACAGTGCGTGATGTTATTGAGATCTCTTTTAAAGCTTTAAAGGAGACGATTGTGAGATTGTTTTGTCTCAGGAGACAAGTTTGAGAAGCAGGAGACTCAAGCAAAAATCTCCATTCGATCTTAAAGTAACCTCATTTCTGTCTAGGAGAAATATTTGAGATGTTAAAGAGGTCTCACTCTTGATTTTTCTTTCCTATGGGTAGGCTTTGAATAAGCAACAGACCGAGAAGCAGAGCTGTTGAGAAATTTTTTCTACCTTTGGTCACTATAGATACCTGCTTTTCCCTTAAGGAATTTGCTAAAGCTAATTTTATTTATAAAGTAAACTGAATACCACAAAAATCAACATTGAAATAGTAAAAATGTGCAGTATTTTAATGGAAAAAGTGAGGCATTTCTCAGTTAATTAAAGCTCTACTGTGAGCCCTAGGCTTCTCTGTGGTCGTATTATTTGTACTATACATTCTTAATTAAGAAGTACTTCAATTATTGGGGTTTTCTAAAAAATGTTTTAGAACTATGTTTTACTTAAAGCTGAAACATCTCTGGGCTTTTTGATGGAGAACTTGGGCCCTGGACTTCTCAACATGAAAGGACAGCCTCTCCACAGGACATCACCCCTGTTCATACAGCAGACTATAACTGCACTAGAACTTATTGAACAGAAGTTAAAATATGAAATAAAAAGCCTAGGAAATGATTCATAGCAAAAAAAGATTCAAAGAGAGTTCTCATTAGTTCTTAGAAAGTCTAACCCAAGAAATCTGCACATAATTTTATTGAAAAGTAACATCACATACCTTTGTTGTTTCATATTCATCTTCAAGGTTCACATAGTTCATCCAAAAAAAAACATTCTGTCATAATTTACTAACACCTTATGTCATTTAATATTATTTTGGATATTACATGTGTCTTCTTTCTTTCTTTCTTTGGAAATTGAAATGTATTTTTTCCGAATGTCTGGATTTCTCAAGTCAAGTGGACAACATTTTATAGTAGTTTTGTGGTGATTTTTTGTCCTTTTTGGGGCCTGACAGTATAAATCGCTGAACACTTTAATTGTAACAAGAGCAGCTTGGACATTCCACTAAAAATCTACTTTTGAGTCCCACAGACGAAAAAGTAATCAAACTCGTTTTAAAATGAATACTGACAGAAATTTAGTTGAGTATTTTTGTGTGAGCTATCCCTTTAAGATCTCTGCTTGGAAGTGAAGTGTGTCACTATGTTGACAGTCTTCACTCTTTACGCAGTGTACCACTCATGTGGGCCAGATGAGTTCCGCTGTGCTGATGGCCGATGCCTTCTCAGTGCCCAGTGGGAGTGTGATGGTTACCCAGACTGCCCTGACCACTCTGATGAGCTGCCCCTCAACCTCAAATGCCTGGCTGCGGGTAATGGCCCAACAGAGCTGTGCCTGAAATATGTTTGACTGATGAATGTGGGGCTTACTGAACATCTGAGGGAATACAAGTGGCCAAGGGACATCATGGATAAAAGCAGGAGGCTGAAGTGGATAACTTTGAGCTGCGGGGATGGCATGTTTTCAGCTTAGCGTACCAAGCATTTATTTAAAAAAAGCCTTGCACTTACTGGCAGTTGCAGGAAGCTTGAAATAACATTTGGCTTTTGTTGGATTGCAACTTTTATGCCCTCTAGCTTTGCAGAGTTAAAGCCATCCAACCATTCATGCTTTATCCAAAAGCATTTTTTGGTTTTCAACATTATAAGTCTGTATTTATTGTAATGCTTTGTACTTTTCCTTAATTTGTTTCCTTTGTTTGCACTTTCCTCATTTATTTCTAGAGAGCTTATGCAACAGTTCCTTTTTCATGTGCTCAAATGGCCGCTGTATATCTGAGAAGAGTTTATGTGACCTGAAAGATGACTGTGGAGATCGCTCAGATGAGAAAAACTGCAATGTCAA